>VXAV01005957.1:301715-331658 GCA_013399715.1 Alectura lathami | reverse complement strand
AATTCTGTCTTGCAGACATATCTATGGGGGGGGACTGAAAACGGTATGCTTTCCACCTTGCTGAGCTCCAGATCTTTCTTCCATTTACAGGCCAGTGTTTTGTGGCCCTGCTGAAGAGCCTGTGCCTTTCAAGAAACTCCAGAGAAGTTAATCCTCATCCTGCTAAGGTAAATGCAGTGGCTTGTCAAGGGATGACTCCTTCATCTAAACTTCACAGCATCTTTGGGTCTCAAAAGCACTTGGTTCTACTTCCAGCTTTGTACCTTAAGCTCTAGGTTACTTTAGGATTGAAAGTATACAGAGGAAAGCTTAGAGACTGTTTTTTGATTTGCTCCTTATACAAAACCAGTTCTGGCTACATCTCCTGTTACGGACTGTTCAGTGCAATGCCACTGGAGCCTGAGTCTTCCTTATGCTAGAAGCCCTAGAGTCTGGCTTTCCAGCACACAGGCAGCTCAGGAGAAATTCAGGAAGCTGCTCCTTCCTATCCTATCTCTCTTTTCTGTTTCTCCCTGTACTAGGTCTGGCTGGGCTGTGTTTAACTCTCACCTCCCAGGTTAGACTTGAGGTGACACCATGAGTTCCCTTCCCCCTAGTTGCCTGGAGGCAGCACAGCACTGGGCACAGCTGCCACATGATGTTGTTACTCCCAGGAAGAGCCAAGGAGAAGTGTTCCTGCTCCCACTGCAGTTGGGCTTCATTTCCTGCTGGGAAGTATGTTCCTACTTTTCTCCCTCCCATCTGTGCTTTCTGTTGGTCGGCACCTTGGCATAAACTGCTAGTGAAGTGCAAAGTAACGGAGGAGATAACACCAATTTGCATTCAGGGACAGCAGGACTGCGATCTATCACTGCTCAGTAGGCACTGACACCTAAGGCAAGTTGTCCATCTTCATTTTCCAAGCTTCAGTACAGTGCAGTGTGCTTAACAGCCACAACTGACAAGCTTTGGTTGCTGCCACTTGCTGCCTTTCATCCAGTACGAATGTTTCCAGTCAGGCAGCTTGAATTAATTTACCACTGGAAACGATAAGGCCCCATTCCAGCAGGTAAATCTGATCTCATTTGACAGGCTGCAGGTTGTTGCTGATTGCTGAGTGAAACATGTGCAGTGTGTGCCCTATCTGAACATAACAGAATGGTGATAGGTTGGAAGTTAAAGTAACAGCAGACAGTTAATAACAGTGGATTATAGTCATGGATGTGTTTGTGAGCCACATGTGTACATAGTAATAGGTAAACGGCTGTAAGCATCTAACAAAGTTTTCAATAGTTATCTGCTCTTACATCTGTTAAGTTCTGCAGGTTAATGATAATGTATTATCACATGGCTATATGTGCTTGCTGGTTGCCTCTCTTTCAAAATGAAGCAGCAATTGCTGACTGATAATGTAGAAAGAGAGGCTGGGATGCTGCAGCTGAGACCCCAGAGAAAAGGCAAGAGAGGCTCAAGAAAGGGTTTAGTTCCCCATTAAGAAGTTAAGAGAGGGGGTTCCTCCAGCCCAGAGTGTTAGCTGTGCAGAGACTTGATCAGTGATTAGAGGAACTGGCTGCTGTTGTGCCAGTTCCTTATAAAATGGGCATTGTATCGGGGTGTATACCTTCCTTCTAGGATTATAGACGAACATGCT
Source organism: Alectura lathami (assembly GCA_013399715.1). NCBI lineage: Eukaryota > Metazoa > Chordata > Aves > Galliformes > Megapodiidae > Alectura > Alectura lathami. Next base: position 330,028 of record VXAV01005957.1, on the reverse strand, counting down.
TATTAACTACTCCTAGAGGTAAAAAAAAAAAAAAATCTTAACTATTGACTAATTATTTGAGCCAGAAGGAGTGGTGGTATTTTATTTTTCTTTCCTTATTTCAAACAATGTATGCCTTTTCCATTTTTTTTTTTTTTTTCTCTTTTATCTATTGAGAGAGAGAGACAATAGTAATACATGCCCATGCAGCGTACAAGGCCTTAGACTCTATATTGGCAGACAAGTAGATGCAGCTCTGGTGTCTCATCTGTGCTCTCTAGACCTATACTGACAGTAAAAAGAAAAATAAAAGTAATTCTGTACTAGAATTTTTTTTTTTATTCCTACTTTTGCCGACCATCTTGCTTATGTGCTCTGTCTGTGCCAGGATTTTCAGTAACAATGGTATTAAGATCTTCTACCTTGTATTTAACTAGTAAGCTAATTTATTTTTCTTTGAATAGGCTATTTTTGAAATGCTGTTGTTAAAACATCCTCCCTTTTCCAGAATAATAGCATAGTTGTGGGTGTAAACAAAAAGATCAGAATGCAAACAGCTGTTATTTTTTTCTCTAGCTCCCCAATTACGAGCTAATTTCATATAATACTACAGATTTCTGGTCTCTCTCTCTCTTTACTGTAGCAATGTTTATTTATATATTTAGAAAGTCTTTGGTTCTTCTAATTTGTTTATTTTGAGAGGCTTGAAGACCCCCTGCAGCCAGCATCCCTGTGCCTAAGATGTCATTCTTAAACTTCATTTTATATCACATGAGCAGTGGAATTTGGAAAAAATTAGGGTTAATCAAGAATATCGGAATAGTACTTTAGGTGCCTTCCAAGAATGTGATAACCCGTGAGAATTTCTCTGTTGCTTTAGATAAAAGATTTTGACAGCCAACACTGTACTTCAAAGCCTAGCTTTAGACCACTGTACAGCATGGGTGACTAAATTTAAATCCAAACCTTTAGTTTTCAAAACAGTGACCTAACACAGTCAGTTAATAAGCTACCCTCGTTATTTCTTTGCATCTAATCCTTCTGTTCTCAGGCTTGGGCATCTCTTTTCATTATGTGCATCTAGAACACTCTCTTCATGGAGTATCCTCAAACTTGCTTCTAAAGGAAGAATGAAAATCTGTTCTTTATCTGACTGCCTTTTACCTATGCTGGCTGTCCAGCAGGTGGGTGAATTTCCTCCATAGCCTGAAGAGCGACGGAATCGTAGGGCTGCAAGCTGTCCTGGGAAGTGGGAGCTCTGCCCCTTTATATCTGTTTTGAAGCTGCACCAGCCTGCAGGGAGGAGAAGAATGTGTTGTTGAGTAAACCCAAGGGGGATCATCAAAAGGTAAGTGACAATTTACTTACTATCTTAGTGGTTGTCATCTGTCCGGGGTGGGGAATAGCTGCCTTTGATTCTCATATCCCAGACTGTCAGCATTTTATTTTAGATAGTAGCTGAAGTAATATATTTAGTGTTGGGAGCAGGAATTGAAAACTAGAACTCGCCCCGCTACCATTCCTGGATGACAATTCACCACTGTGTTTCCTTTGCTTGCTGTTTCTCAGGCTGTATGTGTCTAACATTCCCTGTTGCAAAGACACTGTCTCAAAAAGCAGAAACAGAATGCCCTCCCCCATCCTGATTTTTGCACAACAACATTCGTGGTCTGACCACAGGCACCAGATCAAACTTTCAGGGTTTTAAATTCAGGGAAAACTTGTTTGTGAAACCCAAGTTGCATCAAATGGGGAATCATCGAGAAAATTTGCAGCTTGCTGTATCAATGCTTTTGGCAAAGCTCGAATATGGAACATGTTTAGTCATCATTCTAGCTTTGCCGGTAAAAATACAGGTGTGTGTTGACTGCTGGTTGCTTAAACACATAGTTAAGACTAGTTACTGTTTTTACATCTCTGCTCTTTTTACTGCTTTGAACTTCAATGTCTATATTTTATGTAATTTGCAATTTACTGTCTGTTCTGTTTCTTTTGCTTTTATCCTATAATGGGAAACTCAGTCCTTAGCAAAAGGAAATGCATCTGGAAACATTCAAAGGTCAAAATTCAGACAAAAACTCTGAAGGGAAGGGCTGAAAACAGTGGTATTTCAGGTTACAGGATAAAGCACAGCAATACAGGGTTTCTGAAAAATTTCAGTTTTGGATTCATAGACAAATTCCATTTCATTCTCACATTAGGTACCTCAGTCTTGCATTTCACTTTTCATTTAAACAAACAAAGGGTTTTTTTAACAAGTATTTTCATTCAAGTTTTCAATCCAAATTCCTGCTATAGCACTTACCTGGGAAATTGAACACATTTAATAACAGTGTAAAGAAACTTCTCAGGAATGAAAAATTCCTTCTTAAACAAAGCCTCAGCATGCCATAACCAAGGCTGGATCCAAAAAATGTCAGTATCTGTCATTTTAGGGGCAAAAAGAAGTGAGATCTTCAGAACTGTCTCAGCTGCTATTTTGTTTGATTTCAAAACTTAACCTAAAAAGCTGATTATTACTGGGAACTAAGAATGTCTAATTTGTAAACTTGACAATATATAACTTATTTTATATAGGTTTCTAGGCTTAATTGAAAAGAAAGTAAAAGTTGCTTTTCTTGAGTGGTGCAAGATATTTTTTTTTTAAATTATTTCAGATTGGTTTAAGACTTAGCAATAAGCAAACCTTTTTTAATATGTACTATGTTGATAGTGAAATTGCAATGATAATAATTGTGTGTATGTGCCTGAACAGCGTTTTGGGATGGTTGTCTTGTCCAGTTGAGATAAGGCTTAAATGCATTCCCCACACCACTAGATGTGTTGCCCTTCTGTAGGCAAACTGCTGTGTGAGATGTAAGAAATACTAAGTTATGATCACAAGGAGTGATAATGGACAAATGGTGAAAAGGGGGCTCTGGGCCTTCACCTTCTCTGTTTAACCTTGATGTGTTAGAAGTAGCATTTTTGTCATTAGATTTGCTTTTCCACTTTCTAATGTCAAAGGAATTGCACATTACTCAGACAAGGACTGTTCCTTTTGTTTTTGCCTGTGGGAAAAATCAGAATGGCTGCTATGAAATCTGAGAAATAATTAGTAGCCTATCAAACAAAAACAAAACAAAATTAAAATTAATGGAGTTCAGAACTGCTGGTACAGTTAGACTTTAAAAAGCTGTACCTTTCCACTCAGCTTTTTGGTTTGCGTCTTGTTCATGCTAAGAGGGCTATGCATTCAGTTTCCTAAAGCAAACTTTATATCCGTGTGTTAAAGATGATAGTTTCAACTCACAGCAATTCAGTTGGCTAGTACTGTTTTCTTAAATGTTATTAATCTCATCTTTGTGATCTTTGCTATTGTATTAGGAAAATGATATTTCTAGTGTATTTCATACTTTTAAGAGCACAGTCGTAATTCTTTATCCATTATATCATCTCTCAATGTAATGGTAGCATGCTCAGAATTCACTTGGACTAGAACAGGAACTTCTGGAGATCCACATTACTTGCTTACGTGCAGGACTCACTACTCACCTGTTAGAAAGCCTCTCATTAACCTGGTCACACCCAGAGAGTTGTGGTCAACGGCTCAATGTCCAAATGGAGACCGGTGATGGGTGGCATCCCTTAGGGATTGGTACTGGGACCAGTGCTGTTTAACATCTTTGTTGGCGACACAGACAGTGGGATCGAGTGCACCCTCAGCAGGTTTGCAGACAACACCAAGCTGTGTGGTGCTGTTGACATGCTAGAGGGAAGGGCTGTGTGCCAGAGGGAGCTGGGCAGGCTGGAGAGGTGGGCCCATGCCAACCTCATGAAGTTCAACAAGGCCAAGTGTCAGGTCCTGCACCTGGGTCGGGGCAATCCTGAGCACAAATACAGGTTGGGCAGAGAATGGCTGGAGAGCAGCTCTGAGGAGAAGGATCTGGGAGGTGTTGGTTGATGAAAAACTCAATATGAGCCGACAATGTGCGCTTGCAGCCCAGAAGGCCAACCGCATCCTGGGCTGCATCAAGAGAAGGGTGACCAGCAGGGCGAGGGAGGTGATCCTGCCCCTCTACTCCGCTCTCATGAGACCCCACCTGGAGTGCTGCATACAAGAAGGACATTGAGCTGTTGGAGGGGGTCCAGAGGAGGGCCACAAAGATGATCAGAGGGCTGGAGCACCTTCCCTAAGAAGGCAGGCTGAGAGATTTGGGGTTGTTCAGCCTGGAGAAGAGAAGGCTCCCGAGGGACCTGGTAGCAGCCTTCCAGTACCTGAACGGGGCCTACAGGAGAGCTGGGGAGGGACTCTTCAGAAGGGCATGTAGTGACAGGACAAGGGGTAATGGCCACAGACTGGAAGAGGGGAGATTTAGGCTAGATATTAGGAAGAAATTCTTTCCTGTGAGGGTGGTGAGGCACTGGCACAGGTTGCCCAGAGAGGCTGTGTCTGCCCCCTCCCTGGCAGTGTTCAAGGCCAGGCTGGATGGGGCTCTGAGGAGCCTGGTCTGGTGGGAGGTGTCCCCGCCCATGGCAGGGGGATTGGAGCTAGATGATCTTTAAGGTCCCTTCCAACCCAAACCATTCTGTGATTCTATGGCTGTGCTCTAACAGAGAGTTTGTTTTAATGAATTGTTGCTTCTATATTCAAGGACTGAACATCTGAGGGATGAAATGAGCAGCTGTGACCCCAAAGCCAAAACCCACCAGGAAAGAATGGACTGAGTGATCAGAGAGTGTATCCCTGAAAAGTGAGCACAGCTCAGCATCCTGTGCTGAAAGATAGCACTTCTGAAGTGCACTACAAGCTCCTGGGGGATTAGGACAAGTGATGCTGTAACAAGAGAGATAAATAACACAGCTATCAATGGCAGTAGTTACACTGTGTACTGGAAGTGTTAAAATAGGATGCAAAGAGTAAGAAATGGAAGATGGCTCAAACCAGTGTGTCTGCACCGGAAATACTGACTTGTATTTCTAAAGTGAGAAAAGAATAGAAAGCAGCATGTTTTAAGGAAGGATGAAGGAGGGTGAAGTTGGGGTTTAAAGTTCAAAGAGTTTAATCAACAATGGAGTAATACGCATTATCCGCTTCTAAACAGAAGCTTCAGCTTATCATTTAGATGATGAAGAGGAAAAAAAAAAGAAAAAAAGGGCATTCTGCCTCTGAACCTAGAAATGCTACTTGGGGATATGAATTTAACCAAGAAGTAGAAAAGCTAGAAATGTAAAATGTGAGCACTTGTGACTCAAATACTGTGTCAAAAGGGTAGCAAGATAAAGGGGCTGTTAGTTCCTCTTTGTGTTTGGAAAAGCATTTTAAATAGTAAAATGAAGTAGATAGCTAGATAGTCTCATTAGAATGACAAAAATAAATGACCCTTTCCCAACCAAGGCAAAGCAAAGACACTGAATTTTACTCAACAGCAGGAGCTGGAAAAGAATCTTCTCCCTGTTTGGCTAGCCCTCCCACATTTAAGTGCTTTCCATAATAAAACATGGCTGGACTTCTCAATTTTTTTCCATTTCTGGAGAATCCAATTTACAGAGAAGGGTCCTGCATTCCACATTAGTGTCAGGACTCAAGTGCACTGTAACTTTTGGTTCAGGATGTGCCAGTACTGTAAGATGTTGATGGAGATAATCCTACATAAACCCTCCTACACGCAGGAGACTTATTACTAGCCTCCTTATCAAATCCAGTCTCGGTAATGGGCCGCAAGGAAATGTAATCTCTGTGACTCTCGTGCAGTGGAAGCTAGACTAGCCCCTTTACAGAAATGAAGCATTATTTTCAGGCAATAATTGCTCAGACATACTTGTGCTTGAGCACCAGCAGGTTAAATCAGCTATATACTATATCAGTTTTATACTATTGCAGCCTTTAATAAATAAAAATAATAATAAAACAGAGATCTGACCAGGTGAATAAACTATCTTCTGCAGAAATTATCTGGATGTGAATGTGCCATATAGCCTAAAGGAACATACTAATCATTCAAAAAACAATAAATGACGGGCATCTCTAATGTCTGTTGGAGGGAGGCAGGATAGGAGCGGGAAGAGTGTCTAGCTGCACTGCTAAACCTCAGCCTTCTGGGATTTGACAACTTCATTATGAATTGAGGTATACAGGCTGTTGGCAACACTTGCTCTTCAAATTTTCAGTGAACTCCTATTCTCTAGTGTTTTTTACTTCCAGATTTCTTATCATCATTTCTGTCTTACCTTTGTTGCAGTTCTTCACTCACACAGATACTTTGCTTTACTTGCGACACTAAATATTCAGGGCTGTGCCGTATTTTTTTTTGTAAGGAAGGAAGAGTTGTACCATCTGAAAAGGAAGAGGAAAGAAGCGAGATCTCTTCCCAATTGTTAGATCTCCTGAGAGTGAGTACTGAATGAACCAGCTAATTCTCAGGCTTAAATACATTTGCCAAGTCACTGGCTGTGGGAAAGTTATCTAGGGCCTGTCCACAGAAGCAGCATTATGCAGTTGGTCATTGATCTTGAAGATGATCATCAGTGGCATGACAGTTTAGAATGACAGATGTTCAGGCAGATGATGTAGCACAGATTTACTTCTAAAAACAGACCTAAACAACAACTGGGAGCAGAGCACAAGTTTTCCAAAGGAGAATCCAAGTGTTTTTCCCTGGGAAACTTTTTTCATGTATTTTTATTACAGAAGGTATAGTAAATAAGCTTATGCCATTTCTGATCCTTCTTATACCACCTAATTTCTTAACAACTTCTCTCTCTCTAATCACATTGTAAATGACCTACAACTTGTCTTCATTTAAAGCCATTATAACAAGTATGGTATGTTAGAGAGAGCCAGTAGTTTTTTCAAATGAAAAATATTCTTCTTCCTATTTTCTGTTTCAGTAGTATGTAATAAATAAATACAACAAAGAAAGTCAACCAGGAAAGTCCAAATTTAACCACATTGCTAGAATTACTATGTACCCAATTTCCTAGAAGGCTCATCACACACTGGAAGAATATCTGGAAAACCTATTTTGTGCTTAATATGCCGTCTGTCTTACTTATATTCTAAGTAGTCATATCTGATAGGAACATTGTACTTATAATGTTGGTAGGTTTATCCCAGTTCTGAAGTTCTGCTTCCACTGAGTGTAGTCTGCAAAGGTAGGAAAAAAATAAATAGGACCAAGTTAACCTCCAAAAAGAACCTACTTAGCTGGCAGGAATTAGGACTTTTGTCAGGTCAGGTCACCACTGCTTAAAGCCATTGGCAGGAACTGGTGTTTCAAGGATGATGTAATGTAGGTCAGGTGCAGATTTCTGTCTATTTCCTTACTGGCCCACAAAGACAAAGGCAAAGCTTTGAATAAGGCTAAAGATTATTCGGTTAGCCACACAACCGAATGTAATACTCTGTATTCTTCTTGATAATTGTATCTAATATGTAACAAAGCCAGTTACTAGTGAATATTGAAATCACCATCTTCTGTGCTTTTTTAGGATATGCACCTATGACAAAAGCGATGCTACAAGTTTTTAAAATCAATTTCTATTTTGCTTATGCAAAAGTATATGGTTCAGAAAGCAGTCTGGATGTCAGAAACCTAGGTGGGCACAAAATAATTGTTCAATATAACAGGCACAGTCTTTCTAAATATCACTCTGTATTCACTTATTAGTGAAACAGTTAAACATAACTAACACAAATCCCAGTTGCCTTACAACTTAGGCCTGGTAAACAATTGGGAAGGGGCAAGCAAAATGCACCTGGGCACTGAATTTAGTAATACACACTGTTGCATCCCAGGGTGCACTGCAGCCCTGTGGCATGGTACACATACCAGTTTAACCGTTATTAATCCTCTCATCTTTTCCCTAGTGAGGGACGACTATTAAACACATCTTATACTTGAACAGTATTTTAGGAAACTGCATTCATTCATTCATTTAGATGTCCTAGTTCATCTCATTAAGCATCTGAGTATTATGGTTTTGAATCCTTAGCAGGAGAAAAAAACACATCAGGATAAAGGTGTTTACATTGGTTCTTGTAACACAATTTGTTAATGGAAAACATCTGTGTGCAGCTGAGAAGGTTAAAATCATTTCTGTATAAAATAAAAAGCAATGGGACTTCAAAATGAAGTAGAAAGTTAAACAAAACAAAACTTACTAACCCATTGTTGTGGGCTTCCAGGAAAAATACCTGCAGACATCCTTACTGTATGACTTCACAGAATAACTACCATGCACCAACTAATGCTGCATGCAGAATTTCCTTCGTCATTTAACTATTGGATACATGAACACACAACTCTGGGCAATGGTACAAAATACAAAGCTAACTTTTGTTTTGAAGTGAAGCCAGGTTAGTCAGCAGAACCTATAAATAGTATTTAAGATACTGAAATGCAAGCAGGTTGTTGGCTTTGGCTTACACAGACATCTTTTGCAAAAGAACAGGTAGAACATGGAAAAAGAGATGAACAACTTGGAGAGTGACAGTCACTCATCTGGGAGTGTGTTTTATCCCATATCTATTTAGTAAGATGAACCCAGACCAGGATCCATAAATCTTAGCTCCTATTTGCATATATTCTCACTGGCTGTACACTTCTGTGTGTTTACTGGCCCTATGTAATATAATCTCAATCTGAGGTTTTACTCCTTCCTTTGGCTTGCCATTAAAATGAGTTTTGCTCATCCACTCTGTCAAGTGAGAGGTCATTATAACTAAATTTTTATTCATTTTTTAATATCCTTCTGGTTAAGAGAATAAGAAATTAGGCTAAAGCTAGAGGAAGCTATACCTTTAGGTATGGTAGTTAAAATGAAGTACCAGAAGAAAAGGTTGCATAAAAACAGTTTTTAAGTGTTGTTCCAGAATGATATTTATTTCAGGCCTTTGAGGATCCCATCCTTTCAAGTGATATTTGTGTTGGCACTTGGTTGTCCTTTCCCAGTCAGCCTCACTAGGAATGCTGGGAAGTGTTGTTATTTGGGAGGGCTTATTTCTTAAAATATCTCCCTGTGTAACAGGCTCATAACATGAGGGAAGGTCAAACTGAGACAACAACTATTGCTAGAAAAGAAAGCGGGTTAGAGGAAGTCACAGCCAGTACAGACTGGCTGTGGTAAGCAGGACACTTTTCCCTCTGGAAGGTTTTGTGGCTTTGTGCAGGTTAAGTGACACACCTCACTTGTTACAGGATTAGGGAAAATGTGGGAAACCACTGTGCACCTTTCTCAACACTAGGTGCTGTACAAGCAGCGGCAAGTGTAAACAAGTGTTAGAAAAGATTATTTTAACTAGAACTTCATGCAGGAAGAAGAGTATTAGACTAGAGAAAAACAGTCCCATAGAAACCACCAAATAAATGTATCCTTCAAGTGAAGATGTATTTTACTCGCTGCATTCAGGACTTTTTAAATCAAATCTTTTTTCTTTCTTTCAGAATAAGAATGAATTAATAAGAGTACCACCACCAGTTTACCTAGGAGCTTCAGTCTGGCAGGAAACTGAGTCCATAATCACATCACCAAAACTGAACTGTTCCTATGAAAGGCTTCAACTTCCAGTTAATACATTCCACAAGGAGAAAAGCATGGCTCTCCCTGTCAAGACAAGAACCTCCTACATTACATAAGCATGCTCCATGACAGGCGAAGACCAAGAGATCAAGCACATAGGAGAAGACCTAGACTGTGGGAAGAGTGACCTCCCTGAGGGAGTACGCAGATGAAGTACAAATGTTTGTAATCTCTCAGAAGTTGATAATAAAACGAATTAGGTATATGCCACAATTAAAATTGTTTCCAATTTTCTTTCTAACAACCTCCCATAAAAATAACCTTAGGAAGCAGTGTGTAAGATCAAATACAATTTCATCACAGGCATTTGTTTTCAAGTATTCTTACATACATGGATAATGCTTCTCACACCTCTCATTAGAAAACACATATGCAGAACTGGTCTTCATGCAAGCAGATAAAAAGAATTCCACGGAGTTACATACTCAATATACTTTTTAGAGGTGTTATTCTTTCCTCTGTCCTCTCACCTTCTTTATTCATCCCCTTAGAAAAATACCTTCCCATTCTGTCAAGGTGTCAGTATTATAAACAATTTACTATTTTCGCAGTTAAGAATTGCATTCGCATATGTTAGCTCTTAACAAAACGAATGCCCTGTTTTTCCTGTTCCTCTTTCCTCAGCCATTTCCTGTCTCATTGGTTGTTTTTGGCTACAGCCACAGACTCCGAACATTCACCTCACAGCGTATAACAGGACAGGTTTTGGTGACAGGAGCCTGAGTGCCCAGAGCAGGTTTGATGACTAGCATGTTGTAGCTTAAGCCAACTCTGCAACAACAGCCAAGGAAGGATGTCAGTTCAGTGCCTTCCTTCCCAGTCCTTCTGCTGGCAGAAAAGAGGGTGGGATGCAGCATCTGCAGCCTTAGGGGCTTCCTGTTATACAGCAACTGCTGGCCTGACAGGCATGAGCAGGCAAGTAACAGTGACATCCAGAGCTGGAAAAAAGAGATTGAAGTGTGGCATAGAAAACATACCAGGTGCCAGACATCCAGGCAGGGAAGATGGAAACACATCAAACAAAGCCTCCTACCTCACCCACACAACCAGCTTTTGCTCAGCTCTTCATGATTTTGAGTTGCTGGATTCTTACTCAGTCCTTGGATTCACAGTTAATTTTCTGAAAGGCTGAATTAGTTCCATGAAGTTGTACCTTTCTGGGAGGTATAGGCATAGGCTAGAACAGACCAGTTCACTGCTCCTGAGGCACTAAGAATACTCTGAGTTAATGGTTACCACATGCACGTACAAATCCCAGGATCTATTTCCCTTGCCACCACAAGATAGTAGGAAAACAAAGGATCCAATTTAGAATCTCTTACAGCACAACTGTTAAGCTGCTTCCCTGATACATAAAAGACCTTGTGAAGATGATAAAAAGAAGCTACCACCTACCACAGCCTACAGATGGCTTAGATGTTGCGTCCCTCAGCACTGCGTGACAGGAAGAACGGCAACACACTCAGGACCTGTGGTCATGTACATTTTCTAAAACTTGGAATCCCAAATCCATTTAGATTTTACTCTGGTACCTGTGAAAGTGTTAGAACAGTCGGCTCTCAGCTGCGCATCTGCTCTCACCTGGGGCTCCGGCCTAAAGGGACATCTTTGCTGCTGAAGGTGAGACTTCTGCAAACTGTTCTTCCCCGTTAAGAAACCAGCCAAACAACGGGCAGCTAAGCCAAGCTACCGCATATTGATGAGACTCTCACAATAGATTTTTGAATGCTGTTAAACTAATTTCAGATCACGATGACTCCTGGGAACTCAATGAAGTGCATCGCTGATATTCTGATACAGCATAGGGAGCGCTACGGTCCCTTGCTCAATGTCCGTGAAGGGCCTTTACACCGTGTCTGGAAAGCAAAGTCGCAGAAGCCTTTGATATCCTTCCAGTAAAGCTTCACCACGTTCAAAGCCTCATAAATTCTGTTGCTTGAAAAGCAACAGAACATGCTCGCATTGCTTTCAGTAGAGGAGGTGCTGGAAAGGGCTTTCTTGTTCCAAGAACTTTTGTAGAGGGAGTTATAAAAACAATGGTAAATCTTCCCTTCACATCCATTAAGTACGAGAGAACAAACCACTCTTATCTGATTTCTGTCCATGCAACAGCACTGCATTTCCAACAAAGCTGGCGAAAGCAAACGAGTAGCAGGGAAAGAAGGAAATCACTCATATGAATAGCTCTGAGTCTAGAAACAAGCAAGAATGTGAGGTTTCGTCTCATATTTAGTGAAAGGAGAAATCAAAACTCTTGCACAGATCTGATTCTAAAGAAAATACAATGTCAAGAAATGGCTGTATGTAACATTCTGATCACATCTTATTCCCCACTCTAGTGGAGAATTTGTTTCTCATTCACTGTATTAGAGTCCTTTTTTTTTTTCCACTTTGTCACCTAAGAAATCAATCTCTCCTTGCTGCTACCTGGAAGTCTGTTGTTACCTTATCCATGGGAAGCATGTTATAATTTTCTTCCCTGCTGTCTTCTATATTTACTGAAAAAAACTGCTACATCTTGTGAAAGTAGAGATACCTGCCCTGATTACTGCAGGTAAAACTTTAAAAAACAATTACTAACCAACCAAAAGACCTTCACAAGCCTAGAAGTATTTGAATTTTCCTGGATAATTTCACATATGTAGATATACAGCCAATGCACAAAGTCAGTTCAATGGTACCTATGATATATTCTGAATATAAAAATGAAATAGTCCTATTATTTATTAGATGCTTGTTTCTAATCATCAGTTTTCAAAGTCTTTTGGTATGAAAAGCAATTCAGAAAATGTCTTTTGCAGCTTTAAGTATCAAACACACTAAGAGTGAGATCGATTCACCTTCTGAACCAACACTCAGAAGATATGACACAGAGCTGATAGCTACAAGCCATAAACAGAAATTGTTCTTCCCTGCACCCTTGACTGGCCTTTATTCTCCCTACCTCTTTCACTGCTTTCACAGCCAGACTTCAGCCTTGTGGGGTTGCTGGTATACCATACCTACACCCGAGGCAGATGGAAAGCTTTCATTCAAGAAGTTAACCCATAGGAACACGCATCAGCTTTTACTACTGAACCCTGTGCATCGAGGTTCATCTACATTTAGAAATAAGCCTTTCAACAGTACAAAAATTATCTGTACTTTTGTGCTTGTCTAGGTGCACCTTGCTCTAAATAAAGTCTAGTGCTTTTAGAAATGTTTAGTTTTGGATCAGACACCAAGAAGTCGGTTCCCTTAATGTATTTTTAAGATGATTCCAAATTGTGGCCAGTTACTTCTTTTCAAAAGATGACAAACTTCTGAGATTTAGTGATACGTATACTCAGCTCAGCTAGGGGAAATATTTAATGGTTTAATGTGGGCAGACAGCCTGCCTTTCTACCGAAGTATATGTGAACATATCACATACAGCTCAAGGACAGCACCTCTACGATTAGAACATCTGTTCACAACCTACTGCCCCTCTAATGGTTAAAAAAGAAAAAAGTGCAAGATTGAAAAAAAATAGAAAGGAAGATAGTTTAATTTGTCAGACTTCACAAGTGACTCAGTAACGTTTGCAAGGACTGTTGGTAAGGCAAGGACCATACACCACCAGCTGTGTTTTCTGAGCCCGTCTAGTGTCTGTGGCTCCATGTACCAGAAACACAGATAGAAACCCAAGCTCCGTTCTGACACGCAGTTTCAATTGATTGATGGGACCTTGGCTGCTAACTTGATGCTTGTCTGAGGTGAAAATCACTTTTCATGCCTGCCCTGCTCTTTGCCTCTGCATACCTTATATGTCCCTGTGGAGCATATTTTATACAGTAGGCCTTTATGTAATTTCATGTAAGGTTCCAAGGATACAGTTGTATTTTTTTCCCCCTTTTTAAATTTAGCTTGGTCAAGTCGATCTTTGAAATGTACTTTGTTCAAAGAATCTGTAAGGATGAATGTTTGATTACAAAACTTTCAGAAGATATTTCCCATTTTATATTATTTTAATGAGGCATTCTCTGTGATGAAAATGTTTTTTAAGAGTTGCACACATCCACTGTAACAGTGGCGTATGGCAAGCCATACAGAGAACATTTCACAATTTGTAGTTTCCTTCACTAAGCATAAGACTCATCTTTGAGCATAATACCTTATTCTGTGTGGAGTTCAAAGCACTTTCCTAATATGTTAAGCCACTTCCCACAAGCTTCACTCTCAGGAAGTTTGAATTGGCTGCTTTTCCAAAGAAGTTTGAAGGATGCCAGTGTTCTCAGCTTTGTAAACTCAAAATGAACTTGTATTCATGTTTCAGATCAAATGAAGGGCTCGAGGTTTGGCTTTTTTTTTTTTTTTTTTTTTTTTTTTTTTTTTGGTGTCCNTTTTTCTCCTTTGTAACTCATGTTTTGCCTAGTCCATCTGCCTGAACCATTAGTGTCAGACTTTTCACAGGCAAAAGATAGCAAAATAACACTGGAAAGATATGGATGTGGAAGACATGGACTCTTAGATGGATGAGGAACTGGTTGCTAGATCACACCCAGAGAGTGGTGGTCAATGGCTCTGTGTCTGGATGGAGGTCAGTGACAGGTAGTGTCCCTCAGAGATCTGTTCTGGGACCGATACTCTTCAATATCTTCATCGATGACATCGACAGCGGGATTGAGTGCACCCTCAGCATGTTTGTGGATGACACCAAGCTGTGTGGTGCGGTCAATTCACCTGAGGGACGGGATGCCATCCAGAGAGACCTAGACAGGCTGGAGCAGTGGGCCCAGGCTAACATCATGAGCTTCAACAAAACGAAATGCAAGGCCTTGCACCTGGGTCGAGGCAACCCCCGCTATCAATACAAGCTGGAGGATGCAAGGATTGAGCAGAGCCCTGCCAAAAGGGACTTAAGGCTCCATAACAATACATAAAACAAATATTACTGACCAGCCAAATAGATGATACAGAGTTGTCCCTCTAAGTACCTGAATACATTCACAGAAATGTCTCATTTAATCTTTTTTTTCTTTTATGTTATGCTTATTAACTACATAAGCCATGAACATTTTCATTTTAATAGTAGGCTAAGCAGTGGTAATAACAGCACTAGCTATGTACTTCACTTAGTTCTGGAGGAACACAAACAAAACCAAAACAACAAAAAAGCCCAAATCTAAACAAACAACAACTAAAAAATCCCAACCAACTCAGTCTTAGTAATTCTAGAGTAATTTTAATAGTTCTAAGTAATTCTAGAGCTGCATCAGCTCGAAAGTAATTTGTGAAATACAGCCACTCGTGGATAGAGCAAAGAACAATTAGTACAAGTGCCCAATGCAAGCAATGAGCAAACAAGATAGCATCACAACAGGAAACACATTTGACAAGTGACTGAGAGTCTCAGGCCCAAATTCCAGCATAGCCCCACCAACCACACATTCAGAATTGAGAGTGGTGGTGGCCCAACTTTGGCCCAGCCAAGGCCAGAGTCTAGTATCATCTGCTAGTGGAGTTTCTTGAGGCTGCCACTGACACATGCCTCTAAGCTTTGATCTGTGCTCATCACCACCATATCCGAGTGCACTTTGGGCTACTTCCAGGAAGCGGTCTTTATACTAGTTTTAGAAGACTGAGGGGGTCCTCTGATGTTAAACAAGGGTCAGACTCTGGAGATGAACAGTCTACACAGAAATACCATGGAGCAACGCAGTAGTTCCTATTTTTAGCTTTCAACTAACTGAAGATGAGACTGGCTAACATCTATAACCGTTTACTTACATTAGTTTAGTGATTTACGTTACGTCAGTTTACTCTTCTGCAAGAGCAGGGAGTCCTGAATCTCACCCTCCTTTCAGATCTTCTGTCTTCACCCCTGAACCAAAAGCCAGTATGACCCAATGTCAGATGTGGATTTTGGATTTAAAAGGATATAGAATTTCAAGTCATTCCCCAGATGAAATTCCTTAAAATAGGAAGTAGAAAAATGGTCAGAATGAAAAAAAAAAGCACACTGAGCTGATTCTGCTGCCTACTGCCTGTCAGCTGGTGTACACAGCCCATTAAACTGCTGCAGATGGCATAACAACTCGTCTTACTGACTGGGAGGATGGAGAGCTATCTGAATATATTGCTTCTGCCTTCATGCCTCATGTGCACCAGACACAACCATGACACAGCCAAAGACTGGGCCCTCCTAAAATACATTTTAAGATGTATCAAATTAATTACAAAATACTGCAGCAAACATCTGTATCTAGAAACCATACAAGAAAGCCTTTCAGAAGCATCTCACAAATTACTACACTACTGGAAGGACTGTAGGGAATAATGTTTTACACATTTTGTGCATTTAGTCATATGAAAGGTTGGATTTGGGGGGGGTGGGGATGAAGAGCACAACAAAAACACCCTTATAACAAATGAAAAGGAAACCTTAGAAGTCTTCAAAGAAACACTGCTACTTCCAAACGTAAAACAACTCTATAAAACAGTCACAGACATCATTTAAAAGTTGTTTTTCACATAACTGAGCTGCATTACAATAAATATTCCGGACAGTAGATGTCCTAATTGTAATTTGGTAAAATTCTTTGGCTGTACCAATCTAGTTAAATAAAGTGTCAGGCAGTTATTGAGCAAAATCTACCTTATAAGGCAAAAAACAATGTAAGACATGCAGTAAGCAACAAACACACACTATTAGCTTTTCAGATAAAGTAGACATAATAAATGTGTTTCTCTTAAAAAGTTCAGCAGTTTTTCTAAACAGAATTTGTGAAGTTTTGTTTGGCTTAATAACATGGGCAGTTAATCCCTAAAATGTGTTAATGCGATGTTCCCAGTCAGGAACTTATCAATAAAGATGCTGAATTCATTTACAAGATAAAGACATGATACAGTCAGGGAGATCAAAGATAACCTCCACTGCTGATCAGTGTTTGAAAGGCAAATCCATTATGCTATATAAATAGAAAGGTTGGATAAGGCCTTCTTTTTTTTTTTTTTTTTTTTTTTTCTTTTTTTGTATAAACAGCAGACCAAATGTGCTCTAAGAAACTGAGAGCCTATAAATTTGAAAGAATATCTATAAATGCATTCAAATCATCTTCATATGCACCCAGTCAATCAGTCCTGCCACTCAATATTTGTTGGCCAAATAAATGCAAATAGTGCTTTTATTTTCTCTATGGAAATGGAGAAGGTGCTAAAGCAGGTGAAAATGCTACAGTTCCGAGTCCAAACCATAAATTGCTTTAGATTTTAGAAAATATAAACCAGATTTTAGAAAATATAAACCAGGGAACAGCAAACACAAGGACTGTTTTCAGACTGCCTACAGTAGGTCTTAAAATATCTATTTCACTTCATAGCTTGGAAAAACAGTGAACAAAAACCATTTTTGACATTTCGGAAACCTTTCTTTTGTGTTTGAAATTTATTCTCCACAAGGAAGACAAAGCTTTTTCACCACTGCAGAGATCATTTCCACAACTAGAGACAAGGCTCAGCATATTCAAAGCATCAGTTTATCATTGTCTAAGATGATCTAACATATCCAAGTGGGTCAAAAATGTCACAGAAATAAACAGTCTCTGTAGAGTTTGAGAACAACTTGCTCCTAGAAGATGCCAGAGATGCCAAAACAGTGTATGCAGGTCAGAAGAAAAAATTCAATGAATTTATTATTGGTGCAGAAACAATGCAACAAAGGAAGAGTCAGATTTCTTGTCTGACAGACCCCAGGAATGCAATGAAAAAGGTATTTAAGTACAGCCTGTCAATTTATATCAAAAAACTTTTAACATGCATATGTAGATCAGTGCTCAAATTATACCTCAGACAAAGATTTGGGGCTCAGGAAGGCAGCAGGAGCAAGGCATACTGTGTGTTTATCTGAACTGACTGCTCAGAGCAGATTTGTGTCTAAGTAGTTGTCTTTTGCTACTAATATAACCTCAGTTTAAAGCTCACAACAAATTCTTAGTAGTTGGCATATGTTAAATGCACAGCTCCTGCTCAGTGCTGTTGGACTGTTTGACTACATCCATCCACGCAAGTACCTACAAATGTTGTTACTAAAGCAAAGCGTGCTAAGAAAGAGGAATTACTGCGCAAGGTCACTAGGATCTTTTGTTTTCGAGCCAGCCATCCTAAATGAAACCATATAAATACCTACAGGTGCTGGCCATCCATAAGATAACCCGTTGGTAAAAGAAAACAGCAAACCATAGGCTGCAGCTCTTGGACCTCACTTGCTTTGCTTGTCAGATTACACAGGGACTGGGGTCGGTGGAAGAAGAGGGCAACAGCTACTTTGAGCTTTTTCCTTTCTGCCCCTTCCAGTCATGCCCTTACCACTAAAGGGTTTTCTCTTCCAGTAAGTCACATGAGAGATCTTAGCTCTTAACCCAGTTTAAACTATTTTTGTTTCTTTTCCGATCAGCAGCACGAACCACAAATAGTGCCCAGCAGCTGGCGATGGCAGATGCCTGAATACTATGTTTTTCATCTCGTTTCAGTATCCTTGACTCATGCATCCTGCCTTAGCTAATGTTAGTTTCCTGATTGCAGTGTGTCTGCAGCCTTGGAGTGTCAACAAGTGCCTGAGCCATCCCAGAAGGCTCACTTCACCTCTGGAGTCTTTGGTTTTGCTGTGCTTTGAATGAATCTCTCAAAGCTGCCTTGTTATGCCGGTTTACATCTGGGGTCTCTAGATTTACACTGCGATAGCAGTGCACTTTTTCCTCCAGTTTTAAAATACTTATTTTCATGTGATGATCTAGAACATTCAGCTTTGACTTGGACATCTCAGGAAAAAAAAAAAAAAAAAAAGAAAGAGTTACTTCCACCAACAGTTGTGTTCATCATGCTATATTGCACTATCACATTCTCCCACTCAAGTGAAACACCCCTAAATAGGGAGAACTGAACTGGAATAGATCTATTGCTTGTTTGTAAAGTGCTTGTGTCTTCATTTCCGTGATAATCTGAAATTTCTTATCCAAACTGCTGTCGTATTCTGGATTGCATAGCACTGAGTGTATAGTGTAGCTTAAGACCATCCCATCTATATTTCAACATGCATCAATGTGAAGTATGAAGTGCAATGAGGATTCATGATGGTGCTGAGTTTTGAATGCCAGCTGTAAAAGGATGTCTGTTTTGGAAAAAAAAATAAAATAAAAGCGTATTTTTTAACTCTGGTTCAAGAGTATCAGCCAGTAGCAGGAAGAAAAGGACAGAGTTGCCAAGTAGCAAGTTTTCGTAAGCACGCTAGCTCTCATGGAAGTACAAAAAGATTTGCAGCTTCATTGCAAACTCTTTAATAGCATTAACTAGGGATAAAATAGAGTTACTATTTTTTTCCTCTTAAACCATACAGCTAATACAAAACTCAAGTTAGATCACCACTACTATATATTTTATACAAACAAATACACCACAGCAACAAGCTAAGTAAAAGTACATGACAGAGTGGGACAAATGTTTTGTTAAACTACTCATTCAGAACTTTAGATATGTTCCCTTTCACTGTCAGTTTCACATAAAGCCCTTTTCCTTACCATGATTTCTTTACCATTAAAAATACCGGCTGCAGATCTTGCGGCAGGGCAGTGTTCTCCCCTCCACGTTAGGGCAGAAGCCAACAGACCAGCCCCACAGGAAGCCTGTGGCCCAGCCAAGACTGCCGGCCTCCCAGCGCCTAGCACAACACTTCGACCACAGCACCAGCTTTCTCCTCCATAGCCTTTTGATCTTTTTTCCATCATGAATGTTCTGACTGACTAAGCTATAAGGAATCTTTGTGTAAAGAGCAGGTTTTAAGAACAAACACACAAAAGATTATTTGCAAAAAAAAAAAAAAAAAAAAAAAAAAAAAAAATTTTAAAAAAAAAAAAAAAAAAAAAAAAAAAAGGAAGATTTTTAGGCCAAAATCAGTCCTGCCCAGTTCCAACTAGCACACAAAGCAAGCAAGCTGACATGAAACTATGTGCACCTAATGTTATAATCATGCTTCAGCGTTTTTAAATAAGAGCTCAGGTCCTCTGGACTCTGCTCAACGAGCCCACAAAGAAACATGCTCTGGAGTGTTCTTTAGCTTTAAAAACATCCATGCAAGTACATTATTTGGGCAATGAGAGGTCAGAAGTCTACAGGGTCCCAAGTTCAGATTTGGGCTATTCATCTAAGCATTATTCAGTTATTCACTATTCACTATTATAACACTACTCAATTATTAGCTGAATAATTAAGAGGATGGAAGACATCGTCTCACCTTAAGCCGTGACAGCAAGGGACGGAATACTAACAGTGACAGCAGCAGCTGTGTGCAGCAACACTTTGCATAGAAATTCACTTAACACGAGGCTCAGATACAGGGTTTTCTTTGTTCTAAATCACAAACAAGGCCATTATCCCAAGGTGCAGGCCTCCCACCAGGGACAAACTGAAACAATGAGAAACCTGAAGGGTAAGTGCGAGGGCAGGAAGTACTGAAGCGGGAAAGTGGGTTCAAATATCAAAGGCTGCCTTTAGCAAGGTGTAAGTCATACCTTACTACATCATAAACTTCTGTCCTCCTGCTTGGGAAAGAAAGTTACCATATTTTCCTTCTTCCATGAGTTATTTCTGCTAATTACTCGCAGTGTTTATGCAATCTACCAATAAACTCTAAAGGCAGCTAATCAGCTGCTCTACCACAGGCAGAGCAGATGCACACAGCTCTGAGCCCTGCCACACTGCTCTGGTTGAAGAAGGCCTGCTCATCTGCTGAGACATTCAAAATCAGAATCAGCCATCTTCTGGTGTCGCTGGGATGACTCTGATATGTAGATGTTCCTCTACTCTGTTTTTAGGACTTTTGTTTTTTGTGATAAAATAGCATCAAATTTCAAAATATCATCTTTTTCATATTGTAATCCTTTTATAAATGTATATATACACTATTTTACTGATGGAGCAGTGCAGTTTACAATAATGCAGTTCTATGCTGAAGAAATGTTGAGTAAAGTAAGATAAGTATCACAGCCCTGTTCACTCCAAGAAACTGCTTAGAGTGTGCAATGTACAGCTGATTTCTGCTGTGATTTTTGCACTCTACTATTGCAAAATTACAGTGAGAAAAATAATGTTGTGGCTTTCATTATGATTTGAAATTGCTCAGAGAAATCTATCCAGGAATTCATGCTGCACATCTGAATTATTCAGATGGAGTTTAATTGTCCGCTTATTCTGTGAAAGGAAGGGATAGCTCATAGCCCTGATATTGATAGCTGAAAGGGAGCTATCGAAGTCATGGGAGAAAGAATTCATTATATTTCTCCCAGTATTTTTCAAACTTCTCTATTCTTGAACCGAAGCATTGACATCTCAATTATTTGTTCGGAACATTTATAATGAATGTGTGCAGATTAAACAAGAAACTTCTTCTTCCTGGCTGCGCAAGCACTGATCACAATAGCAGCCTTTGAGGCCCATAATTTTCAGCTCTGCCAAACGTTTGCAATGAAGCTATGGTTAGCAGATCTCACAATTACACAGCAGACAGCAATCCTTGCTCCTCTCAGGTGAGGACAGCACTAGAAAAAAAAATGCTGTCCCAGAAGAGGTAAGAAACAGCATTTATTTTTAAGCTCTGATTTCTTACATTAACTGAGAACTATAATACTAGGTTGTATATAAAACTGGTTTAGTGTAGGTTTGATCCAATTAGTGTGCCAGGCGTACTGTCAAACGGGATATGAAGCCCACACAAATAAAACTTTTTTCTACCATTTGTTGGATCGTTATTTATCTTTGCCTCTATCAACAATTGTCTTTGAAAAAACACTGCTACATAACTGTGATAATTATTAGCTAAAGCTTTGCTCAAATATCTGTATACAAATGTCCTTTGGCTGTAGAAGTTTTTGAGTTATCCATTGAGGAAGAGATAGTGATTAAGAACACCACAGTTTTAGTTCTTGGGCATGTTACAAATTCAATAATATTACATCTAAACAAGAGTCAATAGTTTCTTCCTGGAAACTATTCATATTCTGTTGTAGAGGTTTTCAGCAACTGAGTTGCAGTGCTGCTATATGGCTATTACTCTGAATAAAATTTGATTAAAATATTCAGACTAACACATGGTGCAAATCTTTTGCTGTTGCAAATGCATCTGAAATTATTCTGAACCTGTCTAAATATTAGAATTGATTGCAATTATTTGTATTATCACTAGTATTCATAGGTATATTTTATATTGCACTTAGGGTGCACTTGTTTACAAAGATGGAGGCTGCCCACATCTATCATATTGAAAGCGCTTACCTTATCTATTTCTGTGGGTGGTTACTCAATATTTTATTTATTGCTGCACACAGGGGATCTGGTTGTTGTTAGTGAGTCATATTATGGGAGATTGATGGTGGTAGCATATTTAAGACTGAGAAAAGCTTATTATTTTATGTATTCAAGTGATATCGTATGTGCTTGTTTAAGCAGTAAATGCCCAAACAGACATGAATACAAAATGAGGTTTTCAACTTAGTAGTCACAAGAATGTTAAGAACTTTTTAAGATTTATGTGTGTTCCTTGTCCACAGGGAGCAGCAGCCCTAGCAGTCTAAATTCAAAGATTGCTCCCATATCATCTTATTAATAAAACTGTCAGTCACAGCACTGGTCTTATGTTTTGCTATAGATTTTCTCATTATTTTTATATGGCAAGAGGTTCGCACAGACTTTTAACACATCACCTACTGTATTAAGAATAAACTGCATCAGTCTGAAAGAAAAAGTGTGTTTAAAATCAAGTTATAATTTAAAACACTGGTTTAGACAACGTAAGCTGCTAGCATGTGGCAAGATCTATCCAAGACTAATTTATGGATGGCATCGAGCTGCGCCAGGGGAGGTTCAGGTTGGATGTTAGGAAAAACTTCTCAGAAGAGAGTGGTCAGGCAGTGGGACAGGCTGCCCAGGGAGGCGGTGGAGTCTCCTTCCCTGGAGGTGTTCAAGAAACGTGTGGATGTGGTACTGAGGGACATGTTTTACAACGCACAGTGGTGTTGGGTTGACGGTTGGACTGGACGGTCTTAGAGGTCTTTTCCAACCTTTATGATGCTATGTGTCTGATACACGTTCTCTGTTGTTCGTCACTGAGTTCAGAAGGACTCCATACAAAAACAAAGATCTGTATGTGACTGGTAAAACCACACTGATTATCATCTTCTAGAGGAAGAAAATAAAGTGTGTTTTCCATTCTGTAGCAAATGGGGCTTCCCTGGCAAATGTAGTCAGGCAAAACTTTAAAAAGGGAAAAATATGTATTTGCTATTATATCTAAACTTCAAACTAGGTTAGGGAAGATTGCAAATTCAAGTGCCTTAGGTACATCACATACAGATTTAAAAAGTAAATTATTTTACTATGCCTATATTCTGGTTGATCATAAGAACAGTTCTCAGTGGTGCTTACAAGCTGAATTGAATACCTTATTTCGATTCCAGGAATTCTATTCCAATCAGTGGAGTTTGGATCTTTATTACATATCTGCACATAATCTTTTAGGTCAGTGATGATCTTTTCCAGTATGAGAGAATATTTGGTAACTGATTGTCAGCTCAGGAATTCAGGTTTATTGTCACCAGCATCTGTCAGGGCAGAATATTTTCTGGTGAAGTCGAGTTAGTTTTCTAGTGGTCTTGTTTTAAGCAGTCTTCTCACTACTCTTGAGCATCTACTCAATAGACCCCCAATTCCCTACATATTTAATTTTATGTATTCTGCATATAATCTCACTGAATTGAAAGAAACCTACACTTTGTACAGTTATTGCCATATCCTCTCACCTGATATATTTTTCAGGCAGTTCACCTATGACTTTATTTGCCCCAAAGCAACAGCCAAAGAGGGAACAAACTTTAACTTAGGCTAAATAAAATCAATTGTTAAAAAGAAAAGTATAGAAAGCCTAAAATATTTCCTATTACAAGACAACTACTAGAGAAGTCTTGGGAAATAAGTACCTGTTATCTTAGCCCTGTACCTTTAGAGGATTATTCTTTCAAGGAGAAAAGCATTAGTTTTATTTTGTACAGGGGGCTGAGTACAAAACCCTAACCACTTCTAGAACCTTACCCACCATAATCAAAGTAATACTGAGGATATTCTAAGCATGCTTACCTACTGCTTCTCTGGGAGAAGAAAGAGGAAGGGGAGAGGAAATCTGCTTCCCTTGAAATAGCTCTTAACCAAATACATCCTTGAAAATACTCTGTAGACACATTAGTAAACTTGAATTGTGAAAATTCAAGTATTTATTCACTTTATAATTCATTATTGCTATTCTGAAGAAACTGAATTTTAACTTAAAGCCAAGCATAGAAGATACTCCCTCCCCCCCAAATCTAGTGCTGACACAAGCAATTCATGCTTCTGCTTTTTCTCATTTCCATACCCATCTGACCCTCCTAGTTCGTGGCTGTGGACTCAAAGTAGTTTCTTACTGAAAGGCTGTTCCTCACATGCTTTGCCTGTGACTTGTGCAAAGAAGCCACATCAATAGTTTCTGGGCAGGGACTAACCCTATGTACAGTACCTATCCTCATTTGCAAAGCCACTGCACTGAGCTGCTTTCTCAGGTTCTGTCTAACCGTGAAGACTAAACGTACCCTCCAAAAGCCAAAAGAAATAGAAGGCATCAAATGAATAATGTGGTTATATCAAGTGCATACTACATCTTCTGTGAAGCTAGAAGAATCGCAATCCTGATATAACACGTCTACATAAATTGCTACCTTATCCAATTTCTTTTTGTCTGGGGGTAGGAGACAGCCATACAATTTTTATCTCCAGGTGAAACTGTAAAATCAATTCCACATAAAGTTCAGAATATCAGAAAAAAAAATAGAAAATACAAGTTTCCATGAAGCAATACCCATTATAAAGGATCCTGTCACTGTCCTCTGAGTTCAGGCTATATGCTGTATATAAACCTAGTGTAATGCACTTTGAAGAAATCAAATCTTATATTCATTTTCCTCTTGTAACATTGCCAGCTCCAAGTATTCGTTAAGATAAATATAAAGATTCCTACGCCATTTTCCGAAACCTCTGTCAGTTTGATTTTGAGCTCAGAGCATCAATGTTGTCAACCATTCTTAAAGTTGTCTGCCGTTGTTTGTTATTTTTAGTTTTTTTTTTTTATTTAAATCTCCCCTAAAGTACTCAACATGCTCCTGCATACAAACATGCATAAACTGTCAAGCCTTCAGCATCAATACGTCAGACCTAGCAATGTTCTTATTGATTCCACACATATGGAAACAGAAATTCACACTGCTGCTTTGATTTATACATACTATTTGTCTAGAAGTAATAGATAAAGATGACATTACTAGGTGATTCAAAATGTCTCTTCTGAACAATCTGAAAAAAAAAAATTCCCATCAGGAACAGTGTGCTTTCTGCCACACAGTACAGACTTTTGATGATTTTAATTTGTAGTGATTCTTTACAAAGTTGCTTTTCAATACAATAGCTGAAACTTGACACACCAAGAAGTCTTTATTTTTCCATCTAACTTATAAATGACAGAGGGGAAAGAAATTCAAATAATTACGAAGGGTTTTTTTTTTTTTTTTTTGGTACTGGTTCTATGTATGTTGTACTTCTAGACTGCAAGGTCAGTGTGGCAATAGCATTTTAACTCCCACTGACGAACACTGCCTCTGAAGAGCAGGAACACTGACACACATGGAAGACTCACCCGTGCTGTGGCAGCCTTCTGCAGCACAGCCCCACACGTCACCGCTCAGGTGGCTGCAGCAGCACAGTTTCCATGCAGCACATGTTGGTGGAGTGTTTTGGGACACCTGTCGTTGGCCTAATGACTGCAGGTCCATAAGTTTCCTGACCAACTGAAAACATTAAAGCTGAGCTCTGATAGAAGATGTAGTCTGGTCTTTTCAGAAAATGCACACATATTCTGCACTAAATAAACTAGTGGTTGATTAGCTTCTGCCACCTGATGTTTGGTAGAAATGCACGCAGAAATCATCTCTGCCAGCTGAAACCATATATAAGTCTGTATTTCCAATACATAAGACAACAGATGCCTGCGTATAGATATGTTCCATTCTGGCTGTCATACAGGGTTATTATGTGCTGCAGGAGCCAGCCTCCAGAACTAGCCAGCTTCCCTTTGCTTTGTTTATTCAGTAATGTCAGTCCCATGCTTGAACCAGGAGCCTCCACAGCAGCAGCAGCAACTGTGTCATTGCTAAATAAGTCAGGCAAGGTTAATTACCAGTATGTTTACGTATAAAGATGATCTGTGACAAGAAAGACAACTCAGGAAAAGTACAGCGTGATTAACTACAGGTAAAACACCAGACTATTTGTTTAAGCTTTCCGTTGATACGGAAGTAATTTTGTCTCTCAAGAACTGGAGCACAGGTTATTCTTTCAGCCAGGAAGCTGATTCACTCAGCATCACATTATTTAATCAAAACTCAGCGTCTCTATAGCACATAATTTTCCCTCATTGGCTATCTATTTTGCTAGGCTGGGTAGTAGCTGAATAGCTCTTACATGCAGACATGCTACAGATGTACAAAATGTCACCACAATTTACTGAGCCTGGTGAGGATGCCTTTGTTACAGCCTTTGTTTTAAATCCAGTACTGTGGCTGCCTCCTAGGGCCCTGAAGCAAGTCTCTTTAAAAAGAGCTACAGATTTATCCCTCCACTCTGAATAAGTGAAAATGTGTTTTGTTGAAGCCTCCCGAGAGTAAATGGTTTTATTATAGAATCCCCTTTTGCTTATGGGCTTGATGAAAGCATTTGGCACTTAATGATCCCCAGGCTATTCCAAGTTTAAAAAAGAAGAAATTCTTTTTTCTGAGTGTTAAAATGTTTTCCACCAACCTCAAAGCAAACTTAATATAAAGACTTGTTTCAGGTGTCAAATTAGTATGGAAGTGTAATGCTTACTGACTCCCCGCTTCAGCATTTAGACTCAGTATAATGCTGCATTTTGTTCTTAAAACAGCATGGGGGATGAGGGAGACCTATCAAGGTGGCCACCTGAAATCCAAACCTTTTCCTCTCAGATCTCAATTTTATCATCTGCTGTTCCTCACATCTTCAATCTCTTCACAAAACTTTGCAAAAAAATTTTTGCATTACAGGCACGCGCTGACTTCTCACAACCATCCCTAAGACCGAAGTAATTACAGGCTGGAGTTTATTTAACCACAAGGAACTTCCATTAAGTTATTAAACTCCTTGTAAGAAACTATTCTATGTTCTTCTATCAAAGTGGTTCAATGAGCAAAATTTCTAACGGAGAGCTACTGACGCTATAAATACAGAGGACACAAAAAACTAACGCTGTTAAAAGGCTTTATGTGGGGATAGCTTAGTTAACAGCAGCAGCAGCTTTTGGTGAGCAAACATTATCTGCATTGAAGTAGAGAAATATTAAGCAAGTGTACACTAGCTTTTAGGCCAATAGTGGGAATTAGCAAGCACTTTAGCACCTAATACATCACCTGCAAGTCTCAGAACTGCCTATTCCCATTTAGAATAGTCAGGAATTTTCCAGCAGAAATATATATATATATATTTGGAGAAGTAACCAGATACCACTCCACTCCTACTAAGAGACCATCAGTTTCTCTTTAAGAAAAGCTCAGGCATAATTTGCTCATCTTACCCTGTCCTTTAGCCAATATATTTTTTCCCTCTCAGCATTTCCTCCTTCTTGCCAGCCTCATAGGGCTCTGTTCTTAATATCTTTATTTATAGAAACTGCAAGACATGTACATGCCCATACAGAATACAGTATGCGAAGTACTAGTTCTTAGTTATTTTCGTTTTTAAAAAGAGGTTTCTCTCTCTATTTAGTTCTTTATCTATTAAAAATAAAAATTAAGACCACTCACATTTTTATGTAATTTTTCTTTGTATGGATCCCTCAGCATAAAGATGACAAACACCATATAACACAACTGGGCATACAGAATCACACTATCAGAGAAGTTATTTCCTCTAAAATTACAAATTATTAAAAAGAAGTGCATGGGGGAGGAGGGGGGGAGAGAAGGGAGGGTGTCAGAAATCATCATTGTATCCAAAAATTCTTCCTATCCTGGATAACTTTGTCTGTTCCCTATTCCTAACTGTTGACATTGGACTATTAAGAGAAATCATGAGGGATAAACACACATACACTCATACACTTCTGTAATTTCATTGGAAGTTTTTTGTAGTGACTACACCCTTTTAAAATCTGAAAGCTACTGTCTATTACAGTTGCAGAAGATCTGGCTATTCCAATACTTCTTTAGCTGGGCAAAAATTCCCTAGTTCTAAAGGACAAATACGGCTACAGTTGAACTCTCAGGGTTCATCCTCTGAAACCAAAGTTCTTGCAGTCTTGGCCTTTTTACTTCTCTATAAAAACCCATAAAAAGGGGTTTCTAAAGAGAAACCCATGAAGTACTTGAGGACATTTCTCCCATGTTTCTAAATAGCTGAAGTGCAGGAGCCAAATGGATAGGT
The DNA here is from genome assembly GCA_013399715.1 of Alectura lathami. Taxonomy (NCBI): domain Eukaryota; kingdom Metazoa; phylum Chordata; class Aves; order Galliformes; family Megapodiidae; genus Alectura; species Alectura lathami. The sequence goes on along the minus strand of VXAV01005957.1, from coordinate 301,966 downwards.
CCAGGCTCTTTTCAGTGGTGCCTAGGAGAAAGAGTAATGGGCACAAACCAGAACACGGGATGTTCCATACAAACGTTTGGAGCAATTTCTTCACTGTGAGGGTGACAGAACACTGGAACAGGCTGCCCAGAGAGGCTGTGGAGTCTCCTTCTCTGGAGATATCCAAATGATGCCTGGATGCCTTTCTGTGCAACCTAATGTAGGGAACCTGCTTTGGTGGGGGGGGGGGGGGGGGGGGGGGACTGATGACC
>VXAV01005957.1:283686-301587 GCA_013399715.1 Alectura lathami | reverse complement strand
GATGGACTAGATGACCTCCAGAGGTCCCTTCCAACCCTTAAGATTCTGTGATTAATCATGCCAAGAAAACCGGTCATTATAGTTCTAACACTGACCTTAGCTTGTCTCTTGCTTCATAGCATTTATTGTTCTTTTCAAAAAACACAATGCGTTCCTGGCAAACCCTTCCAAACCAGCATACACCCACCTGGTTCCAACACATCACTGACTGATCCACAAAGCCTTTCTCCAAGTCGTCAGTTGTTGAGCCATGGCAAAACCACCACAGAGTTACGATCTCTTGGGTGTGGACCACTCCTAAACTGCCAGTTACCCCGCTCTAAAATAACTTTTCCTTTGATGTACTTGGAAATGGGCAGCATAACTGAGGCCAGAATCATTTCAAAACTAAAAAGAAAGACGCAAAATAAACACCATTTTTGGTCTGCATAACTTCATTCGACCCTCATAACTGCCTCCTTTGATACAGTTTAAACCTGCTGCCTACAGGCCACTGACAGTCTCTAACTTACTCCCTTCAGCAAGTAATTCATGGAGTGGAGCAACAAGAACCAAAGTCAGTCAGACTTCCTCACCTGTGTTCTGCCCTGGCACTTTTGCAGTGCTATCAGGGAGAGAACAAAAAGCCCGACACATCTCTGCTGCGCTCAGGAACCCAGCCATGTGTGAGCCAGCTGCCTGCAGGCCTAGGCACAAGGATTGCTTCCAGGGGAGGACATCTCCCAGTCTGGGCAGCAGACTGGAGCAAAAAGAAAGAAAATCTCCCGACTGGAGCAAAGCTCTGAAGGAATGTGAATTATTTGCGTCAATTTAACACCTATTTACTACAAACTTTTCCCTGGTTTTTCCTCATTTACTATTCTTAGATGTTGAAAAAAATGGCTTATGCTACTGATAGCACAGCCATCTTTTCCCTCCCCCAGCAAGACAGCAGAATCCCATCAATTTTTCTCCTTTCTTATAAGTTTATGCGTCTTCTCTAACTATTGCTCTGCCTAGACTTCTAAAACAATTATAAAATTTAGGGTAACATACATCTTGACAAATTACATTCCAGAAAACCTTAATTTACAGGAGATTCACTGAATCTTAATCACTGACCAAGTGTGACTATTGAAGCATACAAAAGCACCTATGTCACAGAAGATATATTCTCATCCACTTAAAAAAAATGGATTTTGAATATAATTCCTTGCTAGTAGCTGTCCCCAAATCAATAGCATTGTCCTGCTAATGGCACTGTGATCATCACTATACCTGAATAAGCACAGTCCTTTGCAGGGACTCCACCCCTGCTGCAGATCCTGAACCTCTGTATGGTTCATGCCAAAGGCGTCACTTCCAGTTTTCCCCAAAGTAAGAGAAGATAGAGGGGAAATTGCTGTAGGGGCTCCCTTTTCTTTTCTCACTAGATACACGCTTTCCACAACAGACCCATGATGGCTGTCGTTCTCATTGAACTCAACTGCAGCAGTTGGTTAAACTCACTAACGTTACAGGGAACTATGTGATTCCCAGTAAGCATAATCCAAACTATCACTTGTTCCATTTATGAGCCAATTTGATTCACCAAAGTTACATGAGCAAATAATTCAAAGAGGATATGAGAAAACAGTTCGTACTGAAAACCCAAACGCCATAAAAGACATACGTCAATATTTCACCACATGTCTACTTCAGTCCCCGGAACTGATTCTCCATTATTGTTTGGACACAAATTAGTGTGCTCTTCTTGATGGTATTTCTCACTTTCATGTGACACAAAACTGTTTTGTGTCCTTGCAGACCCTTCCCTAATACAGCCTGAGGCAAAAGGGGACAATCCAGAGCTTTCCTTCCAAAAACACATCCATCCCTGACTCGAGCTGCAAGGGCAGTCCAGCATGTCTTGTCAGCACAGCAGCCATTTTAAGACAGGGGCATAAGAACGTGAGGAAAGGATTTAGGGTGCAAAATCATAGTGCTTATGTAACAATGAACCGGCTTAGACATCCAAGGAGCCACAGCTACTGCTCTTGTTACCTAGTTGTCACATTTTATGTTCAAACAGCCATGAAGCAGAAACAGGAGCAAGCATAATTTGTGGTATACATTAAAATATCTCAGCAAACAAAGGCAGACAAAGAAAGTGTTGCTTTTTTAGAATTACTGTGTTAGACCTGGCAGCAAAGGGTGGGTGGAGGTCACTGGCATGCATTCATTTATTCCAACACCACAGAGAATAAAGACAAGCAAAAATAGAAGCTGAACTTTAGTTAATCTATTCTTTTAGGTTTTGCATTAGGGCTAATGTTTTAAAGGAAATTGGATGATGTTTTTTTCCTGCATTTTAACTATTACTATTGAGTAGTATTTTGATTCCAGTAATTGCCTAACCACATTCTGAAAGTATCTGGCAGGGTAACGTCAGATGGTGTTTAATCACTTTACCATCATGGCTCAGGCTCTCAGGCTCAGAGCCAGTATCTTTTATCTGGTGGCTGTAACTGGACATTTCAGAGGAAGGCACAAACCAGATGCTTGCACAACAGCCTGTGCACAAGAGAAGATTTTCCCTGAGCCCTGTTAACATTTCAGCACTTATAACCTAATTATGTCTGTTCTGTGCCCCTTTGCCAAGTTCCTCTGGCATTTTCATACCTGAGTATAAGCTAAAGCAAAGCTATTGGCTGCTTTCCAGATTACTGAGTTTCCAGTCTCTACCAAAAAGGCAGAGCTGTAAGAAATGATTGCAAACATCTCAAGCAGAGTGTTGCACAAGCAGCACATCTACCTGGGGAGCAACAGCCATCAGACCACAGTTGTCCTTTATGAGACCCTCTCTCTTCTGACTCCTTTTTGCCTCCGTTTTTCCCACCTAAGAAGAGTAGAAATATCCAGCTAGCATTTTAAAAATAAAACAATAAAAACACTCATCTTTTTGCCCTACACTCTTTTTTCTGTCTCTTTTTTCTCCATTTGGTTCTGGTGATCAACACAAGAACAGCAGCTGCAGCTGTGCACCTTAGTTGAAAACAGTTCAACTGTAACTGATCTAACTGAGACATCAGAATGTTACTAATGTTCTCATTGCTAATTTGCAGTGCTGTCGTCACTGCTTCAAACACAAAAATGGATACTCACAATTTTACAGATGCATTCACTCCAATCTTGGTGTAATTTTACAAGTGGTTTCTGAGAATTCAGTCTCTGAGTTCACTGAGGTAAATCCTAGAGCACAGTGTTAGCCACAAGAAAAGAAGAACCAGTAAAGGCAACAAAACCATCCAATACAGTGGGAAATCTCCTGTGCAATATAGTCGCAGAAACTCCAAGATAACACAAGTTTTAGTGGTTACAAGATATGAACTGCTATTCGTAATCACCTTCCTTCATACTGATGCAAGGCTTTCCAGGCAGTTCTTAGTTTTTGATTGCCATCCTGAACCTGGAAAACACATTAAAGCCATCTTCTCCTTAAATTGTTTATGTGACATTAAATTTAAAGCATTTTCTATGCTGTTACACTTATCATTAAGCACTGCTATTGCTCGCCTTGTATTGGTACCTATCTTTTTAAAAGGTAACTACAGACAACCAGATTACTTCTAGATCATTCAGGTCTGCTGCCACCACATACAGTTGCCATGGCAGAACAAATCCAAGGTACAATACTACGACTGAGCATACCATGGAGTTAAGAAATTCAGAATGCCCAGGAAGAAAATTTCTGTAAGTGGTAGAAGTTCATCACAAACACGCAATCAGTTTAGTTTTTGGAGGGGGAAAAAAACCTACAAACCTATTATACAGCGCCCAGGAACTACTCTTAGGTTTTGTATTCTGTCTCTTCCCACTTGTCCTATCTTGCATAATGCCCAACTCTCCTGTGCAATATAATGCCCCAAACCTGCAGTTACTTCTTCACAGGAGTTTCTGGAAATAGCAGCAGCATTAACGAAGGCTGTCCGACACTTCCTTTCTATAGGCCTGCATCAATCCCACTGAATATGACTTGCAGCATTTTCTAGACATGCACATGCCAGCAAGATCTTTCTGCTGTTTTGAACTATGAGAAATGGTAAGCCAACTCTCCTCTCCCTTGAACTGATGTAAAGGAGAAAAAGTCAAATTAAACAACTTTGTTGCCTTTTGCTTGTGTGTGCCTGTCTGCAAGCTTCAATGGATCCTAGGCTGGAATGCACGTGATTATATCACAAAGAAATTGCTCTGGTATTATTCATATTCACCTCTACCAGGATACAAAGTCCAGCCAACAGGAATGGCTGCTGCTTGGGGCAGATGTAGGAAGTGGGTAAGAAACGCTTCCCTTTTCGCTCCAGCATGGCAGCAGAAGCCTTATTTTTGTCATTTTAGAAGGCTTCACCCTCTCCCTCTGACCATATCTGTCACAATCCTACACACACCCAACAGTGGGGTCAGCAACAGCCTTGCTGATGAAGACATTCACTTCAGCAAAGCTGAATCAGTTCCACTGTCAGGGAAAATGGACCTGTTTTGCTCTCAGAAAGCCTACACCAGTGCTTGGGCCTCCTCTTCCAGACATGAAAGAGAAGTGCCACAGCTGGCTAAATAATTCTGCTCAAAAGATTAACTATGTAACACAGGCTTTCCAAAGGAGAAGTAAGAGCGGCTGTCATGCTTTCAGTTGCCCTGATAGCCATGCACTTTGAGAGAGATGCCGAGTCCTATGGCAAACACAGTTTGTACTTCCCATGACAGTAAGTGCTTCTCTGCTCCTTTTCATTGCCACAGACCAGTGCTTTTGATCCATCAGCAGTGCTCAGTGCTCGTTCCCCAGGGAAATCCTTTGAAATATACCTTCATCTTGATTGCTGACCTCAAGCTGGTCCATACCATAAGCACCAGCGCAAAGAGCAGCAGTTGCTTTGTGAAGAACTTTATCTGATTAACAGATTTCAAAGCAGCTAAACCCAGGCTAATCCACCACATAAAAGAGTCAAACTATTTTTAATGCAGGTTCTTTCTTTTTAAAACCTAACAAGGAACCTAAAATTCAGACTAAAATTTAGCATAGCTTTATTCTGTCCCAGAGCCAGCTTACTACAGTTTATCACTGAAGATTATTTTGTATTAAGAATATTATTCTAGAAATAATAGAACATAAAAACCACTTTGGAAAAGAAAATATACATACAGATCCAAGGAAAATTTATGAATAAAAAAAAGAGAAAACCCATCACAGAACAGAAGATGAAGATGAAACAGCTTAAGCTATTCATAAGTAATTGGCAATTATTAATTCATTCTGATACTACTAATATACTCTACAAGAACATCTATGTTTTACATTTTGCTTAAAATAATGACTAACAAAGAAGGCTGAACATAAAGACTGATTCATTCATCTACTCCATTTGACACAAGTCATTCTGGACTAAGATGTGTCAATTCTTTTTAAAAACATGTAACATCTGCAACAGTTAAATATATATAAACGCTTAGAGATTGGGATCTCCAGCTGCTGTGAGACTGAAGAAACCCTCATGGCATCAGAAAGCAGGAATTGTATTTCATTCACCCTTTTTGCCATGGTAAAAAAAAAAAAAAGTCAACATGATCCAGATGTTCTGGGTGTTAAAGAACGTCTACTTGGTAATTATTGTCCGAGACACAAGCTTTTTCTTTATAGTGCTGAAATAATTGATTTAATCCAGAGGTAAAGAACTCAGAAATACAGCAGCCTTCTTCCATTACTCTTCAGGGTTGATGACATGGTCTAACATTTTTTCACATTCTGGTAATAGTCATAGTTTTTTTCTAATGGCCAAACAAATCAAAAAGTGTTATAATCCCATGAGTTGGATATAACTAAATAATAATGTATTAAAATAACAAGTTAGTTTTCCTACCAAGTGCTAAGAAATACTGTTGGTTTTTTGTTTGTTTGTTTTGTATTGGATGTCAGTTACTAGAATTTGTAATTATTTCCAGTTCTTTATGAGAATGACTCTAATTTTCTCTTTAAAGGAGGAGAAATACTCTGCAGTTTGGGCTGCAAGGAATATTGCAACTACCTAGCACACATTTATTTTTCCGTTTAAACCTCTGCACTTGTTTTCCATCACAGCCACTATCTCTGAGTTCAGTGAACTCTCAGTTACACTGCTGGGTGTCTCCTTGAACACGGAGGAGCGGGGCATCCTGGGAGCAGCCATCTCTCCTGCCATGGCCGTAGTGTGACCCTAGTGTGACTCCATGGACGTCACAAGCTCCTCCAGAGCAACACCAGGAACAATCAGAGGTTTAATTCTGTCATCAGCATAGATGCTCTGGCCAACATTACCAAGGAGCATCAAATGACATTACAGCTATCCCAGTGTAACAACAGATAAAAGCAGTAAATTACTTTTAAAAATAAAAGCTTACATACAAGTTTCCAACACTATATTATAATAGAATGACACTGTATATATTTACAGCACATCCCCTCTCTTAACCTGTCTCACAACAATACCAGCTGTAAGGAAATGCACACATCAGCTTTCCTCAGCTCCACTAGCTGGTGAGCGGGTGCTCTTCTGACAGGAGATGATTGCCATGAATAAGGAGAGAGCCTCCTTGGCAAAAACAAGACCAGTTACACATCCCCATCTGCAGCTCTGTACTGTAAGCGTGCCCAGGAACTCAGACACCAAACTCATAAGAAACGCTTACAGATCCTAACTCACCAACAGGAATGGACAGAGCCTTCATGCAGAGCCTGCGCTCATATCATCTCTCTTACCACTCCAGCTTCACATCAAACACAGAGCAGGCCAGAAAGTACACAAACGGGGTGTGTACGGNGAAGAGCCTCACTAATGCACAGTTCTTGTGGATAAGCTTCCTTCTGCATTGATTTGAATGAACCAGTTGTCCCTCACCTCAGATACGGCGATGTGATCACCTGCCTGTCACCAGCTATGAAGAAACAGCAATAAGCAACAGAAGACACCTGTGCAAATTCAACACCAGCATAAAACCAATGCTGCTTGCATTGTTATCAGAACAACAGAAAATAAAGTATTTTTGCAACATTCAGACTGCTTCCTCTTGCGCAGGCTTGGAATTAAACAGTGTATGCAACTGTGGGATCCAGACAGATTTAGTAAATGGCATTCCCTGATTGTTGCTCTACCTTAACATCACAGGTATAAATTAAAACTGATAACTAAAGCCACACAATTCCCATCACTATAGCGGGTGATGTTTGAGAAGCCTTCTGAACTCTAGCGTACAGTGCATAGTAATGGATGCAAGGGGCCAGGCTGATGCCAGGCACACAGGGAACACCTGATCCTAAAGATTCCACCAGCTGGAAAACAGACATGAGCCATACCGTGAGGCAACTCATGGCTCCAGTTAACTGTGTCCTTACAGACAAATGGCATGTTTCCTCCTGCACCTGCATTATGCACCAAAAAAGGATTGGCCAGAAATGCTGGCCTTCCAATACTGATCAAGTTAACATGCTTGCAATGGAGATACATTTTGCAAAGCATAATTTGACTGCCAAATACTGCAGATCTACTACACAAGCTGTGGCAGTGTTTGCCCACATTCGACTTGTAGTATCGGAATTAATCGCGTGTTGCTGCAGAGCCTGAAATCTGTGCTGCCTTTACACAGGAATCCATATATATGGCACAAATTTTAAAGCCTCTGGAACAGCTCCTAGTGAAACTTCCCTGAGGTAATCAGGAAACTCTAAACTGCAGCAAGGCTTTAATCTCTATCACCCACCATGTTCATGAATTAGCACTGAGAGGAGTGCTTCTAGGTAGGCAGACTGTGACTGTCATCCATTTACAGAGGGGCTGTGATACCACCTTGCTGTTTGACAGCGGGCAGGGCACGAAGCAATCCAAAATGTGGGTGCCAAATGTAGAAAGCTGGCCGGAGATTCACACCTCAGCTAAGGTACAGGACATTTCAGGAACAGTAGCTGAGGCACAGGTGAAATTCAAGCCAGAGTGTTCATGTAGATGTTGCAACAAAGACGTCCTCTGGTAGTCAGAGTCTCAAACAATTTCTTGAATAAACTCCAGAATGAAAACACACACATTTAAGTGGAATCCTATTAATTTTCAAGGGTTGCAAGTGTTTTATTGAGTAATTATTTCCTCAGAGCTTTGTAGGTGAAGAAAATGTGTTAAATCTCTTGTTATTCTCATTAAAAAGAAAAAAAAAAAAAACCTAATAATAATTAAAGACCAGTCTGAGAAAGCCTGTTCACATGTATAAGATAAAGAACGAGATGAAAAAAATAGCAACAAAACCCACACATCTAGATTTATCAAACCATTTAATTACCCAGATCATTCTAACCATTTCTAATATTTTTATGAAAGTAGAGTGAGGAAATACCACCACCCACCTCCAGCTGGCTAGAAAACAGAAATTCTAATTTATCTTTTTACATAAGCACTCTGCTTCCAACAGTAGCAGCTGGTATTTCAAGAAAAACTTTTTTAAAAAAACGTGATTGGTTGTATAAGCAAGGTACTTACTGGACTAACATTACCATGAGTAGCATGTTTAGAATTGACTGGAGAACAGAAACCTATTTCTTTCTGAAGGCCTTAATATTTGTAGCTCTATTTGATGATATCTTCATTAGTTCAGACAAACACCTAAAAATCAGCAAAAGTCTTTGCCTTAATATGTGTGCATCCAAGATCTGCATTTGCAACTAAGAGGCCATGATGACATCTTTGCTTTGACTGCACCGTAATGACTTAACATACAGTTAGTCAGCAAAAGTCGTTTAGTCAAATTTGTGTTTTGTTTTTCAAATGAAGTGTTAAAGTGGCATTGAAGGACCATGGGTGACTAGGTTTTTAATCACTAATCGTACTTGTCTATATTTTAACTAATTTCCTATTACAGGAAGAAATATTTCTGCCATTCACTTCTCCAGGAAGGAGGCATATGGAATAGATAGGAAGAATCACATCCTAAAGTTGCCTCTTTCCCTCCAAAGATTTTTAAAGGAACTTGCGTAGCAGCTAAGGGAAAGACATCTACATCAGGCAAGTCCCATGCCCAGTTCCTGGCAAACTCCAGTGTTGATATGATACTGTCACGTAGTTGCAAGAATCACACATTTATCACTTATGTATTTTAAACATGTATACAAACCGTTTTAGTGCCACCATAAACATTTTATGTTCCATATTTCTTCTCAGAAGCGAGGAGGAAAAATAAAAGCTAAGCAAGTATGAGAAGCATGTTCAGAACACACTGCAATAGAATAAACAATTCCCAGAAAATTGGACTCCCTCCTCTTTTTTCCTCCCTTGATGTTACACATCAGTAATAGTCTATGATTATTCTGCCATACAGATTAACTGACTATAGTTTAGAGAAGTGTTTATGCTGCAAAATGGAGATTCTGTTTGTTTCAAAGTATAAAATCTTCCTGACAATGAAAGAGATTAAAACATATGCTTACGTTAATGAAACTCCCACAGTGAGTATTTCCACAGGTGAAAATAAGACTTCATATGTGTTTAGCTCTGCAGCACCCTAGGGGGAAGCAGGAGGAAGGAGAAAAAAGAGAAGCATGTTTGTGCCAGTCTAAAGACATCTCATGCTTTTCTGGAAATCATCACTCAAATTCCTCATCCTGACTGGTAATATAGGGCCTAAGCGTATTTGCAGGAAGAAAGAAGCCAAGAAAAGAAAATAAATGACTTTAGACTCTATAAAGACAACAAGGTACAGCAAGTTCTGTTTTCACTTCAATGGGACTGAAATTCATCAGGAACGTTACACTTGTGGCATGTTCATGAAGCTACCAACAGACTAACTGCATTTTCCTTGTTTAGCCTAATGGCTCTGCATCTTCTGTAGGCCAACAGGCACACAAGCAAGTCAAGGGAAGCACTTGCTCACACTAAGCTCAGTCCATAACTGTTGTTTTGTTTAGCATAGCTGTGCAGGCCCTGCACCGCAGCCTCACAGTCCACAGCATGGCAACCACCATCCTAGCCCTTCATTATAAATACCACAGTTATCAAATATAGACAGAGTAGAAGTTCACAAGGGACCACAAAATTATACTTAGTGCAAAATGCAGAGTGGTCCTCCATTTCCACACACACCTGGTTTTGATCAGTGTATCGGCATGGAATTTGGCTGCTTGAAGCAACGTACTGGATCTGGTGCTATACATGGCACACCGTCCTGGAAGAGGGCACCACAAAAGCAGTAGTGCTGCATGCACATTTACTTCAGATATGTTTCAACATCACTTTTGCAGCTCTATATTGCTACCATATGTGGACAGATTATTTTGGGAACTTCATTCAAGAAAGGTGCATCTTGATTCATAGAATCATAGAATGGCTTGGGTTGGAAGGGACCTCACAGATCATCTAGTTCCAACCCCCCTGCCGTGGACAGGGCTGCCAGCCACTAGCTCACTGGATCAAACTGCCCAGGAGCCCATCCAGCCTGGCCTTGAACACAGCCAGGGATGGGTCATCCACAACTTCTCTGGGCAGCCTGTTTATTCTTACAAAGCATGGTTGTAACATGCATGACAGCCATGGTGGCATGAGAAAAGAAGAGAGAGAGGCAAAGCCCTTCCGGCATGGTCAGGAATCCCCCTGACAGATGTGCTGGGCTCTGCACAGCCAGCAGCACTCGAACCCCAGGACAGGCAACAAGGACAGGCAACAACTCGCCAGTCACTGACACAGGAGTAGTCTTAGACAAAGGTGACAGACGTGTTGGGGTGACCTGAGTCCTGCAAGCACCTTCTCTTGGTGGGCTGACCGTGTCAGGACTTTTAGCCTCTGTGCCGCCAGGGGACTGGTTCTTCTTTTCCCACCTAGTGTCCTGGTTGGCCTAGAGATTTACGNTTTTCTCTCTATCTTCCTCTTGCACATTGCCTGCACTGCAGAAGAAGTCCAAGAGCACAAAAAAAAAAAAAAAAAAAAAAAAAAAAAACCCACAAAAAAACCCCACCACCTTATTGGTATTTTCAGCCAAATTCATCCACTAACCATGCCTCTATTCTTGCCCAGCACTGCCAAAATGCTTGCAATTGAGGGAGGACATTATATCAGAAGATCCCAATACCATTTTCAGAGTTAGGAGACTAGTAGTGCTCTCCTCTCCTTGCTTTAACTAGAAAATATCGAAACACACTTCATGAAGTCATGAGGTAAAGCTAAGTAAAAAGGAACTAAAAAACACCTGAAGCAGCTTCTAACTATATGAGATTCTACTGCTGCAAAAAAAAAAAAAAAAAAGAAAAAATTATCCAAAGCCAGATTATAAATAGCATACACAATTGAAAGGATACTCTTTATTCATGATTTTTTTTTTTTTAAACAAGGGTAAGGAATTTCACTCTTCCATTATAAGAAAACTAGCAACAGTGTCACATAGGATCACAGGCAAGTTTTCATACATATTATTGTGATACTGGCATTTGCTCCAAATGATACATAACCATATCACTCTCCCTGACTAATCTGGGAGATAAGTGAGCAGTCTTGTTGTCCCCTCCAGTCAGGGTACTACAGGGGGCTTTAAAGGCACACCTCAGCTGAAGGAGATAGATGCTAGAGAGCATAGAGAGAGTAAACTTGAAGGTTCACTCTTCACATCCTCTTCACAGAAGCAACTCTCTTTATATGGAAAAATTACTACCCAGGTCAGTGAGAGCGAGAAAGAGAGCAATCATAGGCCAGCTTCATATTATAGTAAAAGCTCTAAAATTGGGTACAGAAAAATGCAAATGTAACTGCTTCATCTAAGAATTAGAGCATTCGTTCAGGTTAGGGACAGCTGGCTAATTGGGCTTTGTATTTTACTTCAAACATTCCAACATTTAAATGACTAATGGAACAATTCCACAAAAAAAAAAAAAAAAAAAGGAAGAAAAAAACTAGAGTGCTCCATTTCAGAGTACTTCTCAACTCTCTGGTCTCAACTCTCTGGCTTAAAGCATTCCCTTTAGAGGTAGTTAAATAGGGCTCAAACCTTCAGTCAATGAAGGGACTTCAGCTCCAGCTCCAAAACCTGGGCAAATACTCTAACCTCTGAAAACATTTTTATTTTGCTTTTAACAAGTTATCGTTCCAACAAGTCTTTCTTTCTGAGAAGCTTATATAGTGCAGCCGCATTCTGTAGGAAGAACGGGTTTGTACTTCTAACCCAAGATGCTATGGATTGCAGCTTGGGAATGGACCTGAATTTAAACACAGCTCAGCGTACCATTAAGTGTCTGATTCACAGTACCACCCCCCCACCCCCCCAGAACATTACATTTACTGACATCATATTTATTACATTTCATGAAACCAAACAAAGAGGGTTGGAAAAGGAGTGCCAGAAAACAGTGTCTTTCTATATCTTACATTGCTTCTTCCTTAAGGGCAACTGGAGGCTGCTACATTCTCAAAATTGCCATTTCAAAACTTTCTGGAACTTGGCCACAGAACATTCTTTTCAAAATTTCCATAGATGCAGATCACTCAGATACAGGACACAATGAGAAAAAAACAAAACATCACACACAAAAAAAAAAAAAAGAAAAAAGAAAAAAGAAAAAAAAGCAACACCATAGCTGTGCAACAAGCTGTTGCTGGCTAAAGACTACAAAAGGACCATTAGCAGGTCTAACGCTAATACTCTTTCTCCAGCTCCCATTAGGTGTAAAGCAACAGAAACAGGAAACCATCTCTTAATATTCTCAGACTACATAACTGCTTTGAAACATTCATAGTCTAGTGTTGTTTCCTAGCCTCCTACATGCTTCAGACTGACTTTAAAGTGCAGACTTACCTTGTGTCAATGAAGATCACAGTTCAGCAACATACTTCTTAAAACACAATGACACTACTGCCACAGGAATAGTAAGGAGAATAGAAACAAAATGAAGTCAAATAAAATTCACAGTTGTGTGTATTCTGGAAGACCTCTGTGGGCAAGCACACTGAAGTGCACACTTAGGGCTCAGCTTGCAGGAACTGTATGAGCTGATAGCACAACAGGTGTTTGCAATAGCTATCAGCTGGAGAGCAGCAGCAACATGTAATTGCACCCAACTGTGGAATAACTACTTCAAAACTCTCACCTGCCTCTGTCTGGCCATCTTCAAAAGACCAAGGCTCTGAAAAATACACCCCTACAAAGAAGAATGGAAGAAGGGAATAGTAGAGGGAGGAAGTTTAAATGCCCTTGGTTTCTAGGTTGGTATATACAGTACTATTTTATCAGGTGATAAATAGCTCTAGAACAAACTTTTTTTTTTTTTTTAAATAACAATAAAAAATGACATCTACACAGAGAAATACGTATCATTTCATAGAGACCTAGAATTGTTGAAAACTGATCTCTGCCTGCGGGCACTCCCTGTGTGCATGCAGTGGGTCAACAGCATCCAGGAGCTGCTGCAGCAAGTGTCCGGATTCCAGAGAAGGTAAAGTTAGCAGCCGCTCGCACCCTCTGGACAAGGATGGCCTGGCTGAGTGTGGTGACACTGCCGCAGGGCCCTGAGGGACACCTGGGGCTCTGGTAAATCCAGGTTTAAGTGATACTGAAAAAGGATCTGTTACTTTCTGATAAAAACTTGGAAGATCTTAATTCTTTCAAAGGTCACCTCTGGACTTGTCCCCAGTTACAAAATATAGGGAGGAATGGAATTAGTGTGCCTGTGGCTTAATATTCCAGTACTTAGATGCAATTCACATCCATTATAACTCTTACCATACAGTAAGTACTTATGCTGCTAACACTTGCATTTCCAGCTTAGAAGTGGTGGAATTAATAACTGTTAGTTTCATGGGTGTAAGAAATGCAAATATTCTTTATTATTTTTGTTACAAATTCCTTGTGTTGACTGATGGTTTTCTATTTGAAAATGTCATAGTTTCTAGCATGGAAGAATCTGCGAATGCTGGAAGAGAAGGGATTAGGAAGTTGTGGGGGGGAGTGGAGTTAGGATACCTAACTTAAATTGACCCACCAGATATTCCATACCATATACATCATGCCATGGCCCTCCCTCAGCTTTCCGGAGAGGAGGGGAAGATGCTGTTTGCACATCTCTTTTTCCCCTTCTGGGTTGGGCTTGTGTGTGGGTGAGAAATCGCCTTGTAAGTCATTGTTTTTCCACTTATCAGTATTATTACCCTTATATCCCCTTTGCATTTTTATTATCTCTTGTTCCTCAGCTATTTTGGTAAACTAGTTTTTATCTTAACTCTCCAGTTCTACTCTTTTTTTCCTTTCTCACTTCCCTCCTCCATCCCGCTGATACTGGCCACTGGTGGTATGCCGGCAGGCCCAGGCCTCTGTGGCCTGGTGGTGCTGAGAGAGCTGCTGTTGGGAGCTATCTTGGGTTAAACCACCACAGAAAGATATAGTTGCTGAAGTGTAGTTAAAATGAAATTGCTCTGCCTCTTCCAACTTTGGTAAATTAATGTGCTTTGTTACTCTCATGAAAGCTGTAAGGTTATGCAATTTTGCAAAATGAAATATCTAAGACAGAAATTTTCTTCTTCATAAGAATTGAACTGTTAAAAAAGCAGTCAAGCTGATTTTGAAGAAAAAAAGTTCATGAAAACATTGGTTGCTAAAATAGAATTCATACAAGAATCAAAATAAATAATAATAATAATAAAAAAAACAGATCTCTTATTGCATACTGTAACTCTATTGCATATCATTACTGCATGTTACCAGGAAGAACAAGATGGTGTTTTTTTTTTTTCTTACAATCATCACTATGATTTTTAAGAACATGAAAATCTTACAGTTTTTACTTCAGATTTTCAATGACTGTTTTGTCTTATCCCAGCAATGAATTTCTGCTCAGCACAAATAAGTAGGAGAATTTCATTTAGATCCCACGATCTTCACCTTTTTGCTGATTCAATAAGCACAACTAGACACACAGAAAGTCATCTGTAGAACACAGTTATTAATTTCTGAAACCCTTTCACTATAATCAAGTAGAATATACCCATCCATCAGAGCACCTGTTTTCAAAGATGATGGGGGAAAATGTCTGGGTTAACTGAGCTTGTGGAAATTCCTTCACATTTTTCAGTATGCCAGTAACCAAATCAAAAGAGACGGACTTGTGAAAACAATACAAAATTTTACAGAACCAAACAGAAGATCTGAGTAGCCTGCAAGGTCAGGTGCCAAGTTCTACCAAGAAAGAAGTGCTGAGATCACTGTGTTGTCGGCTTAGGGAGTGCTATTTTTTGAGCAAACCATTATCTTGAAATCTCTGTCTTCACACCTCTCTCAGAGCCACTGAATTCAAAGTGAATCTTGGTAGTTGGGGTCAGAGTGTAACATGTGCCACCTCTCACAAAAGGAAGTGAATCAACGCGCGATGTTAGGTTAGGAAGTCAGATAAAAAGTTTCATTACAGTTGCTCTTGATGATAAAATGTTTGTTTGAATTGCGTTTTATTCATCCAGGAAGAGATATCCAGCATAGAATGCTGTGCATCATCCTTGAAAGATACATGCAAAGCTTAGAGGCTTCTGAGAATGTTTGATTGGTTTTCCAAAGAATTAAAGATATTATTCATTGAAATAATAGTTTACGACATTTCTTCTAGGACCCAGAAAAATGCATGATGAAATAGTTGAAAACTGTGACTATTTCTGTATGCAAGAGTGGCAGTATCTTCCTTCTGCAGACTGAGGGGCAGCAGACAGTATTTCTCCAGAGGGCAAGATTGCCAGTGAGGCAAACAAAGCCCATTTTGTGCGACAGGCAGACAAATGGACTGTGCAGGTTAGGGCAGCAGAGCTGGAACCATGGCTAGCTGTGGCATTAAGACCATGTGCCATGCAGCTCCCTGCTGTGGTCAGTGAGGAATGGGAAAGCAGAAGGAGGCTCACTCTTGCTGTCCCCTGCCTCAGCACCCACACAAGGCTGCCCATGGTTGCTTGTGCAGTGGCGCAGGCAGCATGCGAGGAGAGATTGCTTTCTCTGCAGGAGTCACATCATGCACTGCAGCACAAAAATCATTTTCCCTTATCCAGCCACATCTTTGGTCTGCAGACTACTTCTCATTAATGAGGACAAAGAAGTAAACACTGCAATGTCTTTGTGTTTCCATAGAGGGGGAAAAAAAAAGTGAACAACTTTTCCAAACAGTGGATCTTGTACCTGGTGTATCCTGCACTGCACCTGGTTACAGCCAGTCTCGGGGCAGGCTCCTGAAGTGCCTGCCTTGTGCCACCCGGTGCTGCTGCACTTCTGGTCAATGACTGCACTCCAGGCAAATCTGAAACAAAGCCTAAATCAGGGCAGTCCTCACATTGTTTTACAGCTTGTGGAAGGCTGCCGAGTCTGCAGGGGACCACACAGCTGCAGGAATACAGGAAGTGAGAAAATAGGCCACTGTTAATAACTTGGTGATTCTGGGCACGTGTGAGAGTAACTGAAAGCTGGCATAGCCAGGAACCATCCTTCTTCACTTATCCATTTGCAGAGTCAAGGAATTCAAGATACCTTTGGAATTAAGAAAGAACTTGACTCTTCTCTCCAAGGAGCTTCGCAGTGAGTAGCTCTGATTATGGCAGTAATATTATTACAGACTTGCTGTGGCACAAGTAAGGAAGATAGCGGCTGGCTTCCTGCCCCTTCTTATTTGCATTCCAGAAACTACTTTCGCACTGTCTGTGATCTTGTTGCAATATCCATGTGGGAACAAATACTCCCCTCAGCCGTTATCAGAGATAGGACCACCCATGGCAGAAGGCACAGAGCGAGCTCCCCGGGGCCCTGTTCCCAGATACGGCAGAGCCTCTTCCTTGCACAGGGAAGCAGCAGCTCCCCAGGGCCCTCTCCCCACACATCAGGGGCAGGAGTCTCCCTGCCAGGAGAGGAGCCGAGCAGGAGGTTTTTGTGGTCAGCCTTCTGTAACATGTGGTTATCCTTCCATGCTCCCAGGAGAGACATAAACTGGCTGTGCAGCCATTCTGCAGCAGAGCAGAACAGCAGAATAAATCAGCAGTGCTGGGGATGTGAACTGCAGCGGCCAGTTCAGGTGCTTTTCAGCAGATCTCGATATAATGTGGAAAGCAAATGCCTGTCTGAAGGTGCCTCTACAAAGCTAGCCCGTTCAGAGCCCTTGGGAAGGAAACACCTTTCATGTCACCCTCTTTCGTCTCCCAGTGCTATGATTTTTGCAGTATTCCAGGACATCAGACCTATCTGTATACACATGCAGCTCTTGCATAGAAATTTAGACATACTGGGCAGCTCTCTGGCTTCTTTTTCAGCACAAACCTTGCAGGAAAAAGCGCAGCATTTCAAAGGCTTTTACAATGAAGCCTTGGGGGCTGTTTGCCAGACCTTGCTGGGTGCATTTGGAGCACGGTATGTGGAAGTAGAACTGCCTGGCTCCCATTAACACTAATGGAGTCAGGAGGGCACTGGCCCATGCACCTCTCTGGGGATGTACCCACAGCATCTGCAAGTAGCCTGGTGCCATCCCTCCATCCTTCTGGATGTGACACTGCCCTCATATAAAGCAGGCAGCATAATAAAACAGCATGGTTTCCATCAGCTAAGAAATTCTGTGAAGTACAGCAACAGTGGGGGCTTTGTCCCAGTTTTTACAGTGAACCTTCCATGTCCATCTAAATTTCCTGAAGTACAAAATTCCTAAGAGCATTGCAAAAAATAATTTCAAAAACTCATAGCAAATAGATAACAAACCACTAACAACATATTTGTTGGTTACGTAGGACTCATGGTCCCAACAAAATTCTAGGATACTCTGATTTTCAAGGAACACATTTAATCATAGATAAAGGAGGTACTTTTCTAAGATCAAACATGGGATTGTTGCACAGCTGAAGCTAGCAGCTAATTTACAAAGTAACCTGTATTAATAATAGTAAAAAA
>VXAV01005957.1:247826-273586 GCA_013399715.1 Alectura lathami | reverse complement strand
CATCTGCAAAACACATATGCATGCTTACCTAAATAATCTATTCAGTTATTAACTTACCGAATATCTCCAAAAAATTCCTAAGTGCTCAATGATTATATAATTATTCAATATATCTCATAAATACATTTAAAATGTCCTATATATCCTACTGTCATTTAAGCTTTCACGGTTAATCAATCAATTAATGTCTGTTGTTCCACCCTCAAAAATCATGATTTTCTCTTTGAAAAAGACAAATAAGTAAACAGAAAGATACTCCAACATATGCAGTATTCAGTCAGCTTCTGGTGTTCATTTTTTAAGTGGTTTGTCACCACACTGCATATGAAGGTTATAGCACCTAAGTTTAAGAAAATGCATTTCTAATGATCTACTCTTTCCCTAATTTCCATGCAGACCTTTCTTCACCTGAAACAGTTTGTATTTCTAGATTATATCTTGCTTCTTAGTCTGATTACCTACACATTTCCTAAGATATAGGCAGATGAGCAGTTGATCTGAAGAAATCTGGCAGCAAAACACAAGACACAACAGTTACATGATATAGCGAGGACTCGTTCTCCAAAGGAGCCATGTCCCATGTATCTTGAGAGATGTCATTATACTATCTCTGTATTTATTAATAAAATAAATACATTAATTGCAAATAATATGCAACCTTGAAGTTTTAGCATATGTTAAACCAAGAATCTACATATTTAATTAGTGTTTCCTGAAGTTCCGTGACTCTAGTATTAGCAGCTGATAAAAATATAGAGGATGACTTGCTGGATGTTCTGCTGGTTTTTGTTCCTTTGCAGTGCTCTAATGTCACATGTATTACTTGCGCTGTACTTCTGTTGTTGATTTAATGTGCGTCTGCACATGTAAATGAGCAAGTGATGTGTGTTACGGGATGGTGAAAGGAATACTGTGTTTGCCAAACTGAACAAATAGGAGTGTTAGTCAGGGAGCTAAAGATGGCCTGCATGTACGGCACACAAATTGTTAGCTGTCTGTCCCTAATTAAATTCAGCCAACAGTCACAGCTTGGAAATGAAGTCTAGAACAACTCCAGTATCAGGCCATTCATCTAAACATCTAGTCCTTCTTCCCACTTCTTACATCCTAAATCAAAAAGAAAGTTATTTATAACCCAATACTCCCTGAGTCATTTCTTGGAATAACTGCTAAAAAAGGAACTCTGAGAATTAAAAGCAGCAGGAAAAGTTGATTCACCCATGTCCCCTCTTTGTAAGAACATAACCCTCCCTCTCGTTTAACAGCCATCAGGGTCAAAATTCCCTCTGGAGACAGAAACTTGCCATGGGTTCCCTTAGGACAACAGCTTGTTGCACTGTCACCCAGTGTTGCATTTAACATCAATACTCTCACTCTTCTCTTCTGATGGGGTTGTCACCAAAGCCACAATATACTTTTATGTCAATTTAAGAGCATCCGAACAGTTCCTCTGTCCCAGTCTCTTGCCTTGTCCACCTGAACCACCCTGATCTCATGCGGATGCTTCGAGAACACTTAACACTTACAGAAGAGATGTTGGACCTAGTGTTTTCTGGGAAGTGAACACTTTAAATCCACAGTTTCTTAACGGAAATTTCATGTAGGACCATATACTCCTACAAGATCAATAAATCATGTCCATCTTGGTCTTTCCACTAGTATCTGTGAGAAGCCTGAGGTAGATTTTTGTTGTTGTTTGCTTGTTTGACATTTTTATGAGGATTCAGGTTTTCTATTCCTTAAAACATAACTTCGCCTCTAGTTTGCTTAGATCCACTGACTGAAAAGAACTTACAGAAATATATGGGAGAATCAAATTATCCTTTCCTGTAATGCCAAGTAGAAGTCATGTTGATTAATGACTTCTAAGATTTCCTATAACTGTTTTCAGGTGAGGTAAGGAACACCTACATCTAGCAAGTGACTGATTCCACACACAGGGGGTTAAATCTGCACAGGGTCCGATGTGTGAGAGTTGCTATTACACATAGTGAAAATCTCTGTGGTACACCATGATTTACACATGAAGGAGGGCATGCAGATCACACCTATCTGAACCAGAAAATAATAAATTAGAAATATGTCTTGGGTCTCCCACACATTTTTAGATAGATTTACAGAAGGTTTTTGTATCTTTTCAAAAAACAAAACAAAACAAAACAAACCACCACCAACAGAAAACCCTAGCAACAGAATTATATTCTTTTCCAAAACAAAGACAACCTCAAAGAAATCAGGTTACACTGAAGTCCCACCCTTAAACTGATTTAAAGTCAATAGACTTCAGGGCATGCCTAAGATTTCATATCTTGCAGAGTCTCAAACAGAAAACCCAAACAGCACCATACAGACTTATTATCAGAGTTTTGGATGCAATAATATAACCAAGGCCACACCATCTTGTTTCTGAGCCAACAAGTTGAGTAATGACACTCACTGCTCCTCACACAGCACCTCACACAGCCAGCGTGCTCAAACCACATCTCCCGCTGCAGCTTCTGAAAGTGGTCTTATGAAAGCGAAAGTGGCCTGGTTCACTTCAGCCTTGGGAATCTACCTTTCCTCAGCTTCCTAGCACAAATGGAGCCTCCTCTATCAAACAAAAGATAAAAATATGACTGGCACCATGTTAACTTAGCAGACTCACTTCACGGCTGTCCCCATTTTCCACTTTTCCAATGACTTAGTGAAAGAACCTAGAAATTTTCTTTACATACTTCTGTAATCGAGTTCAAGGCAAAACACGGAAGGGGGAACAAAAAAGAAAGCATCTTAAGAAAAGGAGAAGATTCCTGGAAACAAAAACAACACTCTTAAAACATATGCCATTTTTAAGGAGCAATTACTGTGAGGAATTTGTGTGATAGCCTAGTTACTCTCTATTTCATTTGCTTTCCAGAGACTCCATAGTCTATAAAAGGACTGGAAATTTCTATAATGAATACTATAATGGCATTCACTATGCCAGCAGAATTAAGCGTGTGTCAACACTTCCATTATAAAATCCTGTTTTTAAGCATGTGTAACTTGTCTCTATAAATACTGCATGCCCCACTGTATTTCAGAATAAGCTAAAACATTATTTTCTCACAGCATACATGATTGCAGTGGTATTACTGATTTTAAATGGACAAAGATCTTGATTAACAAAAATTAAGCAGGAAAAATAAATGTACTACTATAACACTATATTTTAGAGGACTGTTTTTGAATTTTAAAACATGTAACACTGGTTTTGCTTCCTTTTATAAATTAACACACCACTGCTCAGATTCCTTCTGTGGAAGAAGACTAGGTTTTTTTGTTGTTGTTGTTGTTTTTTTCCAGAACTATGTCTGTTACAATATGTTTTGGTCCCAGTTTGAAAAATGAGACGTTCCAATTAGTGTGGGGGATGAAGGAGAAAACAGTCCTCACACATCTGCAGAAGCAGATTAAATACCATAAGTGGGGTGAGAGCGGACGTGCCATCTTTTTTCTCTGTTCTACCTTGCGTGACTTCTATTCACTGTGACAACAGCAAACCTGAAGTTGCACAGGAACAAAGGAGTGTTCAAAGCTTTTGAGATAATACTTGCAGGATTTATGGATTTAACTTCAGAAAACTCAACATTGAAAGGAGGGAAGAAACCAGGTGTTATAAGAGCTATAAAGCCCATGGTAATTAGACTGGGGGCGGGGAGCAGTTTTCCTGTTGTTGCTGAGCAGAAGTGCAAAACATACAGCTCTGAAGGCTTCTGTGTCTGAGAGATTACTTCCCGTGTAATTTGGACACTTTACCACTCGTTCTTCTGTTAATATTTACATGTTCTTTGTTTTCATGAAACTACTAACACAATAGGAATGGCAGAGCAAATTAATGAAAATATTGAATGCACAACGTATATTACATAGAAGCATATATGTCAGAAAGACAAAGCTAAGTTCTTATAAAAGGTAACACACACACACACACAAACCAGGGACATTTTTCCATTAAATTAAACAGATTAGGTTAGTAATGTAAATACTTGTGAATGGACAAATAAGGAAGTACACTTATATACTTGTAGCAGAACAACAATTTCCATTTTGAATCATTAATACCAGAACTAGGTCCCTGAGATTTTTGCTAACCCAGTGACAGTCTGGAGTTACACTATTAATTTCATTTTATACTTAAACTCAGTTTAGGTTTAGACAATTTTGAATTACACCAGCCTCAGATTTTATCCTCTTGTTGATTAGTTTTCACATTTGTAGCTACAAAAAGGGGTATAAATTGGGATTGCTTAGAGCAGGAGAAGCAAAAAAGAGGAATAAAACATACTCAGAAAAGCTTTTGGATACCACAAGACATTTTGGGTTAGAAAGAAGCACTTGTCATGTCTACAAGGAAAACTAAGAATGAAATTCTTTTTACTTGAAAGACAGTCCTTAAAAACAGAAATAAAGACCATTCAAATTAAAATGGCTGGTAGTGGAATATTGCTTATGAATTTCCTATACCGAAAAAAAAAAAAAAAGATGAAGTGGAGGAAAAGTGAAAGAAAGAAATCTAATNAGTAGAGGAAAAGTGAAAGAAAGATATCTAATTTTCCTTCAGGGTAATAAATGATGATGAGATGAGAATAACACCTCATTACAATTCCATTAACCCCAAAATGTCCAAGTAAAATAGACAGTAAAATTATTTCCTTATTGACTTTCCAACTGGAGGCTGCAAGACACAACTGCAAGGAAGACCCAACCACTGAAAAAACAATTAATCCCGAAGTGCTGACTCTTCAGGTAATTCTAGCTGTAAAAAGCCACCCTGACGTAGTGGAGACACAGACAAAAATATAAAATTTGGGATGTTCAAATGCCGCTATACTGGTCCTGCTGATTTGGCAAGGAAGCTACACAAATGAAGATGTGCACTAACAAAGATGTGCTACTAAAAACAAAATAAAAACAAAGGAGAAGAAGAAGAAGAAAAGTACTATATTTCTGTTCTGATACTTGGATTACTGTGAGAAAACAAAGGCTTCACCATTATGAAAGATGCATGGACTGTCCCAGTACTTTGTGGAATAATTACCTGGGCGAAACTCAGCCCTCCTTATGCGGCAATGCAATTACATGCCAAACACTTCTGCAATTCCATTTATTTTTTAGTCTTCATGTCCCTGGGTTCATAATACCACATGGTATTATTCAAAACAGTCTTACAACAAATAGAATTGTATTAGAAACTGCATTTTGTGCTCCATACTTAGAACACAAGTGCCTTGTAAAAAGTAGATACCCTCACCTCCATCTAACAGAGTAAATTAAGAAAGGGAAGGTGACTTACTCAGCATTACATCAGGCATCAGTGGCAGCACCAGGAGAAGAAGCTGATTTCCGCTCTAATGTTACTGACTTGGAGGAAGGGGATGAGGAGCATCATCTGAGTATGTAAGCCTGGCAGTACAGTCTTTCCAGTATATGGAACAGAATCTGCAGGTCAGAATCTCCGTCGCAATTCATCTGTTTTCATGTAGGGCATGAAATCATCAGATTTCTGGTCTGAAAGAAGGAGAAGAAGCTCTCCTGTGCAACTGAAAGGGAAATTCATCACTATGTAATACATACATTTCTCTAAAGGAGTTTCTGGCATATCGCAAGACTAGAAAATATCCAGTCATTTTAGTTTAGAATATGCATCCATATTCTAAGTAAAGTTAATTTTAAAATCAGCGGTGTACTTGGAGCACATAATAATCTAACTGCAAACATGGCAGAGTACATTAAACTAAGATCAGTATTAATTTGTGCAATTCCTCGTTTTTTTCATGTAAGAAAGCAAAGATTATCATGAAAAGGAATTCTTTTTAACAAATAATCATACTGGGAGTCTTCCATCTCTAGAGCACATATGTTTGTGAAGTCTCCACGGGTGCAGCATGATATAAATACTGTGACCTGCTGTACACAGTCTTTACATTTAGGTATTTACATTCATTCTTGTTTTGAAAGTGTACTCCTCCTCTAAACACTGTGCAGATACATCCACAGAAAACCACGTGGGAAACTGAGCAGCCAACTGACTGTTTAATGGGACACCATCCACCTCTTACAAATAGAAGGAAACAAGTTGATCTGGAGATCTGTGCATTAGGGAAAATGTCGATATAAAGGGACAACAAAGCATTAAAAACATAGATAAGAGTCTCCAAGCCCAGTTCTCCCAGACTGAAGTAGCACATGGTAACAGTATTAAATATTCTCTTTACTTCAGCAGTGCCATGGACCAGAGGAGAAGAGGTACATGTGTCAGGCAGCAGTGTGCAATGCACAGCCCTTCCCTCCATGGTTCCTTGGTCCCCCTTGGGGTTCACCCAGCAACATCAAGGATCTGCTTGGTTTTACCACCAGCTGTATGAATCTTTGTTCTTATGGCTGATGCAGCTAAATTCACCACCCACACATGTGGAAATGGTCTTAAGTTCTTTTTTAGCACCTCCCCAAAATATAAAGGTATTAGGGAAAAAATAAAAACAAACAAACAAACAAACAAAAAAAAACAAACATAAAAACAAAACCATACATGTCAAAAGGCTTTTCAACTTTAGGTAAGAAGGTAATTATTCCACAACGAATACTTAAAAAAAAAAAAAAAAAATTGCAGAGTGACTGAAACACATTATTTCCCTCTTCTTCCCACAAGAAGCAATTTATTTCAGCTGTGGGCTTCACCTATGTTTCCTCAGGAAAATGTACATCACAGTACGTTTCTCTGGTAAACAACTTTCCTGAAGCTCTTATAAAAAGTTTTAAACACTAGAAGAGTAAACAATGCCTCTGATTACTGAAAATACTACCTACAGTAAAAATGAAATCAGGCACAATAGGCTACGGGAACACGAAGAAACTTAACACAGCCAATCGGAGACTAAACTTTCAAGGTAAAGATACTTTTGATTGCACAGTGGGAGAAGATTACTACGAGATGCTCCCAAGATGTTTTTTGAAACTCATTTCCCACTTGCTAGATTTGAGTCTGAAAGTAGTTGTGTCACATAAATGGCAATTATAGCAGTTCGCTCTGGCTGCAAATATTTGGGATTTGTTGAATTAAATGGTGAGAGGCTGAAGCTGGAAGACTTGCTAGAGGAATTAGGAAATAGCCAATACATTCAAACCATTCAAACTTTTTTTTTTTTTTTTTAAAAAAAAAAAAGCTGCAAAATATTCTGTTTCTCAAGTCACGCTAAACTTTTATCAGAGGTTGAGCCTAAGTTTTTATGCATATTTAACCCTTCAAGCAAATGCTCAATGCCATGAAGTTTTCCTCAGCCACACACAACCACAACGAGCTCTCGGGAATGGCTTTTCAGAAAACAGCAGACAGCCTTTCCAAAACACTCCTCCACCTTGCAATGTATTCCTCTTTGCATTGCAGAAAATAGGAAAAACACAACAGCAATAAATTCAAAGAAACAAATATTAATGCATATCTCATTTTAATCTCTTAAATGCATGTTCCACAGTCAGCTTGAATCTGCCACAAAAGCTACGCATTACTTCCTTGCTGCAGGACAGGCACCGAGCACAATCTTTTCAAGCCAAGCAAACAAGACTTTGGCCAGGCTTCCAGCTTACCCTCTCCAATTCAACTCTGCTCACGCAGGACAAAATCTGTGACAGCTTTCTGCCAACAGACATCATGAACCCTCCCAACTTCCTCCATACAACCAAAGGACCAAACAGCACTGCCATAACCACAGCAGTGTTTGCCTTTCAGATGACTTGCTCAAAAGCCAGGCACAGCAACAACAGATGTTGTCTATAACCCTACCACAGCCTAACGCAATGCATGAGTCAGAAGCCTGTGCAACATGACGGAATGACGTATTTCCAAGTACTGAGGTGGCAGCATTTCCTTAAGATGGAGGTAACCCTCCACTGCTTCAGAAGTGGGGTGGTACTGCCAGGCTGCAGCCCTCCCCTTCGCACTCTTTCTCCACAGTCCAGATTCACTGACCGTTGTCTCTGAGCTACAAATTTTTCCACCCAACCCCAAAAGCAGCTTTGTCCTCTGACAGGTCTCTGAACATTTCTCCCCCAAGAAGTGCACCACAGTTTAGTCGTGCCAAAGCCCCTTCATTTCACTGGCTCAAGAGCTCAGGTTCCCCATATTCCACAGCAGGTTGTGGTTAACAGGCGCTCTCTGCATTGCCCTCTCTTCCTCCTGCACATTCTTTGAAAACAATCAGGGTTTGTCAATGGAACAAATGACCAATGGACAAATTAATATCCATCAGCTGAGTTATCACAGACTCTGGGTGCACTTGGAGCTAGCTAGCCCCAGGGCAAAATAAAATACACCAGCCTGAGCCACCATTTCAGCTGAGGCCTGCCATTAGTAACTGCAGCTCAGATCACTGATGCACCTTTTCTAATGGCAAGATGGCAAAGACTGTGACACATACAAGGAAAGCAAGAAAAAGACAGGTAAATATTTTATGCAAAACATTCTACTTTTATGACTTGACAAAATAATGACAATCAGAGGAAATTGTTGGAGCTGTGTTTCCTTCTGTAGCCTGAGAGAAGCCATACCCCACAACATAACAAAAACCATCACACCAGAGAACACTGTTGGTACCCAGGTGGGAAGGCATGACAGATCTCTCACAGTACAGCACTCTTGCACGACCCCACATGCCCTAAGGGCTTACTTGCACACTGCCTTGTTGGGAGGACTCTTACATGGGCAGAGGTCAGCCTCAGCCAGCCTCCCAGAGTCAGGGTGCCCATGTACAAGCAGCACTCTGGCTCTCCTGTTTTACAATAGAATCATAAATGCTGGAAAAAACCTCTGAAGACCATCCAGCCTAACTGCCAGCCCAACAACACTGTGCCCACTAAACCATGTCCCTGAGTGCCACATCTCCACGTTTCTTGAACACCTCCAGGGAAGGAGACTCTACCCCCTCCCTGGGCAGCCTGTCCCAATGCCTGACCACTCTCTCAGAGAAGTTTTTCCTAACATCCAACCTGAACCTCCCCTGGCACAGCTTGAGGCCGTTACCTCTCATCCTATCACTAATCATGTGATACATGTGACTACAGCCTCCTTTCAGGTAGCTGTAGAGAGCAATAAGGTCTCCCCTGAGCCTCCTCTTCTCCATACTGAACAGCCCCAGTTCCCTCTGCCGCTCCCCATCAGCCTTGTGCTCCAGCCCCTTCGCCAACTTTGTTGCCCTTCTTTGGGCACGCTCCAGGGCTTCAATGGCCTTCTTGTAGTGAGGAGCATCTTATGCTGTGAGGCACACTGAGCAGCACACAGCTTACTCCATCAGGCTGTAATTCAGAGACACAGCCTAGTCCTTTAGAGCTCCTCAACGAATGAAGGCCATCAGCTCCCAGACACAGCTATCTCCCTTTGTAAGGACTACCCTTTGCCTTGCCTTCGGTTTCTTCAGTCTTCCCATACCCAGGTTCCTGCCCTCATTTTCCTTTCGCTCAAACAGGAGGCTTTCAAAGACAATAATAAACTCAGATCCTGCTGCCCTTGACTCCCAGGAAGTGCTAGCTTAACTCATGGACATAAAGAGTTCCTCTGTCTCTTTCATTTTTGTCTTTAGAGATCTTGAGTTTTTTTTTTGTTTGTTTGTTTTGTTTGTTTTCGGACTAACCACTTTTCTCTGCTTATCAAATTTATTCCTTGACTACGATGATCTAAAACATCCGAAAATCCTGAGTGTTTCTACTTTCTGGGGCCTGTTAGCACAGCTCAAAGACAGAGGGAAAACGCATATGCTCAGGCTGTCTGGGTTCACTGCTTACATTGCAGAAGGATGTGTAAGAAAAGAATGTATGGAAGTGAATAAAGCTGAACATTAGATTATAGGAACCTGATTTCAATCCTCTTACATTTTCACATGAGAGGGAAGGAAACATAAGAGCCAAAATAATCCTAGCTGAGGAATGGGAGTCCCCTTTCTCCCAGTTCAGGATCATTTCTCTATCCATTTTCCTGAAACTTAAATATAAATCTTTGCCTGGCCTGCATTTAAATAAGAGTGATTTCATGACCTCAGTGCTTAAAACTGTCCCATAGGTCACAAAGAAGAAATTTTCCACTGCAGCCATCACTCAGAGTGATCTTCAAGGAGACTATGAGGGCAGCCAAAATTCTAAAATCCTTTAAGACTGCTTAAAATAGTTGAAAACTAAGCTACCATATTTAAGGCAATGGTTTTACCCCGCCACACAAAGCGGTTTGACAAGATCAAGTGTTGTTAGTATAGCAGTGATATGTTAATGCAGGTACTTTATAGAGTAAATTATTTATGTATAGGATCTTGCTGACTGCTTTCACATTGGAAAGAATGCCGCTGCCCTTGCCGACTTTAATGCCACCCTGTAGCACGGGTAAGGGGAACTGCAGCACTGCTTAAATAAATGCTCTATTTGCTCTTTCATATTCCCACAGGACAAAAAGAATTTTTAAGTATTGGGATATTTTTACCAGCTTTTCATTCCTTTTTTCCAGGAAGAGACCATGATGATGTCATTTGCCTTTACATATTCTCTCAAATAGACTAACAAGGACAAATCCATCTTCAAAGACGAGGATCCTTTCAGCAGTTGTCTCCCACGGGTACTGGTCCTCAGCCCTGCATCCTGTGGGTGTTTACTTACTGGCCTATCTGTGAGCTGGTGGTTGTCATCACCCTGTGTGGCACCGTTCCTGGCGTTGCTGCCTCTGGATAACATGACACAAAATCACTCTGATGTCCTTTCCTAAAGGACTAGCATCTCCTGGTCTCTGTGCTTATAAGGCATGTTTGTCACGGCAAACTACAGTTAGCACTTTGAGAGGAAAATTGCTGCATTCTTACGCACAATGTGAAGCACAACTGAAATGCAGGACTGTTGGGTAAGAGTTCAAAGGCTATCACTTATACAAGAAACTTGATCTTACTTGAAAAATAAAGGTGTGATTTCACACAGGATATTGGCCTAGATATAGGCCTTTTCCTATCACATAACATAGGATTAAATTATTTCACATCCTTATCTTGAGATTTTAACTTGGAAGTAATGATTAACAAAGCAGATATGAACCCTTAGAAGCCTATTTCAGGAGAAACAGAAGTAAAAGAATTTACCATTTATCAGATTGTAAACATTACAAAGCAATTTGATATTCAGATATGTCACTCCTTCATGACATAAGGGATCACTTGACTCTATGCTTATTAATTCTTAGTCCTATGATTATTTTAATACCTTACTGTTAAGATGTATATTTAGTGTTGGTGGAAATTGCATGTGTGCTAGTCACAAAATCCCAGACTGGCTGAGGCTGGCAGGGCTTTCTGCATCCACCTGCTCCACCCTCTGCTCCAGCAGGGCCACCCAGAGCAGGGTGCCCAGGCGCATGGCCAGGCGACTTTTGGAGATCTCCAAGGAGAAGGCCCCGCAGCCTCTGGGCAGCCTGTGCCAGGGCTCCGTCACCCCCACAGCACAGCAGTGCTGCCTGGTGGTGGGAGGGAGCCTCCTGTGCTCCAGTTTGTGCTCACTGCCTCTTGTCCTGGCCCTGTCCTTTTTGCACCCTCCCTTCCAGTATTTGTGCACATGGATGAGATCGCCTTGAGCCCTTCTCCTCTGGGCCAACCAGCCTCAACTCTCTCAGCCTCTCCTCACAGGAGAGGTGCTGCAGTCCATCACCTTGGTAGCCGGACTCTCGCCAGTATGTCCAGGTCTCTCTCATACTGGGGGGCCAGAACTGGACCCAGTACTGCAGGTGCAGCCTCACCAGTGCTGAGCAGAGGGAAAGGATCACCTTCCTCTGCCTGCGGGTAATTATTTTTCTAATGCGGCTCAGCACACTGTCAGTCTTTTTTGTGACAAGGGCTGTGGTGGCTCCCAGCCTGTGCTGGTGCCTGGATCCTCCCCAGGTGCAGGACTTCGCACTTCCCCTTGGTTAACTTCCTGCTAAACTGCTAAAATTTTTATGTTTTGGAAGCTGATTAAAGAAAATGAGAGTATGCCAAACGTAGGAGAAAAGATTACCCAACCTGAGCAAGGCTTTAGGTTTAATCAAATTTGTAGGACAGTATATATGACATATAAACAACATTTTGTAAAATAATGAATAGATTTTTTATCCTTCCGCTAAATAAGTAGCATGTATGACACTCTGCTTTATTGAATGCTTCATGGTGCGGGCAAATGTCTTGGCTTTCCTGTGTAAATCATCTGTTCTTCACTATCTTCCTGCCTTTTTATAGTAAATTAACTAATCTGGCCCCTCTGAACACATTAGGTTCAAAGTGTGGCAAAGGAAGCCAGGCTTATGACATTTACGATAACCATCTCTCTTACGCAGGGCCTGTGCTGAATTTCGGCTTTCTCTGATCATTTCATACAGAAGATGTTGCAATTCTTTAAATGTCCTGTATTTTACAGCCACTGATGAGTTTATTAAGGGCTGTAATTCAAGCTCTAGCTAAAGGAGTCTCAAACTGCTAATTCCTGGTATTTGGAAAGCGTAGTTTACTTCTAGTCTTTCATAAACATCAACCAACACCACAAATGGAGAAGTAGATGAACATCTGGTCTAGAGCAACACAGACCTTTTGCTTGATTTCTTATTCACAGGCTCCTAATTGTCCATAATTCAGAACCAGTCTTTTAAGTGGAAGCCAGCCCGTGACCCAGGACCATATACAGACCGTATCTCTCAGCAATGCATACAAACTGCTCCCCAAAGAGTCAAATGCCATAAAACAGTCAAAAAATGATCCCCTCTCACCCTACCCCCACAACTAAGATGTGATTTTATTGTACAGTTAAGAGATCTTGCAGGTTTACTTTGCCTCTGATGCTTGTTGATTCTGCCTAGATCAGAAATTTGTGCTTAAGCTCTGAGATTTAACTATACAACGTAACATTGCACGGGACTTGTTATGGCTCACTGAATGAATCAGAGCTCTAGCTGCTTAAACCTCTGCATGAAAAAGCTTTCTTACAGCACAGGTATACTTTGTCTTTCAGCACTTATCTTCAACATCAGACATGAGAAGTAATTAAGTGAGCCACAGGAAAACAGACTTATTTTTGAGGCTTACCATATGCAGCATCTCTCTTCTAAAGAACAGTGGTGGAATTTTGTACATTTGGATTTTGTATGCTCTTCAGCAATATTAAGTCTTCTACGACTTCACAATTATGTGAAGCCC
The DNA here is from genome assembly GCA_013399715.1 of Alectura lathami. NCBI lineage: Eukaryota > Metazoa > Chordata > Aves > Galliformes > Megapodiidae > Alectura > Alectura lathami. The sequence goes on along the minus strand of VXAV01005957.1, from coordinate 260,384 downwards.
TTAGACCACCCAATTTCTGCCTAGCACCTCCTCAGCATAGCTATATCAAAAATCTGCTTAGCATCTTTAAGGAACCACACAAGCACAGCGATGATATGTGGTAGGTAGATCACCTGCTTTTCTCCACTGAAGAACACAGTCACAACTGCCTGAGGGCAGAAGTAATTTGGGGTATCCAGCCTTTTAACACCTGAGGACACAGGCAGACATGTTTACCTCACTATTTTTGAGTAAAATTACTCAAGTTATGACACAATGGTACAAAATGAAAAACGATTAGTGAGGAGAAAAAGCAGTCTCTCCTTATTTGAAATAGTGTAAAGCCTTGATAAGAATGAAATCAAATTAAAAACCATTATTTTCTTCTGGTTACTTTCTAAATAAAGCCTTTAAAACAAAGCAGTGTTGTTGATTTTACATTCAAATGACAACTCACAAAAATGCTAATTTTACTGATCACTGTGATGCTGTTCTTCAAAAAGATATCCCCTAAACATCATGGCCTTCACTGGCCTCTCCTAAACGAGTTTGATGTAGGTGCTATCTGAGGTCCCAAAGCATACCTCATGGATATGACTGAAGCAGGACAAAGTGAGACAGATAAACAAAAAGTACTGCTAACCTTTTTATCTGACTGGGATCCACAGTGGAAGAAATGCACTGTGAGAGATGCAGTCCTTCAGAATCCAGCCTGAACAGGAGAGATGCCGTAACCCAGCTGGGTGGAACCTGTCTTCAGTGCTGCAGAATCTGAGGAAGGCAGCACAGGCTTGTTGAGTTGAACTGCCACTTCTGACTTTAGTTCAGTAGGCAATATAAAAGCTTGCCAAATGTTGAGACTTTCCTCTGAGAAATAGAAGTTTTCGTTTGTTTGTTTTGGTTTAATTTTCTAAAAACAGGCCTGCAAATGAGGTATTTGCATTGGTTATCTTCATGCATCAAACAGAGCTGCCTCAAGTGAGGGGGACAGACTTTGACTGTACTTAATGAAGACATACAAGCTCAGTAAAGACTGACACAGAGCAGGATTCAGAGAAGGAATCTAGCTTATGTGCTTTGAATCTAACTTTCAAAGAAGCTGTCATCTTTCTTGCAGAACTTAGCTGTAAACTTATTTTTCTTTTAACAATCTCAGTGAGTTTCAGTGAAGCAATAGACAAACTGTCTTCTCTGAACAGCTTCGTCCAATTTATGCTGAAAAAGTAGTCATATTTTTCCTCTTTGGTTTTGGCAGATGAACAAACAAACAAAAACACTGCCACTGGGTTTGAAAGGTGTATGAAAGGAGTATGAAAGGAGTTTGAAAGACAAGTTGTCTGATGAAGCATCCCATATAAAAAAAAAAGATAATGAAGAGTAAACTTACTCAAGCTAATTTAAATATCACGTTGCCCAAAGCAGCACCATGCACTCTGTTCTATAAGCCACAAATCTTACTCTTTTCCTCTCTTTTGCTGAAAAGTTGCTAGCCTGTGCAACCAGGCAAACAAAGAGCAAGGGAACTTAGAAGAGTTCAAGAGCCAACAGATCTGCAGTTAACGCCCTTCGTGACTAAAGCTTTGGTGTTGCTTCCCATAATTCCCATGCTGACAACGGCCGACAGAAGGGTTCCAGGAATGTAAATATCTACAGAATCCATAAAAACAAGGCTCAGCATCAGATGGGAACACCCCTTGAGGATTAATTACTTTTAGCCTAAGCCATTTATTGTAAATATGATACAACCTTCAACACGTAGACAACATGATTTGGGTTTTGTCTATTTACAGGAGCCACTTCATTCCACTCAGTTGTTCCCACTGCTTAGGCCCACTGGAAGAAGTCATTTTTCTCTTTATTCCCAAACACAGATGCTTAGATTAATACAGTTCAGCAATCCATGGCTTAAAATAGACAGCAATAATTTTAAAAATCCTCACCAAGATGTAAGATTAAAACCCACAGCTTCTACCCCATTTGGAAAACTGTGGCTTTTTATCCACTTTTGCCAGCCTTTTCCTACACATATGGCACCCTTTGTGCTCAGCTGTGATGATCTCTAACTATGGAAGAAAAGGCACCAGTGTTTGCTTGTCCGTAATTCATGATTAATATTTTCAGCTAGTTTTTACCACATTGCTGTCTTTTTGCTTAGAAACAGAACATAATTAATTACAACTAAACAAAACCCTCAGAGGATCATCCCCCGAATGTTGCATGTAACTGTGGATGTAAAAATCTTGGCTCACCTTGAGGCTGTGAGGAGCTGCACTCCTTAGGAACACCTGACTGAAAAGTTTCATCCTCGGGCAAGAAAACCTTCAGGGGGAGAACTTAAAACTTTATGACAGGGGAATTTTAAGGAAATTAAGAAACTGTGCTCATCAGCACCCTTTCTTTTGCCCTTTTCTGCTGCCTAGTCCCTCAGCCTGGCCTAGCCCACCGGGGCCCACAGCACCAGCAATGCAGCCTTGCGGCCCACGCCCCCCTTCACCCCACGGATTTTACCTCAGCTCACCTCTTCCTGACGACGGAAGGTACCAATTTATTTTTTGACACCAGCATTCCTGTGCTGTCAGAAGGGTGTCTTCAAAACATCTTAAGACTTTTCCAGATGTACGCCCACAGCTAGCCTTGCAAGCTGGCTCAGCACACAGGCAGGGGCCCATGCTGTGGGACCACCAGGATGAATTAACTACCTGTGCTCAGGGCAGCAAAGGGAGGCCGAAAACCAAGGTCAAGGCAGTGGCAGTGAGAAGACACAGTTCCAACAAGGACCTGAGGATGGAAAGAGCACAGCAGTGATAGGGAAGAGGACAGCAAGCAGGGTTGATGATTTTGGATCAGGTGAGAGAGAGTGCTGGGAATGGTGCCGGAAAGCGCAAGAATAGTGAGCTCAGACGCTGTATTGTTGGGTCTGCAGCAAGCAGCCGAGAAGGAAAATGGTACAAGTACTGGCCAGGAAGAAAGAGAGCAAAAAGCAGAGGAAGCAATAGAAGAAATACTTGTCGCTTTTGGAAAACATCACCCTCCAGCTCCTGGAACTGCCCTTTCCTCTGCTGCCACCAAATACCTACCGCAAAATGCACATCGTGCCTTCTTCCATTAGGAAGTCCACAGAGTGGATGAGCCCTCCTGCATTTCCTACAGCAGAAATTTTTGTAATAGAATTATATTTTTCAATTCTTCTGATGAATTATTGTACCAGAAGCTGTGATTCCTACTTTTATCCCAGTTTGCTTTTTAAAATGCTCTTGACATCACAAAGAAATCACAATATTATTATATTATTATTTTTAAAAACCTTCAAAACACTTTATGCTTGTCAAACACTCAAAATTCAAGTAAACCAAGTTTCTTGTGTATTCACAATTCTGCATTCAGAAATAGCGTTAATGTTCAGACTAGATAATTATATGCTGTATTTACGCTACATATTTGTGTTACTCTGTAGGAGACTCGAGGTGGGGCAAAATAGACCAGCTGAGACAGAATCAGATTTCACCTGAGAATTTTCTGGAACCGATATTGGAAAATTATACCAGCATGCAAAACCCCCACATCATCAGTTTTCATCAGAACTCATTTTCATGACAGAAACAATAACAAAGTTGTTATTTCAATTTGATGACTTCACACACAGTCAATTTTCAACATTTTGAATGTTTATATGAATACCATGACATTCCTNCTTTTTTTTTTTTTTTTCTTCTTTTTTTTTTTTTTTGTCTCAGAGTTACAGCTAAGCAGAACCAACAATGTAAACAGAAATCCTGGTAACAGAAGACTTTCATTTTTATAACTGATCTTCAAAATAAGTAGAAAATTATCGTCTTTGCTCTTCTGTTCTTATGTATTGACCAGATATAAATATGCAATCACACAAACGTTTCTCCCAAAATTAGCATTATTTATTTGGTGATTCATTACAATCTGCAAATCCAATAGTCAAAAAAAATAAACTAGGCATAATGTTAAAGCATTTTACAAGCAAAATACTTTACTGTTTTCTTTTCAATTTGCATAGGGTGGGATAAGTGTATTGGTTAAAGAATATAAAGTACAGAAGAAACAAAACCATAGTTGATCAAACTGTACCAAAGAGTGTTACAATCCTGTGAGTGAACAGAATTTAAACAGCTATAAATGTCAATGGAAAACCATACACTTCAACATTAACAAGGCTGCCTTCCCATGACCACGATGCATCATGAAGGCTGTATGCCACTGAACTTATGCTGTAGATCATCCTACTTCAAAGAAATGAAAGAGTTAAACAAGCCATAATGCATCTATCTATGCTCATTTCTTTTCTACTGGAACAAAGGCCAGAATGGAGAGGGAATTTTTAACATTAGCTTCTGAAATCACTTAAAGTAATGTCCATCTCTTGTACAATCAGTATTGTGGAGCTAGAAAAGCTTTGAGCTTCATCCACACATCTCTGTTTATTATCGCTGTACTTCCAGGTTTAAAAAAAAAAAAAAACCAACAAATGTATTTTTTCACTGTGTAGCAACAAACTGTAAAAATATAGTGCTCCTATCCCATTGTAACCACATCTCTGTTTCTCCAACTGTACAAATCTGGCTTTAAAGTTTCATAAAACTAAAACATAGTTGATCTAGGTTGTAATAAAAAAGAATATTAAATACCTTTGGTAAAAATAGATATATTTAACAAGTTTAGAAAAGCAAATAGTTATATTGTCAAAAGGAGAGTATAAAAATGTACACAATAAAAAATAACAAACAAACAAAAAAATCATCGGCCATAGTAGTAAGAATAAAGGCATTGTTCTTTTCAACGTTTGCTTCCTTAGCTCATGTTATTGTCCAATCTTCTTTCTAAAAGGCGTGAGTTTTACTAGAGCATATGGAAAAATCCAGTCTTTCCTACCAGCATTAGGCAAATTAAGTTTAATTCAGAACAAGACAGTCTGTTATAAACCAAGTTTATAAAACAGAGAATGCTTGGAGTACATTGGAGTAGTTGAAGACAGCAAGAAAGATATCAGATGTTTTCAGCCAAAGGCCAGATGTACTGGAGCTGTAGAAATGAGACAGCCAGCAGGATCAAGTCTCCATGATGTGAGCCTTCTAACTTTATTTTACTCCTAAATTATGAATCCATGTATTGTCAGGAAAACTGTGGGGACAAAAACAATACATATATTTTAAATCCCTCATTGATGCCTTTCTCCCATCCTTTCACTGGGCCTCCAAACAGAGCTGTCACACATCATATAATCCCAGTTTGGCTTCTCCTCTTTTTAGAGCTCACTGTAAATCTTGAAGATGGAAGATCCCCAAAGCAAACAACTGAGATTACAGAAGGAGATAATGCACAAGCCCCATAATAGAATCAGCCATTGATTGAACGTGCTTCAAAAGAAAACAGCACAACTAGATCATGTTTATCCTTCAGTATTCCCTTTGCATACACAGTCACACTCCTCATGGTGTTCCAAGGGTACATCTGTCAATGATTTATGCAGTCCCCGGACACCACTCCGTGGCTTCAGCTGAAGAACCTGAAGGAGAATAAGTCAAGCATCAACAGAACTGCAAGTGCTTTATCGCATATCTAGACTACGAGTTAGACTGCACTGGAAACACACTGGATAACAGGAAGCCTATTAAAAGGAACATGTTTTCCTCAGCTGAATTTTGTCATTTATTCCAACCACTAATTTTTATTTTTTCTTTTTCATCAATCCCTTCAAAAAAGTGATTAAAATATATATAGTTAAATCAATTGAATTATGAAGTAATTCTACAATAAATAATTTTAGTTATAAACTTATAACAATGGAAATGGGACAGATATCTACCTCTTCCTTAATGGAGTTTATATCTACCACTCAAGAACACGGAACAGGCAGGTGTGGTTGTGATGTGTCCAAACCACCCCAGTAAACAAATACTTCAGAAACGACTTAACAGTTCCACAGAAAAGTATTTTAACAAGCAAGAGAATTAGGTTTTTTTATGTAATACCTCATTAAAAATTGTTTAAAAAAATGTATGTTTATTGCAAGTGCACTACATACAATATTAAAATGTATACTGGTACATTCCCATAGTAAAAAGAAATTCTTACATTGGCTTTCAGTATTTCCAAACATGCAAATGTAAAAAAGTGTATACCTCATGGTATTTTTTGGTGACTTTTGTTGGTACACATTGGCACTCATTGCAATTCTGATGACAGCAGGCGCAGTTTCCACCACAACGTTTAACCAGAAGACACAGTGGCCAGAAAATGGTGTCAGTTCGCTTCAGCTCCTCTCTCAGTGACACTGAGAAGTTGCGAGGAGTACAACTATACAGCCGCACCTCCTCCTTGAGCTGGTTGAGATCAACCACTGTAAAGAGACAAACAGACTGGTGCTTTTCTGATTCGAAACCCAACTGTACTGGTGGCAACCCAACTTCACAGTGCAGAACCCTTGAGGAAAGCTCAGTTTTGTGCAGGTGGTGCAGGTTTGGCACACAGGTATAATAATGCAGTTATTAAATTAATAACATGAAACCTAAACATAACATCTTTGTTTAGCAGTATTCACCAATTATTTTATAACTCAGGAGGGGCTGGATCAAATTAAGTAAAGCAAGCTTTGGCTGCTTTGTTCCACTAAATGTTTTTACCACTTCAACCCTAATGGAGTTCCCTTTGTTCACACTGAGTTTGAGTGTTGCTATTCCATATTAATTATGGATCGGAGAAACACACACAGCAATTAAGGATACTACAAACCTCCAAACATATTTTTGAATTCATTTGCATAATTCAAATATCTCCCCCATTAAAATGTCAATTATTGCTTTTCTGCAAGTCTGATGTAAGTATAAATAAGAAATCATTTATATCCAAGAGGAGCTCACTTCTATAGACAAAAAAATTCAAGAATCACCAGTGAATACTGTACAGACAACAAATAAATGCAAAAGTATGTGTCATTAATCTTAGCATATTCCACTTTTCAGAGGTCCCCTCCTCCGTCATAGCAGTGTAAATATGAATTTATGTTGCTTCTCTAGGATTCAGTTTCACTTGATGTGCCTTTAAATACAGCTCCTCTTTCCAGGCATCTACCTTGATGAGCAAGTTAAAGTTATTCAGATATGGCACACATTTTCCTATAATCTGGTTCCACTGTATCACACTAGAGCTTCACTATGCCAATGGTTAAACAGCTAGACAATGAAAAGATCTGAAACAGGGCACACTACTTCAGGTTTCCCCCAGCTGCATAGCCAAGTAATAGCAGACTCTAAAAGAGGTAACTAAATCTGAAAAAAAATAGGATTGATTTAGAGAAAAAAAAATAATACATTATTTTAGTTTGCTGAAAAGCAATGTAATTTCATTTCTTTCAGAAAAGCTAGAATATAATTATTGTGTGCTGGGAGATTTTGTCTGAACTGCTTCTCTCCAAACCTACTACCATTAAGGAATATAAGTTGTGTCCAGTTCACAAGCATATTCCACAACTGGTTAGTTTTATTTTATCTTTCTGAACAGAAAGAAGAACTAAACCTCTGTGGTAATACGACTTTTGAGACTGTTGAAATAGAAGCCTCAAAGCAGCAGTGAACTTTAAACCGCCTGCTAACTCAAGAATAACCTAGGAGTAAAAATACCCCAGTACAGTTTAAAACATTATTAACCAGTGACATCACTTCACAAATCCTTTATAGTTAAAATAAAACAAATAAAATATTAACAAAATAAAAATACAAAATAAAGCTGAAACATGTTCTTGATCTGAATCGCTCTCTAGAGAAATACCTTTTTCCCCCCATACTAACTACATAAAGAGCTTCCAGAGATCACCAAGGAGAGCTTCTGTCTACCAAGGCAAGATATCGAAACTCTACTGAAACATGTAGGAAATAAAGCAAATTTAGAAGATTCACTTCCCGAGCAGAAATGCTCACTGATACTGTCTCAGGAGCAGATCTCTGGGCAGCAATTTCATTCCAGGTTTCTTCAAAAATTTCCACTGGAGACCATATCCATATACTGGCATCCATAAGTCAGGCTTTACTATTGTGAAGGGTCAGCCAAACACACTGAAGCCTTTTCTCTGCTTACATTTACAGTGAATGCCAAGCTGGGGTACTCATTCCATCGCTATCAAGTAAACATAGACTCCAAATACGCAATCTGATTTTTAAAAGTGAGGAGTGTGTAATAGCTCCAATACAATCACTGATAGGATGCCAGCCTGCCTCCCACACTGTAAGAGCATTCCCTGGAGAATTCTGAGAAGGGAGCAGAGGAAAAGAGACAAAACTTACTGGGGAGAAATTCACTGTGAGAAATTGAAAATGATTTAAGCGCTTCTGATCAGCTAATAGCTCTAGGCTGAGTCATTTAGAGGGTGGACATGTCTAACTCCATTAATCAAGGACTGGGGAAAGGAATGGAGTACTTCTTTCTCCTACTACATTTTCAAACATGTAAGAACTGAATTGTCTGAATGGGAATAAAATGCCTACAACATAAGAGAAATACTAGTTCTGCTCAAGCTTTCTACTGGAAGGTTTCCATAGAGTTTGGTACAGTTTTCCTTGTTACAGTGGACTTCAAGAAGTTAGACTTAGGTGTCCTAACACAACCGCTTGGCTCTTCACCATGAGAAACCGAAAGCAGAAATTGGGCACTGATGTCTTTTTTTTCCAGCAAAACCACTGACCTGCAGGAGAGAAATGCCTGTGTGGCATTCATCCTCCCTGATAACTCCTGCCTACTTGCAACAGCAAAGGAATGCTATCATTTCCTGGTATAGTTGTAGCTATAGGATAGTGAAAAGACTAATGTGCTAAAATAAGCAGTAAGTGAATTGAACATTTTGCCATGGAATTGGAATGAATTTGAGTGGAACCCCTCAGACCTGCAGGCTCAAATTTTAAAAGGATTCCACGCAACAACTCATTCAGGTCGTGGCTGATAAATTTTAGCATGCCTTGTTGTAACAACAGGATTCTGGAGTGATGAAAAATGCCACGTTTTGTTTCCATGCTTTACCATGTATAAAGGTACATTGCTATTACACCTTACAATGAACCCATGCCCTACCTTATGTAACTCAATTTCATTAAAAGGTCTGTGGCAAATTTATCTAGTGCTTATATAATCACTTCTTTGAAGTGTGTGAATGAAGCTGTTATTTTTTCAAAGAGAATCTGTCTGTCCAAAATTTGTTTTAACACACTGTGGGCATGAAGCTAGATGAGAGAATGTATATATTCCCTTAAAAGTGTTTACTTAACCACAATAAAAGGTTATGTGGATTTCCCAAGTGCACTTAGTTACAGTACCTGTTATAATGTGAACATTTAAACACTCTTTCAACTTGGCTTCCACTCATATATCATGTTTGACACAACAGTCAAAGTTCTTTTGTTTAGCACTAGCTCAGGAGGAATGGAAGGTTCTGCAGTAGCACAGGAATGGGAAACACTAAAATAAAAATAAGAGGAGAAGGAAAAAAAAAAAGGAGAAAAAATGTAGATGCAGGTAGGTCTACAGGAAAATCTATTTCAAAATTGCACCTTGATTAGCACATAGAACTGAAGTACTCCACGTTCACACTGCCTGACAGTATCTGTGTTCTACAGTTGGCATTGCAACTGTCTAGCATCTTCTGGGACTTGTGTCTAGTATCATAGTGAAACATCTTTCCTCCAGCTTTTTTCTTCCAGTCGGATCCTGCTCTCAAAGTCAACAAAACAAATTCTTGTTGGAACACTTGTGCACAGAGGAGTAGGATGGTTTTGGTCCCTAAGCACCTTGGACATGTTCCTGGGAGTGTACTTCCTTACAATGAGAAAGGACTTTTACAAAACTGGTTCCCATGCAACTTTTGTACCGCAAACAAGGAGTACAGAAAAAAAATCACATAACTTTTCCACCTGAAAAGTATCTACTAAGTGGTTGGATTAGGACTGTTCTTCTTAAGCAGCCTTCAGAATATGGTCTGATGATTATGCAAAAACTTCTGTGGGAAGTGATGGGTTTTGCATTGCAATATATATTTTAAGTATGTTTAATATTATAAAAGAATTTAGGACTATATTTAGACATCAAAGCCTCTGAACTTGGTGTTTCTTCTTTCCTGGCTAGAAGCTTTTGGAAGCATTTTATCCAGAGAAAGCATCAGAGGCAGAAGTTCTGTGGAATTTAGGTTGTCTAAATATAGATTTTTTCATACAAATTATTAAGTAGGAGTAGAGGACAACACTTTTCACAAAGAGTACAATTCTAATTAGATTTGCATTTAATCTAGATGTAAACTGGTGTTTGTTTGTGAAAGGAGGACAGAAATTTATTTTTTACATCGACATACTGCAAAACCAAAATTTACCTAATTATGGAGTCTAAGAGTTTGAGGGGGGGGGGAAATAAAACTTTTTAGGGCATACACTTCTCCCAGACACTTCTTACATGGGCTTTTAAATACAACAAACATGCCATTAAAAGAAATAACATTTAAAAAAAAAATTGCTTTCCCTAATGAATAGACCTAGCAGTTAGTACTATGTCATCTAAACTGGACATATTTTTTTCCCCGAGCTATTGCATTACATACTCAGTAATGCAGTCTGAGGGTGGTCTCCTTAAGATGAATGTGGCAATACCATGATGTTTATTCAGTGGAAAAATCTATTTCAGCATCTAATTAGAAGTCTTTAAAAGATTTACTCTGATAGTTTCTTTCAAAGATATCTTGCAGGGAGTCACTTTTGTCTATGTAGATGTTATCCAACACATGCATTTTAGTTTATGTAAGGTTTCACAAATTACATTTTGTTTTTTTCTCACTTACTGTATGCTTATGGCATACATTTGGCAAATATTGAAGCTCTTTAATTAGGAAAGTGCTAAATAACTATCTGAAAGACATGGTCCACTGCTGGAATCTTTTCAAGAGACCTCCTTCTCTTTGACTCTTGATTTAGTTGCTGTGTGCCGATCAACAGAGGTAAGGTTGAAGGGTTGGTTTTTAGGGTCTGATCCAAGAATCAGCCATCAAGAACTTAAATTTGAGTTATGAAAGGTTTCATCTCCTCCCTTTTCTGGCTGATCAGATGATAATCTAGTTTACATTCACCAACAGAGATTTCTATTCAGTTACTCTGTGCAGTGGGCAAGGAAGGAGGTATTGTCTGCATGCTATCCCTCCACATGGAATACATAAACATGAAATAGTGGGCAGCATCTGGACAGTATGTTGTAGAAAATGCACGAATGCCAAACGTAGAGGGAAGAAAATGACTTGCTGAATGAGAAACAACTCCACAAATCTTAAAATACATAACCTATTTTACATCTGATTAATGAAGTTGAAAACTCCATGGTCAAACTGGACATGGACACAGGGATTTAGTGAGGTATTATGGAAGAGAGACATTTAGCTGATTGCTCCGTTCACATGGTGTAGAGTCCGGAACAATTCTAAGGAAATAAACCTGTCATGTGGTAAGTGTATCAATCAAAAAATAAAAAGTTTTTGCCCTTTATTAAAACAAACCCTCGAAGAGTTACATTATGCCACTCAGCTCTGATGCTCTGTGAAAATGAAGAGCTCCCAATTCCCTACAGAAAGGTACCCTGTCTGCTTCAAATATTTTTATCTTTGTTACTTTATACTGCTATATTCCCTTAAGTTCTGAGTTTAGTTATTGTCCTTTTTTAGATAATATAATTTTGAAGACAGCTAATAACAATGATCTCTAATTCCTTTCTTGGAATGAAAAATCAAGGTGAAGAATGCTCCTAACTAGTGTTTCATTGTCAATAAAACACACCTGTAGAAAGCTGCAAGGCCAAACAAGAGAGTAATTTACCTCGTGATTTTCTCCCATGAATATATGCCTTTCCAAGAAGTTGCCATGTTGGCCTGTACAAGTCTTCCAAATCCAGCTGCCACCGATCTGGTTCAAGGTACCGGATAAGCTCTTCCACAGTACTAAATCCAGCAACGGCGTTGTTTAATACATCTAATGGTAAAGCTGAAGGGGGTAGCAATGATGGGCTAGGTGCTTCTGTGTGGTGCTGCAATCAAAGCCAAGAGAAGAGTACCAGTCAGAGGTTTAATGGATCTGCTTTGATGAAGTGTTGTACTTTATGAAGTTACATAGCTGGGAAAGTTTATAAGTAGCTAGTTTGTTTCCAACACACAGTTTACCTAATAAGACAAATGACAAGAGTCAAAAAGTGCCTAATTTTTCTCCAGTGATAAGTGTAAACAATCTTCCATGAGACAGCTTTCCCACTTCTTACATTCCTAGCCTTAAAGACAGCATGCTACTATACCTGTTCTTTGAAGAAGTTCACTAAGTGGTGGACAAGATTTTAGAAATAGAACAAAGAATGACTTTAAAATATAGTTCCATTACAGGCAACTATCGTAACCATTTAGAAATCTCAGTAAAAACATATTTCACATGCTGCCTTTCCTATGAAACTTAGCCACAATGTTTTTGTTCTCATCTTCAATGCACAATTTGAACATACCCTACTACAAAGATAGCAAATATTTCTGCTCCTATCTATAGACCAAAAAAA
>VXAV01005957.1:231837-247812 GCA_013399715.1 Alectura lathami | reverse complement strand
AAAAAAAAAAAAAAAAAAAAAAAAAAAAAAAAAGCATCAGCTGTGTTTCATGCCATGCTAAGAATTATATTTCTGGTTACACAACAATTAACAGGAATAACATCTGGCATTACTATAACTATTTCTCCCTTAAGAAAAAAAAAAAAAAAAAAAAAAAAAAAAAAAATTCCCAAGGNAGACATATTCCCAAGGACATCAAAAGTACTTAGACAATCAAACTCAAAACTGGAAAAATCTCTGTACTTTCCTGAGCACAAAACTGATTGCCAAACATGCTCTTACTGGTTCAGGACTCCTAAGGCAATTCAAGCAAATTGAGACTTCCAACTTTGTTCACTCTTTAACCTGTTTAAAAATGATGCACTGATTTATATTTTCAACATAATAATAATGAAAAAAAGGCAGGAAGGGAAACTGAGGCAGGAAACTCTGCTGCATCACTATAAGTTTCTTTAAGCTTTAATATAGGGAGACATCACTACAGACATTATGTCCACAGTACTACACTAAGGCAGTTTATCCAGGCCACATAACAGGGAAGAAGAAAGACTTGAACCTACTGATGATTTAGGGAACAGGAAGGACAAGAAATCTTGAATTTAAATGCATAATGCTACATGCATCACTGCATTCAAGTGTGGCGCATGTAAGATTTAGGGAAAATTTACTCACTATAAAGCGCAGTCAAGTTTCGGAATAGGTTGCCGAGTGTGGCTACACAGTATCTGTTGTCAGAGGTTTTCACTGCCTGACTGGATGAAGCCCTGAGCTATGGTCTGATCTTGGATCTGACCCTATTCTGAGCAGGAGGTTCAACTACAGACATCTCGAGGTCCCTTATCATAGAATCACAGAATCCTCGAATGGCTTGGGTTGGAAGGGACCTCCGAGATCATCCAGTTCCAACCCCCCTGCCGTGGACAGGGCTGCCAGCCACTAGCTCACTGGATCAAACTGCCCAGGAACCCATCCAGCCTGGCTTTGAACACAGCCAGGGATGGGGCAGCCACAGCTTCTCTGGGCAGCCTGTGCCAGCGCCTCACTACTCTCTCAGGGAAGAATTTCTTCCTGATGTCCAGCCTAAACCTCCCCTCATTCAGTTCTAGCCCATTCCCCCTTGTCCTATCATTATCCACCTGGGTAAAACGCCAGCCCCCCTCCTGCCTGTGAGCTCCTTTCAAGTTTTGGAAGGCCGCAATGAGGCCTCCCCGGAGCCTTCTCTTTTCCAAGCTGAACAGTCCCAACTCCCTCAACCTTTCCTCATAGGAGAGGTGCTCCAGCCCTCTGATCATTTTGGTGGCCCTCCTCTGGACCCGCTCCAACAGCTCCACATCCCCTCTGTACTGGGGGCCCCAGGCCTGGACACAGCACTCCAGGTGAGGCCTTCCAAGGGCAGAATAGAGGGGGACGATCACCTCCCTCTCCCTGCTGGCCACCCCTCTCGTGATGCAGCCCAGGATGCCATTGGCCTTCCTGGCTGCAAGAGCGCACTGCCGGCTCATGGCCAGCTTTTTGTCGATCACAACGCCCAAGTCCTTCTCCGCAGGGCTGCTCTCAAGGAGTTCTTCTCCCAGTGTGTACACACACCTGGGATTGCCCCGACCCAAGTGCAACACCTTGCACTTGGCCTTGTTGAACCTCATCAGGTTCTCGTGGGCCCACTTTTCAAGCCGTTCCCAAACTTTCCTAGAACACCATATTAGGAATGACAGATTGGATGTTCTCCAGTACGTGAACTAATGTACTTCATGGTCCTAGCTCCATCACTTCCTTGCAGTGTACGTCAGTATTGTGCAGCAGGGAAATGGGGTAAGACCTTCCCTTTTTTAATGTCACCACCATACTGTCCATGAAATATATATGTATTTCCTCAGCAGACTCAGGGTCAAAATGGCACTCCCAGTACTGCAATGTGAAGTGTAAACATACTTTCATTTTCTCCATCTACAATGTCAGATCAGCTGTATTTCTTAAACTTTTCAAAATAATCACAGAAATAGACTGGTGAGAAATTTCTAACTAGGCAGGGAAAATATTTAATAAAATAATCCTTACATCATTACATGCTACACAGCAGTTTTCTAAAATACATACATACATATCTATATTTCACACCAATAATTACATTTTCCCTTCTGTGCTCCCAATTCTATTAAACGTACTTTTTTTTCTTTCAGCTAAGTCTGTGGCTGGAAGGGCAGCAAAGGGAAGCAACCACCACGCCCTTCCTATTTTTTGCTTCAAGGGTTTGTCTCCCTTGGTCTTCAAGATCTGCAGACACTAGAATCATCAGTAGTGCTTTTTAACTAGGAGTCTTGTAAAGACAGCACAAAACACAAATCTAATGTGCTGGTATTGCTAATTTTACTGTATCTTCATTTTGCTTTTCTTGCTCCATTTCCAACAGAGTGAATGGTGTAGTTGCTTCCCATTCTGATGAATGTGGATTTCAAAAAGTTAAAACATTTCTTTCCCTCTTCTCTCCAATGCCCATATTAAAAATAATAACATGTTGATCCATCTAGTAAGGTTATGATAATAAAGCAACAGATTCTGGTCTATAATTTAAATATTTGCTCTTAGCAAAACATGCTACTCAGCAGGTTTCAAAATAGTGCCGTGACACTATAATTCAGACGGTCAAAAAAATAAATATTACACCATTTTTCTTCCTGTTTTTCTCCACAATGATGTATTTGTTAACAGCTGTATTTCCTGGTTTGAAGGTGGAGGAGTCTGCTAAGGGGAAAAATAAAGTAAGGTACAAATGGTAGAACAAGTACCTGAAGAAAAAACTTTTCTAGAAGAATGTACTTTGTCTCACTTCTGTTGAGCTCGTGTTTCCAAATGAAATGGATGGATTCCAGATGAAAATCTGTTGGTTTAGAAACTATTTCTATATTTCACAACCTTGAACATGCACATTTAGCAACACGTATCTAGGAATTCATCAATTTATGTTATTCTCAATTCAGTAGACACTTGCCAGTCAAAATGTTATGAGGAAACGGTGAATCATTGTGCTTAATAGCAGCATAATTAAAGTTGTCATCACTTTCTCATCATTCTCAAAGCAAATCAAAATATAAAGAAAAACTAACCAAAAGAGCAAAATTGCCCAACTTTTTTGAGTAAAGTAGTTAAGATTAATGATGTATTTCCCAATAATCTCTTAGTCAATTTAAATCACATAGTTAAAATGTATGAAAGATTACAGATAATCAATATCATAATGTTATAAATGCTGTAATTTATAACATACTAACCTTTATGAAATCTCTATTCAGTAAACCTAAATATAAACGTTAACTAAAATTGTACTCTACACTGCTTTATTTGCTAATAAGTATTACTTCTTTTATAAGTTCAATCTTCTGGACAGAAAAAGGCAGCAAAAATGGTACTCCTTCCTTTGACTAAAATAATTTGTTGGAATTTTATACAATTTATAATTTCACTCCGTTTTATTAAAGTTTTTCTCCATTCCACGCATCCTCAAGTAATACCAACATTTTAGTCTTGAAGTTACCTTTCCATTTTTATGTCTCAGGATGCACAATTTCCATCAAGACAGATTTGAAGAATACCTCAACGAGTTCTGTATTTTAATGTGATTTCTCTGGTAAACAAAACATGCCATGGTTTTTGTTTTTATGCCCAGAATACAATTTCAATTTACTTTAATAAGAATAAAGATGCTTAAAAACAAAATAGATCCAAACAGTTGCATTTTTCATGTTACTAAAAGTGATTCAGGACGAAAACCATCGCAGAGAACTTAGGACTTCTGCTGCCCTGTAGAACAGCCAAGAACGACAATTAGTGTTGGATCAAACAGAAGTTTCAGTAGGCCTGTTTACATTATGTTTCTGGGCATGTACTTGACTCTATCAATACAAACACCTCATAGAAATTCCCTAAGGTGTTTACAAGCATAAAAGACAGGCAAATAGACAAAATTTAGGCTACAGTTTAACATATGGACTTGGAAAAAAAGAAAGAAAGAATATAAAGGTTTTATAGACCTAGCCATCCCCGAAGGTTATATGTAACAACAGCACTCAGCAAGAAACTTAAGGAGTAAAATGCATGTTAGTGTTCCTGGAATAGTAGTTGTGCTGAAGGAATCAAAGCTGCCCCTCCTAGCCTCCTTCCTAAACGAGAAAGGTATGCAACATACATGGAACAAGAAGGTACCCATTGGTGAAGCAGTAAACCTGAATAAAAACTGCAACACATGAATTTGAAATTACCTAGTTGAAGCTAAGACCTAAGGATGACATAGTGTTCAGCCTAACTTGAAGACTTGTAATTCATTTCTTGTTCTGACACATGTTTCCTGTATGATCCTGAGCACATAATTTAAGCCGCAGGTTCATGGTGCAAAGCTTCTGGCAGCAGCATCTCCTTGTCATGTCAGCGTGACTGTGTATGTGGCTGCATCATACACAAGAGTTCATCTTTCTAAAAGAGAACATTGCTCCTCTCCATTCTTCTTTAACCACAAGCTTATTCACAGCACAGACCTCCAACTGCTAAACCATCACAACCGAAAGCACAGTGGCCAATAACACAAACATTATTAGATTATCTCTGGCACCACAGATTTCATACCATGACCTTGTCAAATCTGTAAAATAAACATAATGACAATTCCTTGATATCATAAGCTCCGTGAGAGAATGAATACAATAAACATTAGATACTCATTAGTTTATGTGAAGAATACAGAAGTATTTTAAGGTAGACGAACAGTAAAACATTGGATATGAGACAGTGTGTTATAACCTTTTGCCTTCTGCTGCTATCCATCTGTTATTCCCTTGTTCCAAGGATCAACAGTTCAGAATAAAACAGCACTCACCTATTAGCTACACAAAATAAGCTCTTAAGCACCACCTCCATCTAAGCAAAGCCTTCCTTTTGTTCCCTGTTCACAGGTACTAACTGTCAAGGTACTGAAACTAGCCTAATCCTGTTAAAGGAGAAGTAATTTTGTTAGTTTGTTGCTGCCAAGAGTGATGAATTCCATGTTTAATAATGCAACCACACTGAATTAAAGCTGGAACAACAAAAACGAGTCAAATACTTGGCACAACATGACATTTACAAGTAGTGAATAATGTGTCTTAGAGAAAATTCCCTCTGCACAAGAAAACCCCATTTTTTTCACTTGTCTTGAAAACATTATCAAGAAATTCCTGAGTAAAAACCCATTCATCAGTTGGTACAGTTTGGAGAAACTATTAAATATCAATATGGTTTCATCAGTATAGAAGGCACTTCAGAATTAAAAAAAGAATAAAAAAAATCTCAGAGGAATCTCCCCTCCTCCCAAAATCAACAAAGATCAGAAATTTGAAAGAAATAATGTATTTCTTCTAATGAAATGCCCTTACAGCTTTTATTATTATTATTATTATTATTATAGGAGAATAGATATAGAGGTATGCTGTTGAAACTAAAAGCACATGCACATTCTTGTAACATAATGAACAAAGCCTGTTTTCTACCTTTATGATCACAGGTAGCCCTCCTATTAGCATCATTAGAAGGCATGAAGGAGAGCAGATATCCAGCTCAGAAAGAGTCCGAGGACATAGAAACTTCTTGGTATAACAATAGCTCTTTCTTTCCTCCCATAAATAGATGAAATAATGACTCTGAAAAGCCTCTACAAATCATTATCTACCTGAATACCAGGAACTTACTTGTGCACATGTATGTAGCACAAAAAAGTCAATCCATTTGTGAAAGCCTGTCACTTCTAAAGGCTCTTCCTCTCTGTGGTACATGTGGGAATTAACCAGTGCCACTGCTACACAAAATGGCAGTCCTCTTCAAGGACGCAACATAGAAGGAAGTGAAGATGCTCTGTGGTTGAGCCTGTGGGCAACCACCAAAGCAGAGAAACCAGATTCCAGGATCTGCTTCTGCGCCTACAGCAATGACATTAAAAAAAAAAAAAAAAAGGAGCAAAGGCAGATAATCCATTTAGGCTGCCAAAGCCACAAGGCTTTGGAATAAGACAAGTGTGTTTACTTGCATGTGACAGAGACAAAAGCCAGGAAGGCTGACACAGTTCCCATCCACTGCAGTACTTGTCTGTGTTGCTGAAGTTCCTATCACAGGCTCCTGTGGCACTGAAGTAAACATCCATGTCGCTCAGCTGTCCTTGGTGTTGGGATGCAACTTCTGCCAGTCAAACGACTGGTGGGCAGAGGTCCCAACCCTCCTCAAGTGAATGAGCTACTGCACATGGGGCCGTGACCACAGCAGGACAGCCCTCTTTTCCTGTGGAGCCTCCAGCCCTCTGCCTTTTGCATACTCCCTATTTTTTCTTGTCTAAGCCTCCCTTCGTACGCATCCAGGGCTTTCCTTCTATCTCACCAATGACCTTACTTGCTTAGTATCCATGTCCTTGGCAGCAACTTACATCTTAAAGCCAGAGATAGCTTTCCAAACTCTATGTCAGTAGTTTTTTAAGGCACTTCCCAAGTTGTGCAGCATTTCTACTCTTTCTATAATCCCCAGAAGGAGAAAGGTCACAAAGAAAAGTGAATGCAATGCTTCCTTTCTGTCTTTGCCTGTCACAGATACAAATAAAGCAACAAAGACATGTAAAAGTAGTGTTGGGAGCAGCCAAACATTTCCTCAGGTTACCTTACAATGTTGAGATAAAATACATTTGGAAATGTTCTAAATATTCCCCCACCTAGAGTTTCTGTGCAGTTCACAGAATTGTAACTGTGCTGGAAACAACTGGGAGATGCTCTCCAGGAAATTGGCAGCAAGAAAATTGCACAGGATGTCACTAATCATCAGTTTTCTTCCTGTAAATCTCAGCTTTTTGCCTGAAGCCTGTGCATGATCACACTCTGAAATATACAGAATAGGTGTGAGAATTACTCATTTGAAGCCAAAACTGACACCTGTCTTGAGCAAGTTCTTGAACTCTCAGAGGATGACATTGATAGCAGTAATTTCTGGAAGTCATTTTCAAAAAGCTTGAAAAGTTACTGATCTACGTATATGCATATACATGCATGTTTACGTATGTATGAAAAGAAATTTTGCTTTCTCCTGTGATCACATGCATTGGCAATAATCCACACTAATTCACTGAGAAAATTATCAAGTGGCAAAAATAAAACCAATGCTCACAGTATTGTATTGGCAATGAGATCTTCCATACAATACCCTTCAATTAAACGCAAACATTTAGTGCTGCAATGAATCGGGCCTAACAATAATATAGAACAAGTTATGACAGAAACTATCTCCATGACATAGAAAGTTTCCAAGTAAAATCAATATGTTAGTCTTCAGCTGCATTCCATCCATCAAATAGTTTCTTTTGTTGTTGTTTTCAGATTACCGTAGGTATGCAAATTAATATTAGGTATATGATCCTTGGGTGTTGGTTCTTATAATGTATATTTGTGGAAGAGTAATGTCTAAACCATTACTAATTCCAAAATCCAAATCTCAGTGAGCACTAGCTTCTTGTTTATAACTCTCTTTTCTAAATAAGACTTAAACGAAATTTATAGTAAGCTCTCCCGACTCCATGTGAATATATATAACGCCATAAGGAAAAGTAACTGTCTCCTCTATCCTAGTAAAAACTGCAGGATATTTTAATTTTTGAACTCCAGGGAGACCTGCATTTAACATTCTCAAACCAAACATGCAACACATTTAAAATTAACTAGATACTCATTTACCTCTTGTATGTGCAAATAGGACTATAACTCAAAATTAAGAATTAAAATCTAGTTGATTATTTTTGTTCTTGTATTATTTGAAAGCTCAGTCAGAAACAAAACAAAACAAAAACAAAAAAACACACACACACACAAAAAACAAACCTGAGTCTAATTCAGATCATGGGCAATACAGATAGATATATCCACATTTTAAGGAGTGATGACGCTGGGTATGGTGGAAGCCGTGGAGAAGAGGCCATACCTACAAAACATCTGCTGAAAACAACTGAAAATGGATTGTGTATATGCAAAATGAAGTCCCAAAACAATTTACTGAAATACAGTTTCTCTAACCGCAATTTCACAAAGTCTTTGTTAGGAGAAAGTCCTGAAACATATCTTCTGCTTGCCGTATGGTGCTAGAACAAGCCTTCCTCCTCTCCAGAAAAAGTCTGGAAAAGAAATCATCTCCTCTAAGTCTGACAGCATTTTCTTCATATTCGCAAAACATTATTTTTTTTCCTACACAAATCAATACCTTTAATGAATCATTTTAATGTCTTGAATGCGTGAGGAATGTGAGTATCCTTTGCAAGCACTTGCAAAGTTTTGTTGAACCATTTGTAGGGGATGTCAGCAGTCTTCTGCTTCAATAAACCTCTTTTCATGACAGCAGGTTAACTATTTATGACACCTGGTATTGTTTCTGATTCCTGGACGCTAATTTTTGAAAGCAAAACCTATTCTCCTGAGTACTACCTCTGTCCCCACTATTTTAGCAACTTGCTAGCTCTTCCTTAACAAACAAAGTACTTGTCATAGAATTTAAGAATACTTAAAATTTATCCTCTGCTTATCTATCACCTC
Organism: Alectura lathami; assembly: GCA_013399715.1. Classification (NCBI taxonomy): domain Eukaryota; kingdom Metazoa; phylum Chordata; class Aves; order Galliformes; family Megapodiidae; genus Alectura; species Alectura lathami. The sequence goes on along the minus strand of VXAV01005957.1, from coordinate 239,236 downwards.
TCACTGTTACAAAGGCCATCTGCAGCAGTCTCATATGCATCCGCAGTGCAGAACTCTTTGATCACTTGTGTTTTCCAACAAATACATTTTCTTCCTATATTCTCTCTCTCACTGAGGAGCTAAAGTATAACTCCACAGAGATCTTTCCAAAAGTACTGACTAGTTCATTGCTTCGTGGCTTCATATATCCACTATCACCTTCTGTATTTCAAATATAGGCTTGTGATGTAACTGGCTTTTTCTTTTGTGCTTGAGTAGTGATTAAGACAGTAGGGTACTTTGTCACAGTAATAACACTTTGCACTAAAATACTATTTCATAGACATACAGAAACACTTCAATGCACGCAAGAGTAGAGAGATGAATGAGAAGAGTTTTTCAACACTTGAATAAATAAACCCTTTTTAAACAATTGGTACCTTTATAATAAACCCTTACAGTAACCCTTACAATAAACCCTTGGCATATTTTTGCTCATTACATGCTGTTTTCTGGAATGTCCTGTTTTGATGAATGCCATCTTGCACTTGCAATTCCTTCCTTGAGGGCAAGTCTTATGATTTAAATTATGTATCAAATACTGAGAGACTTTTAAGAGTATTAGGATCTCATTATAAATAAATTCTTTTCTATAGTTCAGACCAAAAATCAAATGTGCACAGAGACCCTGGCTCCAATGCTTAGCTGAATTTTAGTGAAAAGGCAGAACCAAAAGAATCCCAACTCCGATGAACTTCTTTCACTGAAGCTGTGGTACTATGCAAGTCACGTATACCTGCCTGCTGTAGACTGGAATGTGGAATAGCTTACACTTCAGTTAAGAGAAGGTTTGCAACAGAACAATCCAAATTATGCTTAAAATGTGAATTTATCCTCTCTAAATGGAAGATTGTTGTTGGACAAGCAGTAATGTAAGAGCCTCACTGCACAAATGAGTCAACGCAAAAAAATCCCCACAACCACAACACTTCAGTGAGCATTTAGATTTAGTACAAGGAATGTTAGCTCAAATCTTCCTGCAAATTGGGTTACCCTAATTATTAATGACCTCATTTATATACATACCCCAAATTCATACAGGAAACACGCAACTGTTGCATTTATGCTTTATAGGAGGATTTTTTTTGTTGTTCTGCACACAAAGCTCTAGTTCTTGCTTGACAGACAGTAGTTTATAAGGAGTAAACCATCAACACTAGTGCAGCTGTTCTGAGTAGTTAAAAGTTTTTCTACGTTCTTCTCTGACAGGGGATGCAGTCAGCCATAACTAAAAGGCACTATATTTGTTGGTTTTTATTTTTTTTTTAATGACTCATTTATGTCAAGGTATATGAATACTTAAAAAACAAAACAAAACAAAAAAACAACCTTAACCGAATGGAACAACAGCAGGTATTTGGAGCCAGGGAACAAGCTGCTCTAAGTTTCCTGTAGGTGTTAGAAATGGGTAGCTGCTGTTTCAAAAATGTTTTCTTATCCCAGTAAGCTCACAGGAGGTTCATCAAACATTAAACACTAGAAATTACTGTTTATTACAACTGGAAAGTGTATTTGGCAAGGCTAATGAAGATGCCTTCTAGAACATATGCAATTTTAAGGTGATCATTCAGTATACATGCTAAATTGCATTCCACAACAAGTTTCTGTTCATTTCATATCACAATAAAAGGAACACACCCCAAATTCCTGTACAGCAGATATTGCAAATCAGAGCTTGTCCTGCCTTGGAGGTAAAAACTCCTGGAACAAAACATTACTTTGCAGGAAAGGAACCTCAGCTCTGTCCTCATGTAAAATTTCTTAGTGCCATCAAACATGCTAGAGATTCACCATATTAAGATTTGTGAAGCAAAGTAATTTCTACACATTTGTTTTTTATGTAACATACACATCATAACCCAATGACCCTCTACCCAAAGCAGAGGTCACAACTGCATTACCCACATAGAGAGTCTCACCCTGTTTGAACAAGTCAGACTTGTGATCTGTCAGCTAGTTTTTACAGTCCTATTACTGCTAGGCATAATGTTGTTCTGACCTACTCCTGATGTCCGGTTGAATCACTCTTACCTATGCGTTTTCTACTATCTTTATCTCATAATTCCCATCCCATGTGACCTCAATATACTTTCATATATATATTATGATAAATTATGCACACAAGCATAGTAAATGTAATTACACAACAAGTAAAAGGCAAAATGAATCGGAAAAGTATGCTTACAAAAAGAAAGTTAAGAAAAACATATCCCAAACCCACCTGCATTTAGGAGCAATAANCAGAGAAGTATCAGCTCAAATACTGTTTTGTCTCCAGCACTTTTAAGATACAGGCAGACAGGGAACACTCACAGGAAAAAGCAAGAAGGAAAAAAACCATGAACTATGGTAAGATTGAGTGATACAGGTTTCTTTAATCTAGACTGACAGGAGACACGATAACAAACGTGTAACAGCGCATCAGATGATCAGCTGTTCCCCAGTCCATCAATGACAGGAAAAAAAAATGTATACTATGTAAAGCAGTGCAACAGATGATTGAGATCTGTACAATCTTTGTCCCTGAACTTCAGGAACAGCACAAACATCTAGCAAGAATAAGCTCTGTCTATTTAATCCCTTCTTAGAGCAGGACAATGGCTCAGAAAAGATCCTACCACATTTCCCGTCTAACCTTGCACTTCTGTGACTGCGCTACACAGAACTTACCTGGCTACCTTGCAGTTTCTAGAAAACATGTAAAATTATGCTGAGGAAAATTCTGAATTCTAGGAAGAAACTAATGCTGAATACTTTTGATATTTGCCCTGTTGACTTGATATAACCCAAACTCATCTGTATACGTAACTAAACTCTAATATACTTGTTCCCCTCAGTGATTATATCTCCATTTGTATGTTTTAATCCCTTCTAACCCGTAACATTTATTATATTAATATTGTAATAAAAAGTGATAATTGAATGCCTATATACGTAAATATAGAATTATCTGGTGGAAAAAAAAATACATTTTTTTTGGCTTGCAGGTTAGTGCAGAAGCCCTTATTCACATGAGAATATGGAAATTAATAAAAATACTTCCTAGTTTGGACTTTAATTTAATTACTTTCTCTTGAAGAAAAGAACTAGGGAGTCAGATGTTATAACCAGGACTTCAGAAGAACAGGTTTTTAATAAAAGTTGCCTGTTTGGGAGTAGCAGAAATTCCTTTGGCAGTACCATTTACAACTTCTTTGAAGCCTTGAAATAGTATGTCATATAACCCACTTAAGAAGATGGTTTTAGCATCAGCCATAAAATACGAGTTGACACATTTCTGCCATGCTCCACTTTTTCAATCTCTATGGCCGCTACTTAAAATGGACCCTCCAAAGATGGTTTGCAAGCGACTGCTTCATTCTTTTTCTCATGAAATTTCATGCTGCTTACAGCCTGAATAGGTTGGATTTTAATGCCCTACATGTAACCGCCTCGGTGTGCATCTTGATATTACTTAAAAAATATTAATCATTAAAACAATTAGTCTAACTGCTTTTATCATAATGCATAAATGCACTCTTTCTTTTGTACACACAGTTCCTTCTTGGCCCTTTCCTTTATACATACAAACAAAGAAGGAAAGGAGATCTGCCAAGTAATAAACCCATAATATTCATAAACCCACTGTGTTGTAGGGCAAGATCTGATTCACCTGAAGACAGCTAGTAAATCAATCAACATTCATATAAGCCTGACAGAGGTTTGGTTATAACTGTAACTGTACACAGATGTGGTCAAAACTGATCCAACCAGATCATGTCTTTGAATTATTTTTAATTAGCGCTTGCTAACATAATATGAGTAAGGCTAGCACTCTTTGTAACAAAAATGGTGGAAAAATCATGGTGACTTATGTTTTCAACCAGCCCGTTAATGCTTCTAGGAATGTTTTTAAAGAGACTTTTTTGGGCTATTGATACTGGCAGCCAGACCTGCTAGCACGATCACGCTGACTTAAAGGGATCTCACCTGTGTGCATAGTTGCATCTTCCTTCAGTTTAGCTCTGTCCTCTCATACTCACTCTGCTGTGAAGCTACAAGCTCAAAACCAGTTACCAGCACAAGAAAGGAGGTGCCACACACTAACACTGCACTAATCCTAACCCTTGTACAGAGCATTCTTCTACCGTATCACCACCTAAACGCAGCAAGTTGTTTTTTTTTTTTTCCCAGAGTCATAATTTTAGTGAAATTTGCAAAGCCTTCTGCAGAGTCAGTGTTCATTTAACTTCTCATGTACGCTTTTTATAAAACAGTTGTAGATGTCCATTTGAAAATGAATATTTATGCACTTAAACATACTCTTCTGCTTCTATTTTTGCTGGAGTTTGTATATACTTAAAATATTTTCTTCCTCAGCCTCTTATTTTCTGTTCACTGAATCAGGAATACAGGGCGTTTCTGATGATTTCACATTGAATATATGGAACTAATTACAGAACACAGACATCAAAAAATGCGGTTTTCTAAGCTTTAATTAATTGTGGTTTCATGGCCTGCTATTCACTGCAGTCTAGGAAGTGGTTGGATGTGGGGTTTATTATCAGTTTAAATAAGGAGTCAAAGTGTGAGGTATTAGTTCCACCTGAATTTTCCAGGTCATAAACTGTATGATTTTCTGTGAACTGCAGACATTGTTTACATTCTGTTGAATCCAACATAACATAAAGTTATTTATTGCATTAGCCTAGAGTCTGAAAGATCTGGTTAGATCTTTCTAACCACAAGATATCTGTTGATCCAGACAGAAAATGTGCTTCAAAGATTGTAAAGGAGACCAAACCTTTAATCTACATATGTCATTTGAATGCTTGGCAAAACAGTTTTACAAATCAGACAAACAAGAAGATAAATTAAAGTGGTAGTAGAAAGACATTACTTAGATAGAAGCACTTGCCACTCAGTATGCATTTTGGTGCATATTACACTTACCCCGGACAATTATGCCAGATGTTTCAATGTGCTGCAAAAGAAATTTTGCAAGGAACTCAGGAAAACTCAATGTAGAGATCTGTGTGGCTACTGCAAGTGGGATTTCTTCCACGTGACCTGCACAGTGACTCCCATTACACAATTTATTTATCAGTTCTGAATCTTCTCAATATCAAAAATAAAATGTAATTGCAAGGTACTACAGAAATTATACTTAAGAAGCAATGTCAAAAAGTCAGCTAAACTGCCTACAATGACTGCCATGCTTTGCTGAAGAAAGAGTGAGCAAATCTCTTCTCTTTTTATATATTTTGNTGGGTTATCTTAGCAGCTATTATGTGTTGTAAAAGAATTCTGAGAAAAACAAAGATGTTTTAGTAAGCTACTAAAACACATACTGACATCTCTTATTATTTTTCCTATTAAAAAGATCTATACCAGTACTCCCAAAGAAAATTAAACCAATACAATTTTTTTTGAGATAAACACTGATCATGATCTCAGTAGGATAGTATCAATGCTATCTTTAACAGACTTTCCATCAAATTTACATTTGTCCTGGTAATCTTTACTTCATTGTTGAAATTGGTCCCTGGTGTGTAATTCATCCAAGAATTTTGAGGAATAGGTAGCAACTGTGAAGTAAGCTCTTATTGGGCAGAAAATTATTCTCAATGTAATAAATACATACAGGAACAATGATTTGCCAATGAATTTATCAANCCACGTGACCTGCACAGTGACTCCCATTACACAATTTATTTATCAGTTCTGAATCTTCTCAATATCAAAAATAAAATGTAATTGCAAGGTACTACAGAAATTATACTTAAGAAGCAATGTCAAAAAGTCAGCTAAACTGCCTACAATGACTGCCATGCTTTGCTGAAGAAAGAGTGAGCAAATCTCTTCTCTTTTTATATATTTTGCATATAGGTAAGACCTTGCCAAAGTGAAGTTGTTACAATGCTCTTAGCCTCTTTGCATTATATACTACTTAATTTGAAACTGTTGTGCATCTTTATCTGTACAGTCCCACTGGATAAATGTGAGGATTTGCATGACTGAAAATTAGTAACAGAACATGTCCACGTAACCCATTTGGGGAATGGGAAGGAAGAAGAATTGCCATTTCAAGTACATCACCATAAACTTAATGTAATTCGACTGAATTCACATGGGTAAAAAAATTCCCTCTGTAAAATTATGTTCAATTTCAAGACAACATTTTACTATTTATATTCTTTGCTCAAACAATATCGATGTGGGTTATCTTAGCAGCTATTATGTGTTGTAAAAGAATTCTGAGAAAAACAAAGATGTTTTAGTAAGCTACTAAAACANCCATCAAATTTACATTTGTCCTGGTAATCTTTACTTCATTGTTGAAATTGGTCCCTGGTGTGTAATTCATCCAAGAATTTTGAGGAATAGGTAGCAACTGTGAAGTAAGCTCTTATTGGGCAGAAAATTATTCTCAATGTAATAAATACATACAGGAACAATGATTTGCCAATGAATTTATCAACATATATACTTTAAATACTCTATTTACCCTTGGGTAACATGGCCATTGATTTGATGATGTAGTCACTATTTTTCAGAGTTCGGTATCTCACATTTTCTGTTGAGGGCAACGGGATCTGTTTGTTTGAAAATCTGCCTGTCAGCACTCACACTATCTTATCTGTACAACAGAAAAGAATTAAAATCAAAACATCCAAAGATTTCAAAAGCCTATAAGTTGGAAAGGGTAACATTATCTACTACTGCAATTTCTACTGTGTGCTTATCACCACATGAACAGAAATAATGAACATTAAAAGTACATGAAAGCATAAAACCAAAGCTGATGCATTATTAGAATAATGTCAAAATACGATTATTCTCCCTGACAAAAACTACAGGAATACCATTTGTAAACAGAATGATTCAACAAGGACAACCTGGCACTACAACATTTGCCAGTTATCTCCCCTCAGGTAACCTGACTACAGTTTTCACTTTCTCCTCTAAATGTCAGTACCTAGCAGTGTTCACAGAAAAAGCTGCCATCCTTTCCTGCAGCAGAAAATATCAGTGGAAGGTATAAGTGCCTTATTGCAAGGAAGCCACGGCCTGTTACATACAGTGTTCTGTCTCCAATAACAGAGTATAAAAAATCCATAATGAAAAGTTCACATGTTGAGCCTAAGCATGATGTGTTCCTTCCTGCTTCTCTTTAGGAGTTCTCTAGTTGCTACAGTGTTTTTTGTAAGCATTTGATTAGAGGAATAACAGCGTGGAGTCTTTCATAAGAAAACATACTCTCATATTATTAGGAAATTAGGATTTAAAGAGAAATTAAGAGTGGAAAGTTGTATTTTAGCTTAAAACTATGTTGTTAAATCTAATTGCCTCTGGTTTCAGATTCTTATGATGGTATCAC
>VXAV01005957.1:197272-221044 GCA_013399715.1 Alectura lathami | reverse complement strand
AAGTTGCAAAAAAAAAAAAAAAAAAAGTTTCAGTTTTCTGTTGCTTGAGAAGAAGAAGTTGGTCTAATCCTTAAACTTATCGATAAGGATTGTATTTACAATCTACACAGTTACTTACACAATCTGAAATGTGAAATTATATTTTCCATGGCTTACTCACACAGATTTTTTGATGAAAAATCTCTCCATTAAATAGAAATGCATTTTGAAGTCAGCTCTGAATGCCTGTGACATGACGGGAACTGCTCTTTGCTGTTGTATATGTGAGAGATAACATAGCTTGCTTTCTGTAACAGTTTGTATGTGCACTTCTTAGGAGGGGAGGAAAATAGAGACAAAAAATCCATCCTACGATGTCAAGAAGTCTCTGTTTCTGTTTACTGAACATACATTCACAGTTACTGATCTAAATATTCTGAAGACTGAAGAACTGTTCTCTAAGTGTTGATAATTTAAAACTTTTCCCCATCAAATATAGTGGAATAAACTCAGCCCAGCATCACCTGATGATAATTATATATATAATCTGGTATTTTTAGGCGCATTTGTTCAATCCATTCCACAAAAATTGGATCAAATGTAAGTAAGACAGACATGTAGCAGGTAGAATGTAATGCTAGAGCAACTGCAATGAAATCTGGCATCAGCTCACACAACACCTATTTAGGGATTTTCTTCTACCATTTTCTAAAAGTAAACATACTTATTACCTTCTGCCCTCTGGTATAAAAATCCTGGCCACATTCCAAGGTGGTTTGGGGACTGAGTGACATTTTATTTGATTTCTAAATTCATCATTAATAGGTCATTCTATCCTACTAACGACAATGTCTAACTTAAAAAGAGTCAAACAAGAAGACCATGCTCTTAATCATTTTAGGAATATTACTTACGCCTAAATATTTACAAATACAGGAATACCACAGGGAAGAGCATATATGTATACAATATTACCCTTCACTGACATCACTATCAGTACACTAAACATATCAGAAGATCAGGTGCTGCTGAAAAGATGCATTGAATGGTTCTTCAATTCTTCTCAGTAACTCAAGTTTTGCAAAGGAGGAGAACAGGCAAAAATGGCAAAAGCAGTAAGTGAGCCAAATGCGTCGAGTGAAGTGCATGTCAGTGGGGTTACAACATGGATTCTTTTGATCAAATTCTTATTGAGCTTGCAGATATTTTCCACTAACCAAATACCACAAGCCACAAGATGACTTTGGAGATTCACAAAGTGAATTATGAAGAATGCAACAAAAATATTCCTTACTCTCTTTAAATAAGGAATATCTATTCTAGAACAAGTCAACTCCTGTTCCACTCAATCCTGTGTTTCAGAACATTATCTCATCCTTATAAACCTATAAATGTTGTTTTGCTACCAAAGATCTTTCACTTGCTGAAAAAAAGTAACACAAATCTGTTGGTGAAAATAGCCATATTTCAGACAACAAGAAGTGTTAGTCCCCGTGAGTTACAAGAATTGAACAACATTAACAGAAGTCTAAAGTACATTTTCCAGGGAAAATGAAGTGAAAATTGAGTATTATGCATTGTCGGTCACTATAATAAAACAACCCAGAAGAATAAGAACTTTTTGATTTTGAACTAGATAAAATCACCCAGCTGTGTATTGAGCACCCAACTAACAAGAACATCAATGTCTTCAGTCTTCTTTTTAACTTCCCATTGCTCTTTGAATGCCACACAGCTGATTCTTATGCTGATTTTTGTTCTTCTCAAAGCAAGAAAAACTGGCTTTTTCATAGCACAGTATTAGGAATGCAAACATTTTATTCAAGTTTCCACATAAACAACCAAGCCCACAACTTCTCAGTCCAAAGCCATCAAGATGAACCACAGGAACACTCAGTTAAAAAGCGAAAACAAAATGTACAATTCTGGAAGACAGATTATTCATTATTGTTATTAGTAAGAAATAAACAGTAATTAGCTCTAAACTATGCAAACATTCTTTTGAGCTACCACTTCAAAGATTTTGTTTTCCTAAAACGTTCCAATCCTGAAACATGTTACTTACCGGCACAAGAAGTGTATAATGGATGCAGAATCCAGGTTGAGAGGGAAAATATTCATCAGACACAAATCTTATTCTGATCTGGTTTCCTTTGGAGATCTGCCTGCTTGGCACACTACTGGAACCACACCAGCGCCCTAAAACAGTGCCATCACTAGGCTCTTCAACTTCTACAAAGTCATACCTGAACAGAAAAGAAAATTGCAAGTTTATTTACTGGTTAATTTCTATAATTTTCCTCTTTTAATCCATAAGATGCAATTTTTATTTTATTATTATTATTATTTTGTAAATGCTAAGAGTATGCTACCAAAGTTAGCGATTTTATAAGTAATTTCCAAGTTGCTACTGGCTTAAATACATAATAAAATCATGCAGTCGAAAAAATAAGGGTTCAAAATTAAGGCAGAGTTAGCATTTTGAACAGACCATGAGTGATTGTTTGTTCCTTTTATGGGAAACAATTACAATATGCAGGATAGGGCAGAATGAAGTCAGAGAAAGAAGCTGAAATTTCTTAAATGTGGCAGAATAATTTATGTTGCAGTATCATTAGAAACATACCGCATGTTGCCAGAGAAATTTCAGTGGCTGTTTGGTTTCCTGCCCTCCTGTAATACCAGCAGTGAGTAGGCTCCAGAAGGTTAAGGTGGGTTAGGGAAACTTGGAAGCACATTTTGAGCTTATGCATATCCCAACGAGACACTTGTTAAGCAAAAACCTAAATGTATCATGCGCCAGAAAGAACCCGATATTTTGGTAATACTGACAAGAGATGTATGGGTTGGGAGCTTTGAAAGAACAAAACATATAAGGTTTGATTTAGTTTCACTGGTTTTTAACGTGTGGTCTGGGTATCCCTGGGGATCTGTGAACAACTTCAAATAGGCCCATGAAAGGTAACTAAGAAACGCCAGTCAGTTGTCATCTGTAAGCTTAAATATGCCACACAAAGGTCCCTGCTTCCACTGGAGAATGTTTAGGGGGTTCTCAAGTCATAAAAACATTGAAAACCACTGCTCTAGAAGGCACGTCTGGTTTTAATATTTTAACCTGTTTCATGTCAGTTCCCCAGCTGCCTACTGACAGAATAAACAGTAGGAATTTCGGTCACTTTACCCCTGCTGTAGAGCTTGAAAACCTGTAAGCAGCAGTGCTGCTGTGCTCCAAAAGGCAGGAGTGCATCCACTAGGGCACGGCCACGTTCGGGAAGCGTACAGCTGCCACTGCCCAGCCACCGCTCTGCTGCCCGACAACAACAGCTCTGCTCTTCTAAGCACAGCCTGAACACACCGCTGAGAAAGTTCCAACATCGTGGAGAGTGTTCTGCTCTCTTACAAGCGTAGTCATACACCAAACATATTCCTCACAGAAATCTAAATTGGTAAATATTGAATTCTTTTCAAGCGTACAAATAGTCCTACCTCTGATGATAGCAAACATCCATATTTTAAAAATGAAAACCCACTCCAACCTACCAAACATGCCAAGAAATATTTAGTGTGAAAATTATTACCTCAAACATTTTCTGCTCAAGCTTTTTCTGGATTTTTTTTTTTTCAGTAAGGCTAATCTTCATAATGACTCCCAGTTCCCCAGTTAGACAGCAGGTAATAAATTCTTGTGTTGCATGCTTGTGCAAGACTCACTTGCACATTTATTATCTCCATTTAAAGGACCAGTATTTTTTCCACTTAATTAGAAATGAATGCAATGAAAATGCTCATTAACTGTGTTCAAAATGCATTACTGCCATGTACCGCTGTTTTAAATCTTTGCTGAACTTAGGATACTAATTACTTCACCACCATCTTTTTTTCCTCTGAAACACCTATTCCTTTAACTGATTCACCCCTGTTTTTACTTTATGATCAAGTATACAACCTATTACAAAGGTGATGTGCACATTAACTGCAGTAAGACTTCAGGGCTCACCATATTTACCCACTTGATTTGGAGCTCTGAATTTTGCTTTCTTTAAGATCAGGTTGCAGAATTTCCAACAATAACCATCCTTCTGATTTTCTATTAAAATACTTACTCTTTATCTATTTTTCTGATTTGCAAGGAGTGAATAAGGTAATCACTACGTTTATCAGCTTCAACTTAAGATGTCTGTGGGTCAGGTATTGTACAGGCACTAGTGCTTCTACCATAACATACATAGTGTTTCCTGTTTTGCCCTCTGGTCTCATGGTACCCCTGAAGTAAAACAGAAACTCAAATTCCACTCAAATTGCTGGACCCTTAAAATAAATGATAATTAATTATATTAGTTGATATGTAAGCTCCAGGAAGGACAAAAAAAAAAAAAAGTGTTCTGAAAAAATCAGTCTACACCAAAAAAAGTCTCTCACACATTTCCTGGACATCGTGACATTTTTAGCCCATAACTTTATTCCTGACAGTTAGCTAAGCTGAACATGCTGCCTGCCAAAAGAATCTTCTGTGCAACAAAATATTCCTAGCATTGCAGCACATGTTGACTGAAGTTTGAACTTGCTGTGAAACACAACAAAAAGTGGTTCAGATGCTTCAGTATTTACCCCGGACAATTCTGAGGCTTCATGTAACAGGGCAAAAAAGTGGCAGGGATAGTGTCACAGCCACCCAAAACTACTTCCCCATCAAGAGAAGCTTTTCTTGAAAAGCAAGAGAACTAGGATAAATAAACCAAGAACTGAGAAACTAATTTCTATTGGCAATGGAGTTTAAAAAAAGAAAAAAAAAAGTTAAAATGCACATTGTATCAAAGAATCCTTTTCAGTGCAGAGAACAGAAGCCTCTTTGGCACAATGAGTAAAGAAATGCTCATATATATCTGTGTTCAATACACTCTTCAAATACTACTAAAATCTACAAATAGCCTTACATTCTTTCCTAGGATGAAAGACAGTTTTGCCTTTAGTCACGATGCCCGTAGTGCCTTCCTGTATTCCCACTGCAAAATGTGTATTGCGCTTCCCTATGGCTAGGTGCCTGAGACCTTGAATTGAACTAACAACCTGAACAAAGACAATTTATTTGAAAAAGACAAAGAGGCAATGTGAGGGACTCTGAACTTCAATGCTTTTACAACCGGGAAATGTATTTTCCAAGGGAATGTGTTTTCCTCTCTCTATTTTGCTGTGGTTTACACTGTCATTTGCTAAATATTTTCTGTCAGGCTGTTTACCTTGGCTTACAGTTTTGTGACCTTCATGTAGCCTTCCAAATCCCACAATTATATCAATGAATGTAAGGAGTAGAAACCTACATGATAAAACATTTTGTCATATCAGTGACACTGGAACTTTCCATCTCTGTATAGATGTCTGCTAGACAAAAAGTTAGCTCACCCATCAAAACTGCTTGTGAAGATGAAGTGCATTTTTCCTTCCTCCGTTGATGAGCACTGACTTCAATTTTTTTTCTTTACAGTTAAGAAATAGGAAGTTGATAGCAACCCCTGACGTCTTTTCCCCCATGGGATGCTGCAGTGTTTCTATTCCCTTTTGTTGTAAAGCATGTGGTATTTCAAAGTTTTCCTGGTGCTGGGACAGCACACCAAAATACCTACCTCAGACTTGGACTGAAAGCACCCAAGGTCCTCTGGCAGTTCATCAGACAAACTGTTATTGAGCAGAACTTAGATGGTTTATATTTGGGCAGCTTCAATTTTGGAAACAATGGAAGTTACTAAAAGCTGTCATCATGAAAATATCATTTTGATCTTTTTCTAAACAAAATTTCAGAAGGAAAGTTTCCATCTTCCATCAATATTTGAAATCATTTTCATTTTTACTACCGATTTTACTTCCTATACAACAAAACTTTTAGTTTCCACCACTGAAGTTAAACTGTACAGTTCTGTAGACAGCAGAGTCAAGGTACTGGCAGTACCTTACTTACATGGTCACCATCTCTTAGACCACTCAAATCACAGCTGCAAGTAATCATCATATTGTTCTTTGTGAAATAAACACTGTATTTAGAGAGGAAAGAGAGGCCAAGCATTTAGCTTGAAGACGTTTTCTTTCAAAGTTTGTCTGCCTCACTTCTAATACATTTTGGAAGTTTTCCGCAATCAACAGAACTCTCCAGTAATGCTTTAATGGGAAAATTCATGTTGAGCTGGGTGGAAGAGGGAACACTGGAGCACACCAGAGGCCCCCAGACCCAAGGTACCTATCGGCAGAGCCAAGCTGTTTAACCAGTCCATAGGTCAAGGCATTATCGTGCCTCCAGCAAAAATGCAGGATGAGATGTGGAGAATGCAAAGCTCATGATAAAGAGCTGAGAGAAAATGAGAGGACCCTGAGAAGGAATAAGGCATAAAAGGCTAGTGGCACTCTGAGTTAGAGAAATAAAAGTTGATTTTTATTTAAAAGGCAAACTACAGGGCTACAGATGCAGCAGTAGGGTTGTGGGAAGAAGAGTGCGCTGCACCATTGACTCAATAAAAGGAGAATTTCTTTTCTGTCACCTGCACTGCCCCCTCCCATGTGGACTAAAGGAAGTCTTCCCCAAAGAGTGAGGCACAGAGAAACAAGGCACACCATGTAAAATAAAAATTAAAATACCAAAAGTTAGTAATAACAAAATTGCAGGTACTTGCCCACCATTTTTAAATTTGCATAAGAGTAAATCTTACTTTTGGTAATCTTTTTCGTCCAGTGTTGCCAGGCCGTACAACCACCTGCCACTCAAGTCTGCAAGCTTCAGAACACCTGTTTAATTCCTTTGCCTTTCAAATGCATTAATTTATTCTATAGTATTTTGCATTTATTACCAGTAAACTACATGCACCTAAACCTCAGACTGGGAAACACTGGGCCTCCACCAACAAGCAGATACAAAGCTCCTGAAATCACAAACCTTGAACAGTGCACATCTGCACAGCTTCACTATGAATAACTCCACTTGCTAGCCACATGGCAGAGGAAAAAAATAAATAAATAAAGAACTGAGAAAGGGAGAGGGCACTTTGGCTAAAGTATTGACCCTGTGGCAGTACCCAAAAATACTCAGCACAGGGTAAAACTTCAATAAAAGTGATTCCGCTCAACAGGAACAGAAACTTTCGACCAGGGCCTGCTTTGGGTGACAGTAAAGACAGGACATTGGAAGAAAATTGTTTTTCAAAGACTATCAGATACAAAGTTTAAAATATTCCCTCTTGATCATGTCTTTCCAAAAGGAAGTCTGGAAAAAAAAAGGCACCCAGAGTCAACTGACTACGGCTGCTGAGGCGCACAGCACTGGGAGCTCCCACAAGCCTTCGGCCTCTTCAGGAGGACTTATCAGAGCCCCGACCACGAGACTATTGCAGATGATCCAACAGTTGAGATATGAGTCATGTTCCACTTAGCAGCTTACAATTTCTGTCATCCTTGATATTCTAAGGTAAAAACAGAAAAGACATTGAAACAGCAGCGATTTGATGGGAAACGAGTTTCCACAGTTGTAACTGTATCTGCTGATCCTACACATACTGTGTTTTAACAGTCACTGCTAAGAAACAGCATACCAGATAAATAACTGATGAGGTCAGTTTTTGTACTCAGAAAATGATGCTTGTATACAAACAACAGTTTGAGCAATAAACATCACTTCTAGCCAATACAGCAAAAGAGTATATTATATATATCAAACCAAAAAAAGTACCCTGCCATGTCTACATTTTCCATGAAATAAAGATACTCAAGGTATAAACAGAGAACACTTCTAACTGCTGTTCCCCAAATATGGATTGTAGTTTCTGTGCCAGCCTACTCTGAATACATCTATTTTAGAATACACTGTGCTGTACATTAGGGGCTGCCTTATGGAAACACAGATTCATTCACAAATGTTATATGGTTGCCATGGTTCTCTCTCTCTATTTAATCTTCCCTCATACTGATTAGTAACAGCCTGAGGCTTCTAACATAACCACAGAACTCCTCCTGTGTTTCTACTTTGCTACTAAGAATACATAAAAAAAAAAAAAAAAAAAAGAAAAGAAAAAAAGAAGAAAGTTTAATCCTTAGATTCTCCTTTGATTTCAGTTTTCTTTCCCTTCATTCACTGTGAACCACTTTGATAATGAATATACATTTTCAATACTGCAAGCAAAAGGGAAAAATAAGACAGCTTATGCATCAAAATGCTACTCTTCAAACAGCTGAACACTCTTCATATAAAGAAAAGGATGCACTGGTTGTCTGATTTGGTGAATTTAACTGTTGCGTACACTCCTATCTAGCAGCAAACATTTCCATTTTCTGTGGCCCTGCTGAAAACCTGAGGCATCATGTAAAGATGAGGCACCTACTTTTTGTGTAGTGGCTNAAAAAAAAAAAAAAAAAAAAAAAAAAAAAGATTCATCTCCTCCCCTTCCCCAAGCCCTCCGCTGTATCAAAAGCTTATTTCAATGCTAATTCATAACTGAGTTCTGCTGAAAACATATCCGTTCCCTGATGGTTGGTGCATTGACACACAAACACATTTAGAAAATAGATCACGGCAACTGGTACCTATGTGCACTAGTAAGCACTTTACACCTGAAGCCTGTGAATACCACAGAACCTGAAGGGAACTTCTGCCTCATGGGGAGGAAGGGGCATTAACTCTTCCATGAGAATGAGAAATTGCAAACTAGATGCATTGCTAAATCTTCTTCAGGTTCTAAGCCAAAACAGTTGCCAAGACAGCAACGCCGTAATAATTCAGTACATGTTAAGCTTGTCATACAGATAAAATACGTAAATAAGTATTTTCAGGAATACAGCAACCGCAGAACTCAGATCTAGATAGCATGTGCCACAACCTGAACTCATATAACTTCTAATGATACCTTTTCCTCCATCACTTGAATAGCAATCTTAGGATATAGAAAGAGATATTATGACAACGCAGATAAGACATTGAGCTACGAATGGAAAAAGATGTTTTCCCAACTCCTCCTTTTATCAGACTGATTGTCAGCCTTCTGAGGAGCTAACAATATTTAATTTCCAAGACTAACAGGTATTTCCGATGCCACCTGTACTCACACTGTTCACCATGGTCAGTGTACCTCCTTCAGCTTCTCTGAATCCACAATTACGCTTCACCATTGTGTTTCCAGCAGCATTGTAAATATCTAATCTAGTACCCCAAATGGTAATTTTTCCTTTAAGCACAATCCTTATATCCTGAAACGTAGCTATAGATCCGGTCAGTGATGTGAAAACTACTGGTTAAGCAACTTCCTAACATTATTCAAATGTAAATTTTAGAACACAGCAACAATAACATTCCTAAAGGGCATTTAAGGCATGTGAAGGTATGTGCAGGGCAGTATGGGCAGCACCCCTTCCCTGATGACACAGCAGCATCACACACCTGGTCAAGTCTCCTCTTTTCCTTTTTGCTCCTTCCTGCCTCCTCAATGGAGACGGGGGTTCTACCTGGGCTTATTTAAATGAAAACAGTGATTTCTTTTGTTCAGTGATACAACTACATATGGTCTCTTGCCTGCTACAGTAGTGCACAGGATTAACCAATCCAGCACAGCCCATTTATCACCGAGTCCAATATCCTGCTTCAGGACAGGCTAATAATTGCTACTTGAACAGAAAGTGAAAAATCTCTGTAATGTAACTGAGGAGTTGCAAAACACTGCATGAGGCAGAAAAATGTGTTCCCAGACCTAGCAGGAGATCAGTTTACACCTAAAGCATGCAAGGAGTTTCCTCTCACTTCAGGTTACCTAGTAATAAGTTAACAGTCATAAAATTATGCAGACCCATTTTTAATTCAGCCACAGCATATGAATCAGAGGCTAGTATGAAACAGAGCTCCCCAATAATTGTTGCTAGCTCCTGTTATTGACAGGAAGGGGAAAAACTCTATTTATTTCACATTATCAACACCCTAGGACACTCACATATTACCATCTATCCTCTTTCAGGATAAGTAATCTTCCTTTTGCAACATCATCTCACATGCATCTTCCCAAATATTCTGATAATCAGACAGCAACAGACAGATGCAAATTCCACTACATAATTGCTGGCAATGCTATCTAGCTATAAATTCATTTGAGCAACTTTGTTACAACATTAGTGATACACAAAGAAGTTACCACAGAGCGCAGCACAGGGAGCCAGGGACGGAGAGGACACAGGGACAAAGAGATGGGAAGAGAGAAAATGAAACGCTGAGTAACAGGTGAGGTAACACAATTACCCATCTTAGGGATAGCAGAGTCAGTATGTCTGCTACCCCTGCTGATGAAGCAGCGGAGAGCTGCTTGTAAACCTGACAGCAAGCCTACTGGCTCAACCATAATTAGACTCTCAGTAACCAGAAACAACATCAGGGAGGGAGCCCATGCTGTGTGCAACGGGAACACTGAGACACTGCACACAGTCACTTCAGGCTGCTGCTGGGCCTGCCGTCGTAGCTGGCATTTCTCTGGACACTAGGGACTCGAGAGACGTGCGCTGGGAAGCGCAGGTGGCTGCAGGGTGAGCCTACAGGGCTGAGCTCAGGCGGCCACATCTCACACACAGTACCCATTTACTGCTACCTTTTAATGAGCAGTGGGGAGGGAGCAGGGCACTCCATCAGTCGTAGCTACTGCCAGAGCACCCCAAGGCAGAAGCAAGACCCAGCAGTGCTGCGCTCACTTTCAAAGAAAATCACTTCGGTCTGCACCACTAGAAACAGGGCCAGCTACGGTAACATGAAACAATTTTAGAAGCAATAAATTAGGATTAGGATCGTTTACAAAAATATTTTGATACTGTGGACACAGTTTACTTTATTCAAACAGCTTGCCTGAGATTGAGAGGACCAGGAAGGAATTTTAAGGAGCCTGAAATGTTTTCTAAGTCAGTGAGTGTAGTCTGTGGTGTGAAGAAGAAGTAAGGGATTATGTCAACTGCCCGCTCAGCAGCAATCACTCTCCTAACACCTACCTGGGCCACGAAAATAGATTTTAAATTACTTGCAAACAGTATCCATTGTAGCATCCTCTATTAATGGCAGACACTAAACATGAAAACTGAATTTATTTTAAAGGAGGAAGAAAGTTGGTGGGCCAGAATGCCATGATAGTCCCTAGGTTTGTGCAGCACGTGCTCTTGATGGTGCCATGCAGGCTGTGCTGTCTTCCACCCAGACCAGGGAAGCACCTTGTTCTATTTCCTTCTCTTGTGTTGAACTTAGATTTGCTTACTGCATACAATTTTGCAGCTATAAACTGTTTCTGCAGAAGGGAGTTTCTGAAGCCAAAGAAACATGTTACAGTGTAATCTCAGTAATTACTATGCTTTGGTTTTCAAGTTTTTATCTTCTTTCACTGCCTGCAATACCTGCTTTGACACATTTAGAAACTTGTTATCATACAAATGGCATTAACCAACTTTTAATAAGCAGCAGAGAACCTAAATGAGTGCTTGTATTCAGAAGGCAAATTCAGATTATAAAATCTGGTAATATATTTTGTATTCTGCCATGAGCTTAACCATGACTCTCATAAGACTTAATAAGACTTGACTTTTGCTGATCAAGTTATAGCCAGTGATGAAGCAGAACCAAGCCAATCTATGTGCATTTATTATGCACATTATATACCAGCTTGCTAAAAGTGAACCCATTGAAATTCTAAGTCAACAGCTGTAAGAAAAGAGCTTTAAGGATTGGTCTTCACTGTAAGATTAGTCCCTGTTCTCAGTCTGGTTTGGTTTCATTTTTTTTCTTTTTTCCACCCCACACCCCCCCACACCCCCATAATATGAAGCCTTAGGGATTTTGCGGGGACTTCTCATTGTTTCCTGAGTTTTCAAATTAGAGGCGGCATCAGCAAACCCTGGAAGACTGAAATGAGAAAAACAAACAAAGAAACACCTACAGAAACCAGCAGCCCAGCTACTTAGTGACATCAGTCACCGTGAGCATTTTCTGTACCCATTCCTCTTTAAATACAGAGTTCATATAAAGGTCTTTGTCCAGTTATTCAAAGCCAGCTTGAACTTTGAGATAGGTTCCATCTCTGTAATCACAATGTCTTGCACAAAGAGAGTCCACCAGAAGCATTTAAGACTGTCAGACAGCACGGACAGGCCATCAGATGTCAAGAAGATATATTCCTTTCTGAATCTATGCTTGACAGTATGTTCTTAGCACATACGTTAATATTGTCTCTACAACGCACTCAAGACAAAACCAAACAGTATGAGTGGTCTTTTTTCCCCTGTAGGTTCCAGTAGGAATTGTTCTTTCAAGTACATTCTCTGCTGATGCAGTTTGGTGCTTCCATGACATGGGACAAACTGAAGTGAAATATCGATCATCTTTTTGCTGAAGCACTGTGGATCTGCAGCTATTCATCTGTATTTTACTCCACAAGTTAGGTGGAGACATTTATTGTAATCAGAAGACAGGAAAAAAAAATAGCATTTTTATTGTGTTTACTGTAACTCACCACTGTACAGTATGCATTTGACATAATTTATGTCAAAAAGACAGCTAAGCAAATACTTTCCTTGTAGCCACCGACTATAGACAGTGTCTTTAGGTTTCCTCTTAATACACTCGCTTCAGCCTTGTCAGACTGAGCCAAATCTTCAAAATGTTTAACTCTTATCAACACTTTGCCAACAATACATTCATTAGGAACATAGGACTGTTTAAGCAGTTTGGATGAGGACGATGGTTTCTACCAAAGAACTCTGATGTTGCCTGAGTGGAAGGGAACAGCCTGGGTGCAGTTCAGTCACAAGATCAGGAGTGAAGGTGAGTAGCTTACCGAAGCGTTAGGGAAAAGGAGGTAGTGAATTTAGTGCATGTGGCTCTGTATCTTCAAGCATCTGTATCTTAAGTACTCTCAGAGGAAGAACATTCCTGGAACTGAAATGTAAGTATCCAGTTTCATGTGAGGATAGTAAAAAAAATAAAATAAAAAAAGAGTCATAGATTTTATCCCATGTTAGCACTGACAGCTGTCTTCAGGTTTACTCATTTTGTACAAGGAAATGTTCTACATATTGCACATTGACTAGAGCAATTTTGGGGATTCTTTCAAAACTGAACAGATAAATGCCTCACTTACATAACTGCACCAACAGATTCACACACGCAGCTGCTAAAAGTCTCAGACAAAAACAAACAAAGGCTATAGAACAGACTATAGTTCATACTTTGAATTATTAAAGCACTGAAGGGAGTTGCAAAAGCACATAGCTATCCTCAAATGAAGATGATAGTCAAGTGCCATCTAGTATTCAACACTCAGTCAGTTCCACATTCCACCTGGGTACTTTAATCCTTATAATCTTATCTATAGTAATTGCACTTTGGATTTGTGACACATTTCTGTGTTTTATTATGTATAATAAAAGTCACACAGACTGAAATCATCTGAAAATTAGACAGAACAGCTGCCACCACCGAGAGCAAAAACTATAGCCATTCTGCGCACAACAAGAGCGAGTTTGGCACATGTTACTAATCTAAGAAAGATTGTTGTTATTTAATGCTGCAGAGTACAACCAACTCAAAACGACAGACTGCCTATTAAAGGCAACTGTAGTATACATGTTCTTCAAGGAAGAAACCTACGTCTGTGCCTTCCTGAGTTGGAGGAGTTTATCATAATGCTTTTATCATTGCATGTTCTCATAGACAGAAAGCAGCAATTTCAGACAACAAGCAGCAAAAATCAGTCCCTCCTGGCCAACGAGAGTTATGGCATCTCCCCGATGACAGCAGCTGTCAGGCACAGAAGTCTAAAGACCTAATGATTAAGTCAGCATTGAGGGGCTAGCATCATACCCCTCATACCAGTAGAAGAAAAGTTGCTTCTTTTCTTCATCAGAAAGGCTGGACCTTCGGAAAGTAAATCCCCTATGCCTCTGACAGCTAGAAATTCCCTCATGTAAGGAAAATTCACAACCAATTATATCATCTGAACAACACTTCATGAAACAGCTAGGAGACAGCATCCTTCTTTTTTCTTTGGTTTGGTGGGGGATTTTTTGTTTATAACCTTTTCCTGCCCCAAGTGAAAACTTGTACCAACTGTACAAGGTGAACATACTGAAATGTTGCAGAGATGTATATATCCATATCATCAACAAAACAACCTAAATCTATTCTGAAATAAATGCATGGATCAAGTTCCTATAGAAAATTGACTTTGTGCTCACTTTTGAAAGGACACAGTGGGATTGTCACAATTTTACCCACAGAGAGGACTCAGTGTAGATGAAGTAGAACTATTGTTAAGAAAGCCATTAGCTATGTGTGAAACAGTGTGGAGATGAACTCCAGACATTTAAAGTGTATCACAGTTGTAAAGCCAGGACAAAAGTCACCTGGAAAAATATGGAAAAAAAAAAATGTTTATTCTGAAAATAAAAAAAAAAAAAATAAAAACACATTCATANNNNTAAATAAATAAAAACACCTTCATAGTTAAAACTGTGTTCAAATAACACAACAATTAAGCTTTATACTGGTGAGTGTGAGCACAAGTAGGACTATGCATGTTATTATTCTTCTAGGTGAGGCCAGGTCCTTGTGGCATAACCACAGAACTTGCTGTAATGCAAATAATCAAGGTTAGTACATATTCTAAGTTGAATTGAAAGTAAAAATGGAGTAGGAAATAGCTGTACAGGACCACTATGATTCAAATTCAGGAAACTATTTAAAGCAGACACTAAACCAGTCCCTTCTATGTATCTGTAAAATGTTATATTTGTTCTAGATGAAAAGACCTCACAGAACAGCTGAAATGTCAGAACTGACTTTGGAGAAATCCAGTTGTGGAGGACAGGCCAACGAGATGTTGGCTTCTAGCCACAGACACAGACAAAAACTTGCCAAAGCTTCGGGATGCACCTAGGCCATTTCTTACGTACCATTGTTTCCCTTTTGTAGAACTATATTAAGCAAAGAAGAGCTTTATATAGCTGGATATGCTTTTGTTTTAACTTTTCCCCCATGTGCAAGCAATGTTGGAATGCCTGAAATTTAAAAAGCAGTTAATTAAGTTAAAGAAATACACTCAGTGTATTCTCTCATCAGCCAATGAGCCAACACTACTGAGCCTTTCAGCCTACGGTGACTATGCTTAAGGCTCTTGCATTGCACAGAATGTACAGCCTGAGGAGCAGGGGGAAGAACTGAAAAATGGGACCATGACCGCTGCAGGCAGCTCATGAGGTCCTCTCATACACTTTGGAAGGGGGAGAAAGGTATCCTGGTACAAACTGCAGGCTGCAGGAAAGAAAGCCTAGTGTCACCACGCTGCAGTTTTCACCTAGTTTCAGTTATAAGCCAGTACTAAATAATCAGGCCACCATAAGCAATATAGTTTATATTGATATAAACTAGCAATAATACATTGAATATCATGTCATATTCTCTTCTGTCCTTTGTCATATAAACTTGTTTTTTGAGAAACTGTTGAGTACTCTGCAGCAACAATGCTGATTTGAGACTTTCAAAATGGCAGAAACAGAGTGGAGTCATAAATAGTATGGGATGCAGGCAACAGAAACTCTTAGCCTTTCTAAAGATGGTAATGGAAAGATGGTGAAATAATTTTAATAAGAACTACAAAAGCTAAGAAACACAAGACATTACTTATAAAGAGATATTACTCTGACAACTCAGTAATTAAATTGGCTTGTAGAACTGTTTTCTGCAGTTTAACTCTGCACTTTAGTTATTTCCTCAACTTGTCAATTATTTACACTCACTTCTCTTCAAAAACAAGTACAATTTCCCTTCCTTTACTGAGTTTCTTACTGAATTTAAACTATTCCTACTGAATTTTTATTCAGTAAATTCTTACTGAATTTAAACTACATAGGAACACTGCCTCTGCTGCTTCTTTTGGTTAGAAACAACAGAACTCTTTTTTTTTCCAGAGGGTCATACCCACAAGGCAAAAAGCCCAGTGTGCCCTCAGAAGTGCACGTAACAGGATTTGCATACATGCAGCTGCCTGGTATCCATGTACAAATATGAGCATGATAAGATTACGAGTGAGCGAAGATTATGAGTGACTTATTACTACTTTTTAATTTGACTAGTGCTTTTGTATTCATCACTTTGTTTACTTAAAATAAATGTACTCCCATTAAAATACTATTCAAATTATAACATTAAAGATATTTTAACTTATCTTACTTTTTTCTTTGCAAGTGGACGAATGACTCACCCTACCTGGATTTTCTTTCACTTGCCACTTCACTCTGCCATATGCAAAGAAAAGAAAAAGCAAGCTAAGTTTTCATTTTTAAAAAAGAATTATTGTGCAAAGGGAGTGCACTCATCTGAGCAAACATATGATTATAGTACTTAGTATTTTACTGTATTTGACATGGCCGTGACAATTACTCCCTTCAGAATTATGAAGATATCTGTCCATTTGTAATGAATCTCAGCTCCCAAACTAAAAGTGCAAAAGTAACCCCTAAGAAATTCAAATTTGTAATCAAACTTTGATGTGAGATATAAAAACAACCAAAGATCAATTAATTAGAAAAACTGAAAGTAAGCATCAAATCAAAAGCAAGGTACTCAAAAAACAAAATCCACAGCAGGGCAAAAAAATAAATAAAGCAAAAAAACCTACTTGGAGAGGAAAAACTTGTGTGAAATACATCCCCAAGAACACATCAAACCATGATATGCCATTCAAATGACACATTTTATCTGTTAATTTACTGAAGAGTTCAGAAAAAGCACCACTACTCACACATTACTATTATTATTATTTACAGTCTGGTACTACAATGTCAGATGGATATGGGATACAAGAGTTTAGGATCTCTCCCCTTTCAGCCACCCGCAGGAAGCACACATGACATCAGCCCCTACTGTCCCAAAATAGCCACACATGATCAGACAGGTTGGTTCAGAACTACAACCATCCATGTGCCTGAAGTATCACAAGCTAAGAAGCCTTCAGATGCCAATCAAATGAAGCAAATACCGATTCTACTGAAACCTGTGCTGGAATATTTACGTAAATCATGAAAAAAAACAATGCCATTGAAGAACATCAACCAATGCACTACCATAAGTAACAACAGAAAATTGAGAACTTGACCATCAAAGGCCATTGAAGGCCAAAAACTACTACAGTAGTTTTGCTTGAACAGAGATGTCATACTTTTTGTCTTGACCTGACTTAAAATCAGATAAGGTTTACCTAAATTAGCTCTGTAAAATTAGATATTCATTCCTCTAACATTGCTAAGAACATTTTTTTCAAATGACAAAAGCTTAAACTGAGAGAGAAACATTAAACATTTTACATTTTTGTCTCATCATACATCTGTGGCCTAGACATTGCATGCAGAAGGAAAATCAGGGGACTCCAAACCTTCCACGCACAAAATGCTTTTCTAGCACTGCAAATCAAAATCAGAAGGTAAAACAAAAGTGACACATTTTTATAAGTATAGTGGCATGCAGGTGTCAGATTCTTGCAAAACCTGAGCAACACTTTTGTTCCATCCCCCAGATCTTCCTTCAGATATTTTGTAAGTTAAAGCAAAAGTAACTTACTTGCAAATGTCATCTTCTGGGTCCTCAAGCCCAAATCTTTCATCAAAAGTAAGCTGTATCCATACATTTTCATCTACAGCCACCAATCTCCACACTAGTACAGTATTGCGCGGGTATGTGTGTGGAAACTTGGGGCTGTGAATGCTTCCATTAGTAGTCACAGTAATTATCTTTTCGTGCTGAGGATCCTGTACTCCTGTAGTAAAGACAAAAAAAAAGATGCATCAGCACTGCATTTCTTCCTCTCTTACCAAAGGGTTTGTATGGCACACATAGAGAAAAAGCCCTTTGTTTTGTTTGCTTCTTTCTTCACTCACAAGGAATTTTTTCCTGGAAAATCTATATAGCAACAACTGATGAAGAGATAAATATTACTTTGCTGGCAAAAATTAATCTAGCCCAAGCCTCAACTGTGGTTCAGAAAGCAGAGCGCAAAGTCTAGTGGAGGTAAGAGAAAAGTGACTGTATAGCTCCTTAGACTCCAACACTAAACGCAAGACTGGAGTCCTCACAGAAGTCCAGCAGCCCAACGGACTATGTCATGCAGGCTGCTGGTGGCTTCAGTTGTTTCTGGAAACCTCAGAGATCACACCAAGGTACAGGGAGAGGCCTGCTCATACCTTGCACCTACCACAGAAGGGCTGGTTTAAATTTCTCTCTTGTTAGTGAAGACTCTTACATTTACTGGGTTCAGTGACAAGGATTTTGACAGCTGTCTCCCTGCTGAGGGCTGTACCAGAACAAAGCTAGCCCAACACAGGAACAAATCTGGGACACGCTATTAGGAAGTTACCAAGTATATGAAATCAGACACTTACTGACAAGTCCCAATAGAAGGCACTTCTCAAAATTTTTCATTGTTGTTAGACTACAAAACACGTGTGAAAATAAATGTGGCAGCAAATGAATTCAAAAGAAATAAGACAATCATGTTTGACTTTAAGACACACAGAACCGCTGAAAATGCTTAAAAAAAAATCTCTTTGGATGATGAATTCACAAGTGCAAGGAGTTACCAAAAGGAAAGGACTCCTCTGGTGAGAAGTAGCCATGACTCTCAGGGACACAACAGCTCTCTTGACAATAACTCAAACAATCTCATTGCCAAGTGCCCACATTCCCAGGAATTCACATTCAGCAGCTGGAATCAGCTTGTATGGGGGATTTAGCTGCAAACAGCAGGCACTGACCTAATCCGAATACTTTTCACCATCATGACATGCAATGATGAGATCTCTAAACGACAAAAATTAATTCCATAAGCACATCAAAGGAAAAAAAAAAAAACTTTATGCTATAGCACAAGACTTCTGCTGTCTTTGACCTTTTCTAAGAATCTCTACACAGTCCGGTTTGACATCGCAGTCAGTAATAGCAATCCTCAGTTACCTAATTAATAATTTTACTAACTAAATATGCTTATAGTTTTTTTTTTTTACTGTAGAGTAATTCGTATTATTTTCTTTTTGGCAATTAGTTATGGCAGTTAGTTACTTCATTTTTGTTTGTTTTATAAACAGCAGTGTGACAAAGGCACATTTGAAACTAAGTAAAATGTCTATGATCCAGTCTACAATCAAAACATACACTGTAATTGTACCTTATTATAGCTGCATGTAAAGGCTGACAGCTAAATGAATGTACTGCAAGAAAAGAAGGCCATAGAAGCAGTATTGCAATTTTAAAAGAATTAATCTATACTTAACTGTAATTTAAAGTCTGACAGACTTTTGCCTTCTATTCTGATGGACCCATGCCTTCTATTTGTGGTATGAAAATGGAAATCTTTCTTTGAAGTGCAATTGCTGCCCACACAAACATGACAGAGCGTGGTTTTGCCAGTATCCACATGCAGTTACAGAGGACTGACAGTCTTGCATTCACATAAGGGAGGACAGCATGCAGTAAAAAGAAAAAAGCACAAAGGAGGCACAAGAGACAGATTCCTAATTTAGACACTTCCCTGGGTTTTTGTTAGCTGAGTCACAAGCATTTCTTTCTACAACACACAACATGTCAGCTGAGAGCTCCACATTAAACACAGCCGCCAACAATAATAAGTGACTTTCCCAGAGATTAGTACACCAGAGTGTTATACCCAAAGTATGCAAAGGAACACTATTTCATCAATGACACTTTCTTCAGTGTTTCTCTTTGCCTTGAGAAGCACATATGGAATTACAAACCATGTTATATTTCACAACATATTAAGAGAATGTTTTCTTCTGTGTCATCAGAACAATGATAACCACTGCACTGCAAGTAAGTCTGTAAGTAGTCCAGATATATCAAATGAGAAGTTACTAAAGAGGGGCAAAGGAACAAAAAGGCATATTGTAAACTAGTGAAAAGGACTTGCTGCATCCCCAAGATCTCCAGCTCCTCCATTTGTAAAGGAAAAATTCGTTTACACACAGTGTTGTTCCAAGAACATATCAAATTCTCCCACACACCACTTGCTCCATTTCAAATATTTGCTCTCACACAGTGGAATTTCTTTTACAAAAGAATTATTTTGTACGACTACAAAGGCAAGTAATTGCTGTCACTGGAGAATGAGGTTTGTTATTTGTCTTCACATAAGCTGCAATATTCTGTTTTATCCATTCTACATAAACAAACTGTACCACCACACCACAAAAAGCTAGCATCTCCTACTGAGTTCATGTATGTTCTGAAAATTTCTTTTGAGTAGATTTTGTTAAGACTACAGCCACCTGAATATGGCTGAGACTACAGTCTTTTTTTTTTTTTTTTTTTTTTTTTTTTTTTTGTGGAATGACTTTACAATTTCTGGCTTTATTTTAGGGATAAATCAATCCAAGTTACACTTACAAAGGAATAACAAGTTCAGCCAGATTTACAGGGGTCAGCTGGGCAACTCCAAAGCAGTCCTTGCTGCTGAGACCTGTCTGCCTTTCTATTAAGGACATCTGCAGTCCCCTCTAAAAAAATAATAAAAAAAAGATGCTGCTACAGGCAGTACTGATCAACTCAGAAGCGTCAGTTTGGGTGAGGACTGAGGTAGGTGAGGCACCATCTGGGCCTGGGTGCAGCACTACCCCAGAGGGAAGTGGGGAGAGACAGGGGCTTCATTGAGAAGCTTGTTCAAAAGGTGGGCAACGGAGATTGCTGCAGGAGAAGGTTCTGGGAACAGGGCACACCAGATGGGGAAAATTCCTAAGCTGACCCACGGAACTGGCACAGTTACACTTATTAGGGAAGGACAGTACACACTTCACAGAGCCTGAAGCTGAAGGATGAGTTGCCGCAGTTGCCTTTGATGTGGTGCAAGATGCTATCACCAGATTTATATATCTATCCATGTAGAAAGCCTGCCCCTGAAAATTACAAGATTCCAGGCATTCTGAATGCATGGCAGTGCCTAACCCCTTCACAGCAACGGTAACGCAGATGAAAAACCACGGTATCACCAAGCAGATCAGCAGATGCCACTGTAAACTGAAATTAAACCCATCGATGAGACAAGCTCATTCCTGCCTACTTCAAAGTAGGCCTCTTCCCCCATGGGCACAATACATTTCACGAAGATCAGCGCTGACACTTTTTAAATATAGCAAATACTTCTGCTTAGTACGTTATAATCACTACATTTTAGTGAGGGTCACAGGTAAAACTCAGACAGATTGGCTGCAGCTCTGGGGCACCCGGGAGTGAAGAAGCATCCTCGGCCCCTGGGCGCTGCTCTGAGAGCAGATCTGCTTCAGAGGTTCGCTGCACTGGTAGCATCAATTTTAAAAAAGCTTTTTTGCTAAGACTCCACTAATTTCTCAAAGTAACTCTTCTGTAAATAGGACAAGATCAGGGTCTTACTAACATGTTTATTTCATTCAATAGCCCTTAATTATGCAAAACAACTTTTAGGCCTTCAGAAACAGCCATATACGGCTATCAATGCTTCAAAAACAACGCTAAATTCAAACAAAGAAAATTCTCAACTCTAAATATTTACACATTAAGATTAGAGCTGTTTGTGATACACAGTAACGTTATAGTATGTGCCAGTCCTCTGCCTTGAAACCCGGCAACAAAAGATGACTATTTGTTCATTACCACAGAACTTCAAAGGGATGCATTTTTATTATCATCATTATTTGAAAGGATTTCCTGCAACAATCCATATAATTTTTACAACATTCCATGTAATGCACAGAATCAGACTTTGTTGAAGAAATCCTTTGAAATGTAACATAAATTGATATTTTTTCCTTTTGACTAAACTTTCAAAAAGCAGACAGCCTACTTTCAAAAGTAATAACTAAAGGAATACAGGAATACCTCTTTCTATCCTCTGTCTCTAGTTCTCTTGCCTCCAGGCACTTCATAGCTATTATCTGAATGCAGCAGTGAAATATAACTCTTTTGCCAGGTACAAAGGAAAAAATGGAAAATGATCTGTTACTGGCAGAAAATTGAAGACAAATAGCTCCGTCTGATATTCACATGTAAAATGGGTATCAGTGCAAAAACACTCAAAATCATCCTGCTCTGAAGGGACCTGTGGTCCTCTAGTCCAAGCTCCTGGTTGGGTTACAATTCCTGCTCACACCACAGCAAGTCACACATTTGAGGGCTGACATTTTTCTCGTCAATACTCAAACTTCCACAGACGAAACTCCACAGCGCTTCTGGATAACCTGCTCCAGTGACATACTATATTCCAAGGCAAGACATTTTTTCCTAATGTCCAATTTGAACCTCTCTAGATGCAGTTCCAAGGGTTTTTTTGTTTAGCTTTGTTTTTTGAGGACAGGGTTGATTTTTTTGTTTGTTTTGTTTTGTTTTTTACGTTCAGTGTGGCCACCAGGTCATGCTTGTAACTGTAGGCAACTGTAGGCTTGCTCTCAGAGCCCCTACTTCCTTACCTAAACAAGCCCAGCTTTGTCACCCTACGCTCACTCCAGCCACCACTAGGTGCTGAGCCTTAGAGCCTGGCAGTCCAGCCAATTTCAGCCTACCCAAGAAGCAGTCTGTTCTTCTAAACTGTCATGCCTCAACTACCACAAAAAATGCTTTTGAAGCACATAGGGTTTGTTTTCATTATCACCTTTTCAAGTAGTAAGCAAAGAAAACTTCACACAGGCTTGCTGTATCTCCTAAGATAACTTTCTTAAGTAGTATGGTTTGTGGCTTTTCTGGTTTAAATCTCTAAGATCCATCAAGCCTTTGGTGGAGTTTCTATTCTGAGTTGCTTCTATGCATGAATACAGCTACCTATTTGAAATCTTGACATGATTCTTCAGGTATTACTAAAAAGTAAGCACAGAGAGAAGTGTACAAACCCATAACGCACAACATACGCGTATAAGATGCCAACTGTCACATGGTAAATTCACCTTCTAAATAGAAATCTCCTGATTTAAACAAGTGCTTGTCATCTAAATTAGCAAACATAACAAATGCAAAATTAAAAATTATTATATGGATGTAAAGCAACAAATTAGAAACATGTAGGAGAAATACTACACCTCATTCAAATTACTCCTCCCTCTGACACAATTACCTCACACACATGAAAAGGCATGTAAAAAAGTTCCAGCTCATACAGCTCTAGATGAATATACACAGGACTGTATTTGTTTTACTGTTATTATTATTATTACTACTATTTTTAAACCCTACAATTTATCCTACTTCTTTTTTTCAGTTACCATTTTGGGTTCAAATTTTTACTGTTACCTTAAGCACTGAATATCATACATGATTTAGCTGCTGGCTAAAGGTTCTCCTCCTGCAGCTATGTGAAGAACATTATGTGAAGGAGCACACATCGACAAGTTGAGCAAAAAAGTACAAGCTTTCTAACTGATCTTCAGGAACCCAGAGTTTTGGCAGCTGGCCCATGAGGGAAGGACAAAAGGAAGGATAAGAAAGCAAGGGGGAAAAACAAGACATCATTGGAGAAAAGACCACGGAACTGTAGTAACAGATTTAATAAGTTTCCAAACAGCTGCATGACTTAATGTCTTGCAGAAGATAATCAAGACAAATCATACACTAACAAACCTTCTTTGATTCCAAACTGCATCAAGAAACAAAAATGAGTTTATACTTTACAAGTTTATACTTTATAACCTTCAAATATTCTGCCAGCCCTTTGCCTAGTTATCTGGCTTCTGCTCAAAGAAGAGGATGGCAATTAAACAGGGTTTTCTTTCTTTCTTTCTTTCTTT
>VXAV01005957.1:174121-197239 GCA_013399715.1 Alectura lathami | reverse complement strand
TTTTTTTTTTTTTTTTTTTTTTTTTTTTTTTTTTTGCCTCCACACATTGATATTTTCAGACCAAACACTTTTGGAAGGCAGTCTTATCCTGAACTTCTCAATACCTTTTAAAACTAGATACATTTTAGCCAAGATAAAGAATTCCTTTTGCTAAATGTTAGATGAGGTAACTTTTTGGTGTTAACACATGCTACAAGATCTACTTACTCTGGACTGTTTCAATAAGGATTTTATTCCAATGTCCACAGGTAAAGTATTGGCTGCACTGGAATCAATACTTAAGCTCCTGCTGGCTTGAATATGAAAGCAATTCCATCTCTCTTAAATACCTGTTGGAATAATTATTTTATAATAGACCGATAATAACATCATCTGCTTTTTTCATTCATGGGCCAATAATTATCTTGAAATAAATATGAATATGCAAAATACTAACAAACCTACAATAAATACACATTCCAGTGTGCCCTAGCTCTATCCTTTTCCATTCTACTACAGAGCTGCCACCTTGAGCAACCTGAACCTTCTCAGACAGAAAAAGCCACACCAAGAAAATTTTGTTCTCTTCCCTCAACTCAAAACTCTTTGGATAGATAGTGAATTAAACCAGAATTATGCCTTGTGCTGGAGGTGCAAATGAAGAGGAAGAGAAAATATTTCCAGCACAAAGTTTTATATATTGCACTTTATATATTGCACTATATTACAGTTAATGCCCGCTAGAATAGATTTATTTGTATGTGCATTACTATAAAAAAAGCACACTACAAACGTCCACTCCAAGACGATGAAAGGTATCAATCATTATCAGCGCGTACATATTGAAGAGACTACAGACTGGATATAAAAGAATCTCCTTGACAAACGCAGGTGGAATAAAACACTGGGAAGCTACTCTGATTCCTCGTCTGTACCTTGTAAGCAGGAAGAAAGCACACTATGCAATCATGGAAACACAAACTAACCTTCAGAATTATTTTCATGCTGCTTCTACTGAAGAAAATTCTTCTTTTGAAGAATATTCAATTATCCTATATGGTTTGGATAACAAGTAGGCATATAACTCATGTATGCTATTACTGTATTAAATACAAGAATCATTCAAAGTTCATCAACCAAGGTAAATAAGATAGAAAAAAATACCTGTTATATACACAGCAAAAGATGAGTTGTTTATATGCTTATTTTTCTTCACTTTCAATGCTTTACAATTAATCTGCATTACTGTGATGACAAAAATAACCGTAATAATGTGTAACTACACAAGATACTTATTTTTATGGAGACGGATTAAAAAAAAGAAAAAAGAGGAAAAAAACCGCCATTCAGACTGAATCACTTCCCCCATCCTTTCAAGGACTGGAAGATAGTAAACAGCTTCATGATCAATAGTGTCAAGGGCAGACAGCAGATATAATTAGCCTAAATACCTGACCTTCATCTACCAACAGCACGAGGTCATCACCACTTCCTCATCTTCCTACAACAAAACCTCTCTTCCACTTCCTCAATTTCCTATAGCGGAATGTTTCTTAATATTTTTGTTTGCTTCTGTATTCCAGAGAATCAATGTCCTACATAATATTTTTGATGTTTTATGTACCTTATATTCTCCTCCTCCAATAAAAAGGGCAGGTTTACATATTCTACATCTAAGTACCTTTATACAAAGTCATATGAACAGATACTGAAAGCAGTTGAAGTTGAAACAAAATCTAACAGTACACAGGAAAATACACATTTTCCAGGATTTTGTAGATCAAAACTGCAGATGACTCAGTATTATTTAACAATAAAAAGGTAAAATGAGAAGCCCTCAATCCTGCTGAAGCTCAGAAAGGGATGAACATTTGCAAGATAACTACCCAACTCTTACCAAACACTAAAGGTCTGGGATGAGGAATTGTGAGTCCCTTTGGAAAAGTACAACTTAATATATGTGAAAAATGTCCATAGAAGAGAAATGCTGTAAGGGTTAAATGTTGAAAGAGACCAGGAAGTAAGAGCAAACAGCAAACCAGAAAATAGTTGTCCAACTGGACATGCTTACACCTACTAAGAGATTACAGTTATTTATTACTTTAAAGGAAAAAAACATTAAATCGTAAGTATTTGGGAATTTGGATGGAAAAATTAATGGATTTTTCAAAAATTTAATCTTTTCAATTGTTCTGCTATTCAAAAACGTGTTTTGTTTTGATTTTTGTACAGGAAACTGATTTAGCAAAGCTTTGAAAAAGGTAGCTAAATTCTTAAATACAAGCTAGCTCTAACAAAAAATATTACTAAAACAGTTATCTATGGTAATAACAGAGACTCAAGAGAATGTGAAAAACACCGCATATAAATGCTCAAACCCAGCACTTAGAATTTGTTTGCAATGTTATTAAGACAGGACTTACAAACTACATCCAAAATTAGCCTTGTTAGTGCTGGAGACCACACACATGCACACACAGTATCAGCCTGTCCTGAAAAACCGTACAGCCTGAGCGAGGTGGGAAGAGACAGGGAAACAACAGTATTCCCCTGATGTTCTAAATTGTGCATGGCACTGAGTGGTTCCAAGTCTAAGAAGATAACTTCAACAAAACCATGAAGTGAAGTTGGATCTCTTTTTATCTCAGTTAAAAGCATTAGTATCAATGTCAACTCTTAAAACTTATCTCATTTTCTAGTACTAGATATGGCTCCCCCTAAGCTTTTAAATTCATGTGATTCATATCCGTTACCAAAAAATTCCTTAATCTAACCCATTTGAAAATTTTACTTCTTGATCCCAAGTCAGACTTTGTTGAAAAGCACGTCTTAATTTTGTTATGCCCCTTTTCTTTATGGCTCCTTCAGTTTATACTGCACAGAACTTGTTAAGAGCAGATACCAGTAAACATTTAGGAAAAAGATTATCCATGGTCCATGTGGAATTCAGCCCGAATAAATAGACTCCATGGACATGGTATGTGTTAACTAGCTACAACTCCTCTAGGTTTTATTCGGAACGAAAAAATATTATCCTGTCTTCATTGTGTTACAGGGGATAAAAAAAAAAAATATGATCCTAATCTTTAGAAATAACAGTCCTGAAACGTTTTGCTTTGCTTTTTTCCATTGTTTCAGTATTTGTGTGGATTTTGCTGTTAATTCTTCATTACAATGATAGTGATTCAAATATTTATGAAGATCACCAATTTCAAGTTCTGAAAGAAGCTCTTTTTCAGATCAATTTTGAAAAATATCACTGCTTAGCTATATGAAAATATAACTCTCAAGGATGAATTAGTCAGAAAATTACAGTGATGAATTCATGTAAAAAGAAATCCAAAGATATAAGGGCTTTGCACACTGCAACTGAAGGTGTGACTACAGCACATCTACAGCTAGTTTTAACTTCCGAGCAAAACTAACCATAACAGTGAATCCAGAGAAACATTAAATTCACTGACAAAAATGCAGAGGGTCCTAAGCAAACTCACAAAGTTTGTGCCAAACTTTTGGTACAGAAATAACATTGCTACTGAAAACTCTACAAGCCAGATCAAAGCTGCCTCAGGCTTGCTCTGTATATACAGAACACGTACCTCTAGCATTCCCTCATGTCAAAAAGGCAAGAGAAACAAAGAAAGTATTATAACAAAATTATTTTTGATCTGTTTAGGTATTTCCAGAACCAGACTAACCTACAGTCTCATATTCAAAGAGACAAACCGTTACATCTTTAATACTAATTTAAATAAAAAAGAACCAGGTACTTAACCTGGTACTAACAAAACCAAACTTTTGGAGGAATATAACGCCTTCATCTCGTTACAATTTGATTCTCTCAAGATGATTTAGCAGAATGTGGTTATACAATATCAACACTGCTCTACAGGGATGTATAAAATGCGACTGTTATTGAATTGCAAGAATTTGAAGCAGACAGAACTCTGCACAACCAAACTCAACACACTCATTTCTAGTATTTTTTTCATGGAAAATTAAATCATGTAACACGCTAGAAGAGTACTCCTCCAGAAGAGGATTTGCAAGTCTAGAAGAAATTTAGAAAATTAGCACAAGTACAGCTACAAAAACAACCGTCTTTCTGCAAGGAGAAAACTAAAAGGTTTTGTACAGTTTAAAACAGCTGCATAGACGAATAACACTTTTAATTTTTTTTTTTTTTTTTAACAACTCCTTCCATTACCAGCTGTCTCTGATTCTGTTTGTTATTGAACTTGTGCACACGAATGCCAAGGACATCTTTTACAGACAGACCATAATGCGAAGCAATCAATATTTAAAATAATTGGTAAGAATTCTCTTAGAATAGGACAAAATTTCTAACTTCAGCAAGTATGACCATAAAAATGCCTTAGAGCAGCCACGAAAGACCCCCATGGCATGGGTGATACAGAAGTCTATTTCAAGCAAAACCACTTCCAAAAGGCCCTTCTGCTAATCTGGTGTAGCAGGTGTTCTTGAGGAGGACCAACAGCAGGGCCCCGAGGACCATCACAGTCACAACTTATTTCGCTAAGAGGATTATACACAGAGCTATACAGAAATCTGCTGGCCTACTGAATTAGGTTTAGTGCCCAGCATGACCATGGCTTAACTTATTTCATGGGTAACTTATTTATTCACATTCAATTTAGTATTTATTTTTTCAGACACAAAGCTCAATCTTTTACCACTGGATCACCTAACATCTCTTTCTGCCTACTCTTAATATCAGAATTCTTCCAGAATGCTTATATGGGATAATCTGAAAAAGCTGCACAATTGTAAAGTGAAAAGTGAGACCTGAAACTCTCAAACCCCATTTCGATATCCCTAGTTCAGGGTAGGAATCCAATTTGTCAGCCATTTCAAAAACTACACATGGGAACTACCTGTGGGATTCCCAATAACAGTCTTGGCAATACTGTATAGAGCTATTTTCTTTTGACAAAATTTGATCATTCACAGCATCACATCAGAAGCTACTGTTCAGTTTGAAACCCAGTGCAATCCCCAGGGATGCTGCTCTCCACAACAGTCTTTCATCTTCAGAATTGCTCAGAATCACATCTAAGCAACAGTGGATCCTCAGTCAGATGTGTCACTTTACCTTTTCTTAAGTTTTAACCCTCGCTGAAGCATCAGGAACACTCTCCAGCATTCTTCAGCTTCTTTTGGAAAACATATGGGCATATGGGGGGGCTGGGGAAAATTAATGGTTAAAATGCATTTTACCTAATTCCCCTGCAATTCTAGAGAGCAAGTAAGGAGTATAATATAAAATTAGAGCCTTGGTCTTGGTGGCACAACTTTATGACTGGCTTGATAGGTGTAAGGGACCATGTACTACTCCAGAAAGGGGCGGTCCTGGCCTTCCACCCCACTCCCTTGTTATGTAGCTCTGTGGGCAAGGAATTCATTCAGAATGACACTACTTAAAAGCCAGGAAACATTTTTTCTGTTTTCATGTTACAATGAAAATGCAGAGATTCATTTTTTCATTAGTCCAGCATTTTGTCACACACTTTTAGCTCAGATAATATAGCTTCAGTTTAGAATTCAATGGTAAATCAAGCAGCAATGCAACTTAGTAGGGCTCTCTTGCCCCAGACACGTTCTGGAAGCCTATCTGTCCACCAATAAATACATGCTGCTTCACCGATGATTTATTCAAGGTCAGCTGTATGCTATGTCAAGATATTTGATGTAAATCATCCCTCAGTCCCTTCACATGCTCTTCAGAAGGTGCTCTGGATGTCTGGGATGGTCGAGTCCCTATCCTCACTTGAACTCCTTGAGGCTGAAGGTGGCATAGAGCTGCATTTGTTAACTGCAGTTTGGACAAGCTGAATTTGAAGTTCACATCATATTGCATGTGTCTCAAGGTAATGAGGAACCTAGATCCCAGGATTCTATTTGTTAAAACAAGTAAAATAAAAACATTTTTGCCCTACTCACATTTGGAATCACTACACAGTGATCCCCCTCTATGGTATCAATCCCCATGCTGTAATTGTTCAAGAGAACTATATACCTTAAAATAGAGGATGACTGTTATAATTTCAGTGAGTTTAAATTGTGCCTTATATAAGGGCACCGCATTTTTTCCAGTGTAGAGCAGCAGGTTACTATGCAGAAGAGAACAGCTTTTGTAAATAACACCTTGATACACGTTTCATTCATTTATAACTTCATGCCTAAAATTCTATAGTGTTCCCAACACAAAACACTTATCAACAACTTCAACGCTAGCAAGTAAACATGCTAATTCAACTGCAAAACAAACAGGAATATCAGGCCCTGAAACTTATGCTCTCCTGTAAATTAGAATGAACAAAACAATTAATATATACATAATCTAACCCAGCACCACAAGTAATGGGCTGTTTGAATCACTTGGGGATAAATGGCCTACAACAGCGAAGTGTGCATATCTCAAGCACATGATGGCTGAAGAAGAAAGAAAATGTTTTTCATATCTAATCAGTTCACCTCTGCAGAATTTCAGCAATATCTGCATCTACAAGTTTTGATGGTCCATAATTTTGTTTGCTTAGTCCACCACAGCATTGCATGAAGGATTCTATAGAGAGAGAATGTTTAAGATGCATTTGAAACCTGTTAATTTAATGTTTATTGAAATTTCCAAGCAAATGAATCTTTTCTCCTTATTCCTAAAGCATCTCAGCTGAAGTTGATTTTATGAAAATCTTCACAATTAAAAAAAAAGGAAAAATCC
Source organism: Alectura lathami (assembly GCA_013399715.1). Lineage (NCBI taxonomy): Eukaryota > Metazoa > Chordata > Aves > Galliformes > Megapodiidae > Alectura > Alectura lathami. The sequence goes on along the minus strand of VXAV01005957.1, from coordinate 190,518 downwards.
AAAGTACCATAGCAGCTGCTTGAAACCGAAGGCTTTAAGCTAAGATTATAATATGCCACAGGTAAAGTATTATCTGCACATCAAAGCCTCACTGCTGCAAAGAAATATGAAGTGCTAGATGCCAAATGTTGACTGCCTCTGCTCTGCAGCTGAATATGAGAACAAAGATTCCTGAGTGAAAAAATCAACAGTGTGATTTTTTTTATTATTATTATCATTATTTCAATACAGAGTATTAGTACTTTTAAATATTTCAAACAACTAAGAACGGTGAAGGGTCTGGGTTTTCTGCAAAAGCAGACAAATGAAATAATGCCTGTCTTGATGACTGGAGATTTTGCTGTTCGAAGACTCCTGCCTCATTGACCTGGCTTCGGGGAAGCAATCTGATTCGTCTCTTACTGGTTGCAATTTCAACTAGCACAATTTGTTTATACAGTGACAGAATGATGAAGCTAGCTTTTGACAACTTTCTGTGAGAAGATTATTCTAAAAAATTGTCACTACATGTAATTTTCCAGAGGATGATAATTAAAAAAAAAAAAAAAAAAAGAAAAAAAAAAAAAAAAAANNNNAAAAAAAAAAGAAAAAAAAAAAAAGAAAATCAAGCTAGGTTCAGAGTCAATTATTAAATCCAGAGCTGCCTTTACTTAACCTCACTTAGGTGTAGGTCTTCGGCAAGCCTAAGGCCATTAGAGGGTGAAGAGTAGAAAGGGAAGGAGGATTGGTATGTTATGGCATTACCTATTTACATAAGGCTAAATGTGGCTATGCACTTCATACACCGTTTCTGGCCCAGGTGCTGCTATTTATCCTGCCACTGTGGTCTGTGGCACTATGGCCATGTGTCTGCGGCCAGGGCTGGGCGAACAATGTGCTGCAGAGTCCTTCTCAGTAGTGTGACAGTGAGCGAGTTGCACAGATGCATGTCAACTTGGCCACTGCTGATATAAGAGTCTGGCCACAGGTGTTCCCTAAGAACCAGAAGAGCTAAGGAGCACGGATTCTTTAGCTGGATCATGGTGGGTTCAGTCCAAGTTTCTCATTGTTCCAATGTTTCAAAGCCATGTACAGAAGTGTAATTTTACTTATCAGAACATGCCTAAATCATAATGGGCTTCTAAACTTCATCTTTAAATGTACATCTGTCTACAGCTGATGAAAAAAATGTAATCAACCCTGCTATCCAGCACTTTATCAGCTATCTACTACCAGTTATGTGCTGACTTTATTATTATTAGAACCTACAAAGCGGAAAAAATCCCTCCACACAGAAATTTCACCTAGACTATTTAAACATTCTTGAATGAAGAACATGAGGGATTATGAGCTGACTGCTGCACAGACTAACCACATGCATTTACATACAGGAATTTATTGAAGAACTGGAAAAAAAAAAATCTCCAAGCTTTTCCCCTCAGTTAATATTTGTTTCTTCATAGTTCAGAAGTAGCTCTGTGGGCTGCAGATTCTTTTCAGGTTCCATTCTGTGGTGGACCAAAAAAGACTTCAAGAATAGAATCTCATCCTAATATTTTCAGTTTTTATGGCATGTCTAATTACTGATAAGTGCTCTTCCAGGAATAATATCAAACCTCCTTGTGCTGTGAACTCTCTGTATCTTGCAAGTGATAAAGTAGTTAAAAAAGAGCAACAACATATCATCTTCTCATTTTTGAAACTGGCCAAACCTGATGAAGGCAAAAGTGATCATACATTCTCAGCTCATGAGAATGCAGATTTGCCTCTAGAAGAGGGAAGAAATCTCACAATGGAACAGGAGAGAAGAAACTTTTTTGGAGACCAGCTGCAGACTTAAAGGTAATAAAGACAAAAGTCTTTCCACCCATTTTAAGAGATTATGTTAAATAATCTCTTTTAAGATTATCTCGTTTAAGAGATAACATGTTAAAACATGTTAAAACAATTCTGCACCATTAGAACCATTACTCGCAGCATAAAAAATAAATAAAAACTAAAGGTAGAAAAATCAGCATGTGGCCAGACTTCCATTTACCCCAGGACTTTTCAAATTACAGTCCATGACCATCCTCAGGTCAGCACTAACCAGTCTAATCATTTCATGGCCTCGGTGTGAAAACAAAAAACGTGCTTCAGTGAAGCAAAGACTTTGAGAAACTTTAAATAGACCTTAAGAGGTATCAAAATAAACCAGAAAATGAAAACACAGATCTCACTGCAAAGAGTCCAAGTAACTCCACTGATTAGGAATGCAGGAAGTGAAGGGAGGCCTTCCATAGCTACAAGCTCAAAAAGTGGGTGGGCCCACATGAATCAAATGAGGTTCAACAAGGTCAAGGGCAAGGTGTTGCACTTGGGTTGGGGCAATCCCAGGTTTGTGTACAGACTGGGAGAAGAACTCCTTGAGAGCTGCTATGTGGAGCAGGAGACTGTCCCCTTCTACTCTGCCCTCCTGAGGCCCCACCTGCAGTACTGTGTCCAGGCCTGGGGTCCTCAGCACAATAAGGAGGTGCTGGAGCAGGTCCAGAGGAGGACCATGAAGATGATCAGATGGCTAGAGCACCTCTCCTATGAGGAAAGGTTGAGGGATCTGGGATGTTCACCTTGGAGAAGAGAAGGCTCTGGGGAGAATCCATTGCATCCTTCCAGTACCTAAAGATAGCTTATAAACAGGAGGGGGAGTGACTTTTTACATGGTCTGAGAGGGAAGAATGGTTTTAAATTAAAAGAGGGGTAATTAAATTATATGTTAGGAAAATATTCTTTATTCAGATGGTGGTGAGGCCCTGGCACAGGCTGCCCAGAGGAGCTGCGGGTGCCCCATCCCTGGAGGCGTTCAAGGCCAGGCTGGATGGGCCCTGGGCAGCCTGATCCAGTGGGTGGCAGCCAGCCCACAGCAGGGGGTGGGAACTGCATGGGCTTTAAGGCCTTTTCCAACCCAAACCATTCTATGATGCTATGACTCTGTACATGTCTTCCTTGCCCCCTGTAAATTTAATTTCCTGCTTCCTCCATAATCCAGGGACTACTGTCACTGTGGCAATCCCAACAGTGAGGCAGTTCCGAAAGGAGAGGGAGCACAGCCTACCCAGGCACAGGGCTGCTGATGCTGCCCTCCTTTCATTGCTGTTATGGTCCAGCCTGGCATTACATCAGGGGACTTCTGACTTCAAAATGTTTCCCATCCGTTTGTGATAACACATGCGCACACCATCAGAAAGGAACTAATATTCCAGTCAGTATCTTCATTTTCATACCCTGGTAAAAGGCAATTTCTTTAAGTTTACTGGTGAAAATGTAGTAAATAGAACATCTAGCATATAGATGCAATCATTCTTTCAAGCATAGGGCAGATTGGCTCTCCTGGTAGGCAGTTTTCCTCAACCACATCATAACTATCCAGTGCATTAAAGGAATGGTACTTAACTGGGAGGTAACAGACAAAAGAATGAAGGTATATTAGGACATCTCAGACATCTGCTGTGTTGATAGGATTTCCTCTGGGAGATTTTCTGCAAGGACTGAAAGTTTCCACAAGGGTCTGCATTTGCACTTTGTCCAGAGTTGCTTATTATCCCTACTACTTATGGAGACTAATCTAGGAAAATGTTAGGCAAAAGCCCAACTGAAACAAAGTAACCTTTGTAAAGTAAAAATAGGATAGATTAATAAAGGGGCTGGAAGCACAATTTCTTTCTTTATTTTGGCAACTTTTCACCTTCAACTCCCTCCAACCCCCAACAGTCGGAAAATTAGGTTTCATTCCATTTGCTAGTATATCCTGCAGACAACAGTAAACCTGCTTTATCCATTTGCAGAATCACTCACTTTCCTTGCAATTGCTGTTAAAATTGACACTGATAACAAAAACACTTGCTCACTCTCAGACACACGCACCATTCCCCCAGCCACTAACCCGTGGTGCGGGACCAGATCCCGATCATCACCAGGGGCAAGGAGCCAGCAAACCCAGACACCTCCTTGCAGCTCAGCCCTAAGTTGTTCAGCATGACAATATTCCCAGACTCAGAGCATTTAGTCCCAACCACTGGGATTTCCTCTGCTTGTAATTCCCTTCCCAGTACTTCTGCTGGAAAATGATGCCACAGAAATACCAAGCGATCCCAATACTTATCAGCACTTCCCAATTAAACAGCCCAGGGACTTGTTAAATTCATCTTTACAGCTTTAATATTTACAATTACTGTAAGAAGAGGAGCGAAAAACCCACTTCCCTTCTTCTGTTATAAATTTCATTTTAATAATATTTATTCATACTCTGGTTTCAAGCCAAAACAGTTGCATCGGCATGTTAAAAATCAGGAGTTAGAATAGAAGGTTTACAGACATTCTGTGTAAACGTAAATGAAAAAAAGCAACAAATGCTAAATAGTTGCTTTGTCTACGTACTCAGAGATAAATCCTGAAAGCTGACGAGAGGCACCCTCTTTTCAACAGAGCATGTAATTATCTTTTCACCAGGCTCATATTACCAACCAGTCTGGGCTAGAAGACCAGTCTTTAGGTTGTTAACATAAGTTCAATTGATTAAAGGTGTAAGATTTTGTTGTGGTAAAATCAAATCAAAATGTAAACCTAAAATATTTAGTGACCTCCAAAGCTGAAGAACACCCACAAAACCGCTCTTCTATGTGTACTAAACAGTTCAGCATTAAAGTCTGACCATCAAAACACCAGAAATTAATCTTCCTTTTTTCTTTTGGAAAAAAAGTTTTTTTAAATTTTATTTTTTGAGGTGGGAGGGGAGCAGAGAGTTGTTACAATTAATTTTTTTATTTTTGTATTTATTATTAAATAAATAAATCCAAGACCCGTTTCACTCTTAATACCTGGACGTTTAAGTTCACCATAGTCATTTATGACACAATCTACTAGAACCCTTCTCATCTGCTCTTGCCCTCTCTTATGCCATTTACATTACAGCTGATAATGTGGAAGTCATCCAGATGTTATGTAAAACAGCTGCAAATGCGCTTCTATCTAAGCTTCCAGTGCTTTTACTCATGCACAGAAGATGCTTGTTCTGACAATGTCTATGGAAAAAAAGAAGTCAGCTGCTATGCCATGTCAACAACAGTCAAAAGGAATCCCCAGCCAAACTCAATTCTTGACTGAAATTTGGGTACCAGTTGGTTATCCAGTTACTCATTTAATGACAAATAAAAAACTATTGTGTGCATTGCTTTGGTGGCTTTTTCCTATGAGTTTTCATTTTTCACCGCATTTTACTTTTGCTTTTTGATCCACACATGACAGCACTACATAAGAGTTGATGAACTCTTCCAAGCCTCTTCAAAGTCTTACTTCAATCTGCAGTCCTAGCTCATTAATTAAAATGAAAGCCCTAATTTTCCCTCCCATTCCATTGCCTTAGCCGAATCATGTTATTTCCAGACATAGTACACTTTTTAGGTAAACCAAGTGGAAATCCTGATTGATTTCAGAAAAACAAACAAACAGGAAACAAAGTCAAAAATTAGTATGTGCACATAATACAACCATATTAAGCAGTTTACACACACACACACAAAAAGATTTTCAGTACCATGCAAATATCGGACTTGTGAATCAGAAGTATTAAATATCAGTGTCTGTATACATGTTAAATATGAAAAATTGTATTTGACCAACACTGAATTAGAAGTGAACTGATGACAGTTCTGAAATGATATGAAAAAATGAAATGATCCCATTAAACCTGGTATATTTGAGAGTTTACATCCAGAGAGTAAAAAACGATTCCACCCTACAGACATGCACCAAATGCAAAGTGATACTTTAACAGTCACAGTTCTATTGCTAGGAAAGACCGAGAAGAAAAAAGAAGCAAAATCCACTTATGTTTAAGCAATTTCATCCTGAAAGCTATTACGGAGTTCTCTTTTCAACTTACTATGAATCTGCCAAATTTTAATTGTTATCCATCTTACGCATTCCCAAGACTGGAGTCTTTGCAAGGAAGAGAGAATTCGCCACTCGTAAAGATAGATTTGCCATTTATGATTCAGAACCTGGTAAATGACTTTGGCCAAATTAAGACACACTCTTTCTACTTATATACAAGCATACGCATAGGCACACATATATAAAGTACCCTACACAATAGTCTAAGCAGTCCTATTTCTGCAGGGGGTTTCTGCAGGAGATGCGCCTGTCCAGGGAAAGCACCCAATTCTGCACAACTGAAAGCGCAGCATGGAAGCCTGCCTGCACCTCACCAGCACCCAGAAGGAATTCGGAGCCAGATGTCACGGCATGGGCTCCCCACACCACGCCTAGAGCGAGTTGCCCACCTCTGCATCCCCATGGTGTTCCATTGCTCACTGCAGGGTGCTCTTGCAGCATATTGCCATAAATGAGTGGCTAAAGGCAGTCTCACAGCTGAATAATAAAGGCATGAGCATGAATGCTCACTATGAGACCTCAATTTAATTGCATTTACTGCATCCCACTTACATGAACAAAATTAATTTTTCTTGCAGAAAGTATGGAAAATCCAAAATACTCTCATTTCAGAATAGAAGTCAAGTGCCATTTATCTTTAACCAAATTATGCAAGTAAAGAGAGTTGTATTATCCTAACTTCCACAGATTTTCCAAAACAATAATAATAAAAACCAAAACAACAACCCTGAATTGCCTTCCATTCTTTTCGCAGATTCATTTAAGCTACTTTCATCTCCATAAAAAGATAAAAATCTAGACAACAGCAGAATACAGATCAAAAATACTTCACCTATCATAAGCAACTCCAAATTATAGCTCAAGGAGCAATAACACTCCTAAGTTTATTCACTATGTTTTCATTTCAGAAAGGTGTTTTTAGACATTTCCCCTAAAAGTTCACCTTTCCTCTTTCTCCATAACAATTGTTACTACAAGTCTAAAAACACAGAGAAACAAAAAAGTTTGAAAGTTGCAGTAATATTAGCATAATTGTCTTACGCTACCAGGATAGATAATAATTATAATAATCACTCATGTGCACAAGTGTTTACTGAGTTGGAATATTTCATCATTTAATTTCCTTTATTAGTCTCTGGGTTCTTCTGCACCAAGCAAGAAGGTGCTATAAGTGCTTCCTGGAGAGGAAGATGATACATTTTGGTATCCAGTTGAAGCCTGCAGAAGGACAGGGTACCATGTGCATGTAGTTACGGAGCAGCCAACTAACTAAACTGTTTGTAAAGCTTACTCCGGCAGCTGTCTTCATTCTCTTACTACAGCTGCACAAGCTATGAAGAGTCCACATTATAATTAACTATTTTATTTTCACTTTTCTTCCCCTCTATAAAAGACATAATCAGTCACGTTTATGCTGAAGCTTGTATTATACATAAGTATAATCACTGCTTTGGTAATTAAACAAAACAAGTGATGTTCAGTCAATCATAATAGCACTTATAGCGTTAACCAGTGTGTCAGCAGGGACAAATTACTTATGGTAGATGTTTCATACAACAAATGTCATTTCTCTTTCGTTTGCATTACTATCTGATAAAGAGAGTTTATGAAAACACTTCCAAGCAGGCAATAAACCCAAACTCAAACTCCCAAGATTAGTTACAGGATACCTATGCCCTGTTATGTGTTGCTGCTGTTTCAGCTCCCTCACAGTGGTAACCTAGTAGGACTCTAACACCCCGCTGTTACTTCCTTTCTTCTGTCAGACTACATGTAAATATTCATATTTTTTGATAGCTGTATTATGTAAGTACACTTTAAATAAATCTGTGTAAAATATGAGAGCTTTTCCACTCTAAATACTACCCCAGTATTTATTCTCATTACTATTTGTGAGGTCTCTGATTGCTGTAATCACTCCTGCAACTTACAAATCTCAAGATGTAAATGACACACGAGGAGAGAGCTTCTCCCACCTCCCTGGGGTCTGCTTTCAGAGTAATGCATTATTCATAATGACCAAGTCTACCAGGATGTGCTCCTCATGAGTATCAGGGCAGCTAAATTAGCAGCATTTTCAAACAAAAAATAAAAATCTTCAGAGCAAAACTTTAAGACTACATCTGTCCTAATTCCAGCATAAGTGTAACAAAAAAAAAAAAAAAAAAAGTCTGTATTAAACAAAAAGTCAGCTTTTGTTTCTCAGATTCCAAGTTACAGTCAGGAAAGTTATTATGAGCACACTTGCCATCTGTACTCAAACACTAATGGCGCAACTGAATTGACTGTATATGGACAGAAATGGCCTCAGAAAGATTTGGATTACAAAACAGATAAAATGTAACAGATGTGCCCATCAGCAGGCAGGCTGGCATTCACTCCACAGCAGCTGAAGCTTCCAAGATTAGGCAGACTGGAGTAACTCATCTGAGCTTGCAAGTCACAAAAACAGCACAAGTTCAAAAGTACCCTAAATACAAGCAGGGAAAAAACAAAACAAAACAACAAAAAAAAAAAAAAAAAAAAAAAAAACCAACGACAACAACAACAAAAAAACTAACTCTGTCTTGGATGATAAACAAGCTGTAGCTCTGAGCCATCCGGTATTGTTCTGGCTCCCAATTCCCAAGGGTGCCCCTGCCGTAGGGTGATCTGGGCACACCAGCTCCTGCGGGGACACCAGACCCATCAGAAAGCAGATAAGGTGAGTGGGAGCAGGGGAAAGGCAAGGGAGAACACTGTGATGCCAACCTAGGGCAGGAAGCCTTGCCTTACCTACTTCACTCACGTAGTTTTAAGCATCAGAGTGCCCTCAGGCACCCAGTGCTGGCCAAGTGTTCATGGTAAAGGCAAGGCAAGGGAGAAAATCAGATTGTTTTGATTGTGGTCCTCCCCACAGGGAAAGCACTGCCCAGACTGGCAAGAGAAGCACTGAGCAGAGTAACACAGCCTAACCTTGGCTCCTGCTCAGGGGGAAGTGCTTCAACTAGATCTAAGCATTAGGCACTTCTAGTAGCTAAGCTCCACTTTCTTCCAGGGCAAATGGAGATGTGGGAAAATCCTGGAAAAGCTTCCTTGGGCTCGGAACTGGCCAGTTTCATAATCCCGTGCAAGTTTGTTAGGCAAAGGGAGTGGAACTATCATCATCTCTTGTTTCAAGTAAAAAGTACTGAAGCCACTAAAAAAGATTTACACCACTATATATTTTTTTTAAACCATGTGCTCTTACAATGTTCTGCTTGTAAAGACCATAATTTACTGTGTATAAGACCAAGTTCAAGGGGGAAGAGAAAAAAACAAACACACACCTTTACATATCTGCTAAGCTTCTACCAGAGTGACAAGACAATCTAACAAATCTTTATCCTATTTTACTTGTTCTGGGGAAAAAAAAAAAAAAAGCAACAGATAGAAATAGTGTTTCCAAATTGAAAGACAGAATCTTGGAGGAAGCCCAATTTTCTTCCACTCTACTTCATCGGGTCATTATGTCATTCTCAGATGAGCAAACTGCCAAATACTTCTGAAGCAGACTTCAGGAGTGCCAGATGGCATTATTCAGAAGTTCTTATAGTCCAGGTCATATTGGATGGCTCAATGGCATTAAACACTTTATTTTCCAAATGAAGTCCTGCTTCTGACCAATGGAATATTTCCTTCCCAAAAAGTGCATGTGCTTAGAGATGCACAATGCAGACTGGTCTTCAAATGACATTAATACATAATTAGGTGGTAGGACAGTTAAAAATCAATGCAATAGCTAACTTAACACTTTAAACAATTCAAAATCAGATCTCAAAGATTTATACAGGCTGACATAGCCTTGCCAATTCTGACTGTGCAAAAGTCAAGTTCAGGCTCATTCAAGTTAATGCCAACAGAACTTCTGGCTTTGTATACAAATATTTTGTTCTACCTGTCTTATTCAAGCATAATTTTAAGAATAATCATCAAAATCTATACAAAAAAAAATTCTTCAAAGGCTATCAGTAGTACTGTTTAGAAAAGAATGGAACGTCAAATGGTTTAATGCCTGAATTCAAGCGCCATAGGAATACATGTTGACAGCATCACAGACATCAGGACAAAGCTGAATAGATGTTAATATCCTACATAAAGGAAGCACTTTAATTGTTCTCACTTCCCAATATAAAACGGAAGAGCATCTAATCCACCTTGGTGTAACTGGAAGTGGGCCGGCAGAATGAATGTCAGGTGTAAAAGCTGCAGCGCTCAACTTTAAGTTGTTTCCTCAAGTGGTCTGGTCAACTGCTTAGGAAAATAAAACCAGCCAATGACGGTGCTGGCTACTGCCGCTACTAAGGATACTGATACAGTGCTGGATATCTTTGAGAATCAGCGTCTGATGTACAGAACTAGACTTTGAGTGAACCTGATTTACAAAAGCCGTTAATTAGCAGTTACATTTTCCATAAATCCACCATACAAAGACTGACCAACAACAACGGTAACCAACACCGCCAAGGCTGAGAAGAGAGTTCCTCTCTTCCTCCTCTTCCTGTTTCACACAGAGTGAGAAGTTTTAATTTTACCTTTGAGCTGTTATGCTCCCATTGCTAAAAATGGCATGAGCTTGTTTCATCATTCCCAATTCTACTTCACTCAGCTCTGAGGGGGCATTTATAAAAACAACATGGGTTAACAGTACTGATCAGCCTTAGCCAGCTAGCTGGACAATGCGAAAGTCTCCTCTGCACATGGTCTCCAGGAGGCTGCACATGAACAGAGTTGTCACCCCCAAAAGCTGCCAGTTAGCTGTACATGGGACAGACTGCTTTCAGCAGCAGTCAAACATCAGAATCATATCAGTAACGTCTCCAGCGCAAGATAATAATAATGAGTCCAAAACACAGACAAAGAACAGCTGAGCCAAAAATATCAAGCATTACTGGAAATGTTTCTCTATCTTTATAAAACACCCAACAATGTCTTTGAAAGATACTGAAGTAAATTAGTATGAAGGCATGCAGCAGCTGGGGAAAGTCTGGCATTTAGTTGGGGATCCTCACTTGCAGGTCTTATTTCTCTAAAGCCAGACTGAGCAAACATCAGTGCAGGTTTTTGTTCTTTGAAGATTACCCTGTGTTCTTAATTTTCATCATTCTCAAAAAAGAAAACAATGTTGCAACACCTTGGTATGTTAATAGCAAGTTTAATAGTTAGTTATGTGGATTGTAAATTTACAAAATCCCTCAAAATAAACAAACAAAAAACCACATCAATGAGACACGTTTCTCCCTGTGAAACAGCTCATTATTTACAACCTCAGTTTGAAAACACTTACTCATGAGCTCAATGTTAAGAACTGCAGTCAGTACCACAAAGGCCAATGAAATCACACAAGTAAATTTATATCTACAAAAACAGCTTGCACATAAATGAGTAAATTGTTTTTAATATATATAATTTTTTTGTTTTAGTAGAATCTCTGTAGAAACCTTTGCTTTTTAATACCTTTAGATGACATTTATAAAAGAGTGCCCCAGGTCAGAAGTGGTTCCCTCAAAGATTAATAACTGATAAACACAGAAAATGAACAGTATGTTTTTTATTTTTTTTTTTAATTAAGAAACAAATTAAAACAAGAAACGATGTTGGGACCACTATTGCCAGTGGATTAGTGATTTTAGGAAGCAGGATAGAAGTGAAACAACAAAAAAAAGTTGATTAGAATGGTCAACTAAAAAAAAAAAAGCTGAGAATTGAGTTCACAATCTCAACACATAAAAGTGCACTTGTAATAAGCACCAAGGCACCCTCAGGAACAAAGCACTGGTATTGCTATGGAGACCATTTGAAAATGTCAGGTCAAACTTCAGCTGCAATCAGAAACATAAGCAGCATACTAAGAACATTATGACAAAAATAAAAATAGACATCTAGGAGGATGCAGAAAACTGCAGTCAGCCTCAGTCCAATTCCCAGAAATGAACAGAGCAAGCCCCAACAGCAACTATTTCCAGACACAAGACGAGGGTGAAGCAGCAGCATCCACATCCTCAAAGCAGCCTCTCGAGCAACTTGTCTTCTCTGACAAAGTGGTGGGCTCTGCGGGTGAGCAGCCAGTTCATTCCCCTGGACTTTGGCAAGGCTTTCAGCGCTATCCGACACAGAAGACCACAGCACTTCTTGAGGTCAAGATGAGGAGACACTGGATGGGTGGACAACAAGGAGGGCACAAAGCTGACTGGGCCTTCAGGCTCAAAAGGCAGTGGTCAGTGAAGGAATTCCTATCGGGGCTGATAGCTTGAATATTTTCACCAATAGCCCAGGCAAAAAGAAGCAATGCATCCTGAACAAGTCCAAAGACAACACGGAACTGGGGAGAGGTGTGGGCAGGCCTCAGGGCAGGGCCAAGATGGTGGAAGCAATCACTCCCCCCGACTCTGCACTCATGCATGATGCTGCATCAAGAGATCTGTGCCCAGCATGAGAGCTATCAGCAAACCGGACGGAGTTTGGTGCAGGGCCACTAAAGCAGCACTCAGTGTTTACAGCAAACAGGCTGAGCGCTGCTGGCACAGGGTCAAAGCTCTGGAAACTCTGATGAGTAAGTGACAGTGGGTAAGACCAGATCCTTTGTGTGCTCTTCATGTATGCTCCAGGTTTTTGTGGTATAGATGGGAATCCAGAATACAAAGAGACATTCAGAAACGCTACCTCTTTTTATCTGTGTGGAACTACTGAGAAAGATATGTTTTAAGATGAACATAGAGCTAGATAACCTGTCATTGATTCTGTGAACTTTAAAACTGTTTCAACTTCAAATACTTGCTTCAAACAATACAATGAGAAATTACCACAAAAAGAACAAGACTCATTTGCTAATAGGTGAATGAACTTGAACTTAAAACCCACACACAAGGAATTCAAGTAGTGAATCCGAAAGATGAAGTACATAGCAAATAGGTATGAATCTTTTTACCTTTTACACCCACAATATCAAAGCAAACTTGAGGGGAAAAAACCTTAATCTTGAACTTTTTAATGCTCTGTTTTTTTACTCACGAAACAAAACCTTGCAGAAGGCCTTGGTTCAAGCTTTTGAAAGAAGTCACATCTACATTTACAAGCTGTGTTATAAAAAAAAACAGTAGAGTAGAACAGTGCAGTTAACACTGAAAATGAAGGTGAAACAACACCAACAGGCTATAATTACTGTGTATACATGAGAAATGTACATTTATGTATTACTGATGCACACTAGCAACTATCAAAATTAGAACTGATTTATTTTTCTTTCCCCAATTCACTCCCCAGACCCTGGGGAAGCGGAAGTCCTGACTTTCATGTTTTCAGGGGAAACCACAAAATCCTCTACATAAAGTAATTAGAAAATATAGGTGTCTCTCTGATAAGAAAAGCAGGTGCTATTTATAATATGTGAATGACAGTTGAACAGTATTTTCTGCATTAACAGGATTATCCTTAACAGTTGGAGTCCACAATTTTGCATAAACAGAATTTAATTAGGACTGAATATTGACAAAGTCTGAAAAACATGCATCACAGGAAGACAACTCTGAAAACTACAAATACAAGACAGTAATTCTCATTTCAGGTTGAGGTATTTCATGCAGCAACAAGCATTACAAGCTGTGTTATAAGTCTGTAAAGTTCTATGAACTTTAAAGTTCATAAAGTAAAGAAACTGCTAAAAAATTACTAGTGAAATGCAGAAGCTTTGAAATGAACAAATCTGCTTACACTGAACTGGATACAAAAGAGGAATAGGAAAACGTGCCCATGGAATTTCTCCTTCATGAACTCAGGAGTATGTGTTTGAAATTTCAAACATTTTACTATGTACATCCAGCACAGAAATGAACAGAAGCCCTGTGATTATATCCTGTGGAATTTTTAATAGACATTAATAGTTGGATTCAGAATTGTGACCAGTGTCTACCAACACTCTTACCAAGCTTAAAAAGCTATTCTGAAGAATTTCAAAAATACGTCATTTAAGAGTATAACTCCTTCGCTGGAAACAATAGACTTACTGAAAGCTGCAAGAAGCGTAATGTTCCTCACACTTGTAATGTCCTGGAGCATGCTCCTTAAAACTGATGTGGCACATTCATCAAACATTTGCAGCTGGGACAAAGATGCCAAGGCCTGCCTCTTACAGAATTCATAGATGTGCTATAGAAATATTCCAATGATGAAGACACTGATTCCACCAGCCAAAAGACTTCTACCTTCATGACCATACTGTGACATTTCCTAAAGGCTGGTTGTATAGATAAATATTCAATAAGACTGTTGAATAAACCAACACGCCTAACTTGTCCTTTCCTACCATCACTCCATCTCCTTCCCCAAAAAATGCAAGTATATAGTTAAATAAAATTAAAAAAAAAAAACACAATGTAGCATGGTCTGTTTTTTTTTTTTTTTTTAAGAAAAAAAACATTTTTCTCCTTCGTCTCTACATAGCTTCTACATTTAACTAGATCTGAGTACAAAGAGAGTGTTTTTGATTGCATCTAAAAGTATTTGAAAGGAGATAACAGTTGTTTTTCTCTCTTGACTCATGAGGTGTGCAGTTTCTGGAGCTGAAATGAAAAAAAAAAACAGTTTGCATAAGCTGTCATCTTTCTATATTCAAATTTCTGTTGAGAAATTGGAAAGTGACATTGCAGGCATGAATTAACTCATTATTTTATCTAGTCTCTAGCAGTGACTAAAGTGTCTGTGCAAATCCAGTAGATTTTAAGTGAAATTATCCACTAAACTCAATGGCTCAGTTTCTTCAAGTTATATTCTGTCTCGTTCCATTTGTCTTACATCCTCCAATCCCTTATGTCATAGCCAAGTTAATGCCTAACACCGCAGACATCTTCTACTAGCAGCTGTTACAGCACTATTCCCACTGGTTAATTTCTACCAGAATGGGTCCTTAGCTTACAATGATAAATTGTAAAACAATTGTATGATGCCACAAACTTTATTGATTCTATAAGTAATGTTAGGAACAACCAATCAATCTATAATTTAAAAATCTATAAAAAAAAAATCTATAATTTAAAAATCTATAAAAAAAACGTGACATACCAAAGGTACTGAAAATATGCAGGAGAGCTGAAGAAAAATGAGCAATGAAGACATTCAATAATGAAGATTTTTCTTTGGTAATTCAGAAGCATCAGTAGCAGTTGGGCAACATCCTCTACGCTAACCATAGCGAATTAGCCACTGTGTACTGCCAACCAGAATCAGCACTGCTCTTTGGGATCCTCTTGGCTCCTATGCTATGCCCAGCAAGCTGGCAGTAAAGCAGATTTATAGAATCAAAACAAATCCGTATTATTTCTTCCTGACTCTTGTTTTCTTCTGAAAGCTTTGTAATTGAGCCAAAGGTAATTTATACCCAAAGTTAAATGAAATGAACAACAGGAAACTGCAAAGTGTTGGATTTCTCTGCAGAGCAGTACTCCAAAAGGTAGACAAAACAAACTGGCTTAGGGAGGCAGCTACAGTAAACTACGCTTCATTAAACAAGTGAGGGCTAATTCTGTTCGGTAAGCTTTTGTTAAATTTCTGCTTCCTTCAAAACAAATTGGTCATAAAAAAGAAAAAGTGAGATGACTTTAAAGGCTTATAGCAGGAAGGCATCTGTCATTCCACAGACATTCGATGCATCCATTCTGTATTAGCGAAGGGCTGGCAGAAGCCATGGAGTCTCCAGGTTAGTCACTTGCAGGGTTAGTGGGAAGCAATCAGAACTGCAGAGCAGGGCCAGGTGCATTGGCAGCCAAAAGGATGGCAGGGCTCCTGTCCTTCAGGTGCTCCCATTTGTACAGCTGCAGTTGTTGCTGGTATCAGGGGCTACACTCAACCCATACGCTTGTCCTGAGCCCGCTGCAGCCCCCATCTCACCAGCATGCTTTCGAGGTCCAGAAAAATAGTTCAGAGAAGGCAACAAGAATGACACAGCTATGGAATAGCTTCTATACAAGGAGCAAGTAAATCTTTGGTTTATGATTTCTCAGCCTGGAAAAGTTATGACAAACGGGTCAACGGGAGGTGCAGGACCTTCCCCAGCTTTCTCCCTCCTAGGTGCAAAGCAGGTAAACTGCATCCAGAAGTCCCTCATATGCCAAAGCAGGCATCTGACTGTTGCTAAGTTCTGGAATGAACTTCCTCCTTCTGTTAAGGAGGAAGATCAGAAACAGTAAAGAAAGTATCTATTGGTCCTATTTTTAACCAAGCAGGGCAGACATTGCCTGTTCTTTTTCATTTTGATGCAGATAACTAACTACATATTTCCTGCTGCCTCTGACGAAAAAACGCTTAACCAGAAAAATACAGCCAGTGTCGACAAGAAATTGAGATACAATTTATCAACAAAACATATTACAAATGACTTTGGCTTCCTTCACTGACATCGAGCTGCCAGTATGTGAAATGGTCCTAAAAACTAACTACAGATTCTAAGCTAAGAAACATTAGGGTTTGACTTTTTTTTT
>VXAV01005957.1:141129-168719 GCA_013399715.1 Alectura lathami | reverse complement strand
CTACCACATAGCCTCAAGTTTACACTTTATTTTTCAGAGGCTTCCTCAACATAGCTGTTTTCACTAATTCTTCCTTGTCTTGAATCACCATGTTCCAGTCAGATTAAGCAATGACATTATCTTCTATCCATGTTCCTCAGTTTGTGGTTTTTGTTGTCCTTTATTATTATTTTTTTTAAACAAATATTCAGAGAAATTCTTAACTTTGGACTGTAGTGTGAATTTTATTATGTTATTGCCATTGCATTTTTTTTTCCTAATAAAGAAAACAACATCCAAACAGCACAATGCAATTTTAACTTCTTCAGCCCTGCTTTTCCCAGATTTAGGTAGACCAGAAATGAGAATTTCAATTGCCACCTAATTCAAATATTACATGAAGCAACCTCAGTAGTGCAGTGAAATTCTATGTATTTTCTTATGACCCTGCTGACACTCTCTATACTCTCCATCTCCTTGAGATAACATTAAAAAAAAAAACTTGTGGGTAAAAATGGGTCAAAAAGAAAGAAAGGAAAAAAGCATAACAACACATAATTATCTCATTCTAACACTGAAGTTAATTAAGCAGCCACTTCACACATGACTGCACAGCATTAGGACTAAGCAACACGTCAATGATCACAATTTTTTCCTTATATTTTAAATTCTGTTGTCACTGAAAATGTTCCACCCAGAAACCTGGCAGAAGACATCATAATCACCTTCACTTGCATGTTATCAAATTTCTTCACATATAAACTGCGGACTTCAAAAGGAGGGGAAAAAAAACCATCCACTCCCAACAATAGCAACAATACGTTTGAAAGATACTCCATGTACTCAAAATGTTATTTTGAAAAGAAAATTTTACACATGAGTTCTGATATACATCTTTGCATAAAATACTATACAGCAATTTAAAAATTTGCTGGTTTTCCCATTTCAGCATGGGCTGTCTTCCAAATCCTTTTACTTTATAGAAATGCTTCAGCCAAAAGTTTTTCCTCCAGTACAGATTAATGGTTTAAGTTAGTTGGACTTCGGAGACTTCCAAGACTAAAACCACATGCAAGTCCACTCTAAGGAAACCTTTTGCCATAATCCAAGATCAGGACTTGTGATTTAAGCGTACAGTCCTGAATAATCCAGAAATGTGCTCAAGTCTCCACATCTGTACTTCACTGTAGTTGGCTTTTTTGATCTCTGGAATGCACACCTAAGCCACAGAAAGAACAAAAGTTGTCAACAGACTAGAGAAATACTGTATCACACAATCCCTCTCCGCCCCTCCCCTCCCCATACTTAAAATAAAATAAACACTGGAAAGTAGTAGTTATCCTCACAAAAAGCATCACTGACACTTTAGCTGTGTTTCCTGGTATATTACTTGTTCCTGGAGATGTCAAAAAAAAAAAAAAAAAAAAGGATTCCTTCAAATGTCACCAGGAAACAACTCCTCAAACACAATTTTAAAAGACAGGAAATGCAAGTATACAGTACCAGGCAATGTGCTGTGCTACACAAGCACGTTTCCTCCATGCACTAGCTGTATCTAGCAAAAACACAAATTAGAGGAGAAGGTGGTCTGCCTTAGACAAAGATAAACAAACTTGTTCCAGTGCCAAAAAATGATTTCCTGATGCTAAGAAAAACTGGTCTATATTTGACGTTCTGAGGAAACTAACCTGTATCCTTAAGATCTGTGTTCAGAAAGATCTTAAGACCTTAAGATTCTGTATTCAGAACACTTGTATGTATATACCACATTACAGAAAACAAATATACACATTGGTATTCCCTATTTTGCCTTTCATAAGCAGATGCATTTATGTGCATCTGTTCTTCTAAACCTGTCACTTATTTCCCATTCCTCTGCAGAAGTAGACAGGAACCAATAACCCTTCCCTTTCCTCTTATTTCCACACCCTCTCTGATCAGTTCTCATGTTCCTTTCCATCTTATCTTTCCTTTTATTCCCTGTCTCACCCTTCCATACCTGAAGGCACAGGAACCACCCTCAGCCACTGCAGTACCACTGTGCTAGCACATTACTTTCCTTTAGAAATTTTACCTGCTCTGAATTCAGCTCCACTTTGAGGTTCAGAATCAAATCTCTAGTAAGCAGCCTCACAAAATTCCTCAGGCATCTTCCCTATTTCTCAAACAGTATATTGGGAAGACCTGGTGAGCAAATGAAGGCACGGGTATATACAGTGTAATAAAGACAAAGGAACCCCCCTTCAAGTCCTCTGCTATTTGCTTTTGGAAAGGAGTAATAAGCAGCAGGAACAAGAACGGATGAGAACATAGTGTGAGGAAGAAACAAGACAAAATTATTCAACTTAATGTCGGGCACTGACCACACAAAGGAAGACCACCACAAACAGCTCTTTCTATGCAGCTAATAGGAAGAAATGCTCCATTTGCATGAGGAGAGTGCAGAACTGGAGCACAACACCCTGTTTAGCTGAAATGCTGTTCTCCAGAACTTCAGATTTGTGCAGAAATTAAACAAAGTGAGAACGCAAGCACTGCTTCCCCACGGGAGGCCTGTCCAGGCAGGTGCAGTGGGGCTCTGCTGCAGAACCAGCAGGTTGCGCTAAGCCAGTCAGAAGCCAGCACCAACCACAGTCAGCAGGAGCCGAGCACCTCTACCCACGGCTCGCCAACACACATGGAGGTTGAATAGAGACGTCTATCCTTTCTGCTTTGTTTAATAAACAAAAGACTGGAAAGGAACAAATATTTTCAAGAGCTGTTTTCTGTGTCCCTGTTGACCGAGGAGTCCCGCAGGCAGAGTCACATCCTCAGAGAGGGCCAACACTGCACAAGCCACACTGGTCATTTGCTGGCATCACACAGAGCCTGGTGCTTCTGGGTCTGTGCACCCAGCTGATGGCTTGGTCACCATCTTTTGCCTCCTGTTTTTTAATATTTTGAGAAACAAAACAGTTGTCGAAGAATTCATAGCATTAATAATGTGGCCTTTCAGCCATACAGCCTTCCTGTTTTCAAGGCCACTCTACAAACAGACCTTTGTTAGTTACTTATCTCTGGGAGATGCAGTAACACATTTCACATGTGCTGCAGGTAAACTACAGCCCCCAAAATCAAGTGATAGGAAATATGCTTCAACAGTCAGAAGTCTGCCATTAAAATCAGAGGGAAGTACACACAATTCAGAGCACGTCAGCACTAGCAGGAAATACTGTACCAGTGCTGTTACAGTGGGTGGCACTGAAATGATCATGCCTGTTTACTTCCAAGAAAGACAAATTATTAAATTAAGAAAAAGAAACTCCAATTTTGTCCTTGTAGCAAGCCTGAAATTATACAGAAACATCAGTTTCAACTCTAAAGTAACAAAAATGAAAATAAATATTAAAGCACCAGACCAAGACACTCATCCCAGACTTCACTCTGCAGAGGTAGCAAGAATGCTGTGTGTTCACTAGGGGTTGCTGAGATGGTCAGTTTAAGCCAGGTGTCTTTGACACTTCTGGCCTTTGTCCTTTAAATCCTTCTGGGAAGGGCTGCTTATGCAGTAGAGCAGGGAACAATATCACCAGCTCAGAAAAGATAAATACCCATTATTGCATCAGCTGTGGTTTGCCAATTTGCTCTTACTTTTTAAATATGTATCACCAGCAATAATTACGAGATCTATAATTTTCAGGGCACCTAATTAAGCCTGAAACTTCATGCAGTCCATTGCAATGACTATGTAGCAGGTGTTCTGAGGTCATTAGAATGGTTTGGATGCTGTGAAGACATCCTTGCACAGAACTCACTTGAAGCACAGCCACGGAACAGAGCAAAAGCAGCGGCACTCCTTGCAGTGGGCAGTCAGAGCGATTTCTGCTTTGTGAACACCTCTCACTGACCTGCAACACTGTCTTGTGTCGGCTCGTGAGACCTTGTTTCAGCCCAGACCCAGACAAGGAGCTGCAGGAGTCAGTGAGGTGAACAGCACAACTGCTGCTACACAGCCAGAGCAATTGTACCCGTGCAGAGCAACAGGAGAGAAAAAAGCTATCCTTTTATTCCCTGGGAAAGCGTTCTCTGCCTTTTCCACATGAAATCAGTATCAGCCCTAAATCCCAAGTAATGGAGTACATAATTCAACAACAGCATTTTACTGAAAGCTGAGATTAATGCAGACATAAAAATTTAAAGCCAGTCAAAAATATTCTCAAACCTTGTTCTATTTCACTGGATCTGCGGAGGCCAGAGAGAGGTACTCCCTCCCCCCCTCTCTTTTTTTAATGACTGAAAAAAAAAAAAAAAAGCAGTATGGCTTCCCATATTAGCTTTTGGGAAAAGGGTGTATAGGATTCAATGTTTGCAATCCAGTGTGAAGCTCTGAATAGAGCAACTTTAAGCTGATAAATGTGTGACTAATTCACGGATTATTTAAATAGCATGTACAATATTATATGCACACTGCTCAGATTTCTAGTGCTGAGGATTTGTTCATGTTCTTCCAGTGAATTCCTGCTTTTACAGGGATAGAGATTAATATTTTGCAACCAATCTGGAATGGAAAGGCTTACAACATTGAATTTCAAAAGCATTGCTAGTTTTATGTGTGCTTACATATTTATAGGCCTAAAAATTCAACCATATGCACGAATTTAAGATTCTGTGACCCAAAATATATAGTACACTACACAACAAATCTAGTGAAGTGACAGTTGACATTTCTGAAAGCTTTGCTTGGTTCTAGGGATGTTCAAAGGCTTTTCTTCAAAGCTGTCAGCCAAAACACACCAAATTTTGCTGTTAAAGCATTTTCCAAATAAATATTGTATATATACACACACATATGCTTATATATATTTATATAAAAATACACTCAGCCCTCAAAGAAAAAAAAATCCAGGCCTTGTTTTATTGTATTTTTGGCCCAAACCAAAATATTCCTTTCTGAAAACAAACTGAAAATGGCTTATATTATTTTCAGATCAGCTATGCATCAACATCTGTTCCCTCTATTTTCTGCTGTGTCTCAGCTTCATAGCTGATCTGTATCTCTCAGGCTTCTCCAGGGTCAGACAACTGCAACAGCACATCCTGATGTACCTACAACCAACACAAGACGCAATGCCTAACCAGCAAAGCAGTAAACTCTGATAAGGTTACCAGTCACACTGCTTTCCAATACATCAATATCCTGGATTTTTCAGTTCACAGTTCAGTTGTTCAGGGTATTCTATGTTGCAGGACCACTCTATCAGCATGTTTTCTTAGTTTCACTTTTTTTTTCCTCCCCAGCATAAATGATGAAGTTTTCAGAACCTGTGCAACAGCTGCTTCTGAGGTTATTTTTTTTAAATATTAACTTCACGGACAGTAAAAACCTAGGAACAGAAACTGATTTTTAACACCAGCTCATGGGCCACAGGATATAAATATTAGAAGTTCAGCATGTTATAAATTAGAGTAAGAGTTTAAAGTGAACGCATGGGACAGAAATTTAGATCTCAGCAACTTTCAAGTTTTACTTCTAAGTCAGGAAAGCTGCTACTGCTGGAGGTGGAACTCCACCAGCCACCGGTTACAGGATCCCGGGGACCATTCAACAAGCTTTACCTGAAGAAATAATATGTAAAGTAAACTATCATTGTTACTAAACAGTAAACAGCAAAGATTGATGAAGCAATTTGCCAGATATGTTAGAAACGTGTCCCTCATGGGAAGATCTGTGCTGCCAACTGATCTGCCATCCCATGCAGATCCCAGAATGTTTTACAAGTTGCCTATAATTTATTGCTCTCTTGCATACATCCTATCTGAGGGTTTCTAAACAAGATCAGCTCTAAATGTAAAAACCAGCATTATTCAGGCAGTCTCCTCAGCTCAAGCCACCACTTTTATAGCTTCTGACAGGACCACCTGTGTGAGCTTAACTTCTAGCAATAAAAGAAGCATTAAAAAAAAAAAAAAGATAATGAAACGTGGAGGGGGTGGGGGGGTGAGGTGGTTGATGAGAGCCCTATGATTCACATTTTGGATGTAAAAACATCTGCTCCAACTGCTCAATGCTTTCTTACCAGAAAAGGACAGGGATTCAGGCCTGCGGTCAAGTTGTAATGCCTACTGACTGAGCAGAGCTAGTAGCAACGCCAACAAGAAGCAGCAGCTGCAGCTGTTCAGTTATTCACCTTCATGCATTTCACCTTCACATATAGGAACTGAAAGCCATCTCACACAGAACATCGGGGCTTAAGATCTCCAGGTGTTCTTAGCACACATGCCCAGAAGGACTTCGCTCCTGCCTTCTGCTGGGGGACCACAAGGCTTGGCTGGGCAGTGCTGTGCTGCTTTGCATCCAGAGGACACCGCTCACCTGCCTCTGCTGCCAAGGCAGTATTTTGATGCTGACAGCATGTCTTTGATGATAAACTGAAAGCCTTCCCAATTTTACATCTTTTTATTGGTCTGGTTTAAATGTCTCCTAGATTTAAAGGAAGAAAATTGTCCTTTTATGGTATTATGCAATGAGTTTATGTAATAGATGGCTTCCATGAGAATCTGGCTATAACGGCCTTCAACAAGTTGCTCACATGACAGTGCAACTTTTCATAGGCTTGTTATGCAATTAGAGTTTTGTGGTCACTACAGATCTACATGTTTATCCACACTGCAGTTCTTAATAGGACCATCATACTAACAGTACAATTTTCTACTTACAAAACAGACCAAACAATACTTGTACAGGAAAAAATTATAGAGGAGGGGGAAAAAAAAAAAAAAGAGAAAAACACAGAAGTATCTTAGAAATCTGAGGATACTTACATCAAGGCAAACTGGAAAATTTGTTAGTTTTACTCCAATTTCCATTTGTTACATCACTTTTACCAGAAGTTGCAACTCTTATTTTTACATGTAACAGAGGATTCCAAACTTGTGACAGCTAATTTCAGCTTTAAATTGGGATCACACTGTGACAGTCAAACCCAACCCTGAATGCAACACAGCTAGGTATGTTTCTAACTCCATATGGACTACAATACCCAAAATCTTGAAAGTCCCAACCAACACTGTCTCAGTTTACTTTCTTTCTATTTAGTTAAGGCCAAAACCACTTATTTTGTGGAATGAAAATAGATCACCAGCAAAGCCATCAAGTTACATTTTCTAGCACGTCTCATTTATAGGTCTGTCCTCCAGCTGGCAGGAACATTAAAGCTGTTAAATTATAATGTTGTTTATCCACATCTACACTTGTGAGTTTACAATACTCACATATCATACTGCAGTATTCTCAACCAACAGAAAACAAGTCCACATTTGCTGCTTTATCTCCACTGGTACACTGGAGGTCCAAGCAAGAAGGAGACTTCATTATCTAACATTCACATTTGTAATACCTCTCAAAAAGGTCTCATACATATCCCCACACTGGAAGCACTGAATGTTTATTCCATACTCTCGTATCAGCACCCAAACTGTTAAAAATATCCTTACTGGATCTCAGATGATTTTGTATGCATACTTCTAGAAACCAAAGCTATATAAAATTCTCTTTCAAATTTGATGAATTATTGAGACAAATAGTGAGGCATGGCTGTTTCTGCAGTCTTTGAAGATACAGAATAAAAAACTAAGCATTAAGTAGTGTTTATATTCATTACTTGTTGCACTGGAGAAAATCTCTCAGTTTTATACTTCAGCTTTGTTGTTAATAAAGCATAAAGGACCAGCTGTAAGAAAGACTTCTGGAAGTCTCCCAGTCAGTAGGCCCCAGGTTACAGTTCACTGTAGGCTTTATTCAAACAAGAAAAAAAAAAAAACAGGGCTGGTGTGAGGAAAACAAAGGTTCAGTGAAGAAGTCGAGAGGCTGAACTGACCAAATCTGTCCAGAGTACAGCTACTTAAGTTTGTATTCATCAAGTGGAATAAGATGATCAAAATGCAGCCCCATCAGCAGCATTAGTTCCTATCTACTGATACTGAAATGTGAATTATCAAAGTCCAAAAATTTAAATGCCTTACTGTATAAATACATTTCCACAAGCCCCTTGATATCCAAACTCCATAACCCAAGCTTTCAAAGCCATATTCCACATATCTATGCTTTTTCTTTCCCTGAATAGACTGCTCTTTCAACAGGTGACCTTCACTTAAAGCAATATAAATACATTGTTGTTTTATCCAGAAAAATGCAAGAGACATAAGAAAATAATACACTGATCAATTTTTAGAAGAGAAATACAAAAAAAAAAAAAAACCAGCATTTCACAGCATGAAAATATTATTAGATGAAAAGTGCAAAAAAGAAAATCCCATTTGAGCGCTGCCATAACTAAGTACTGAGTGCATGGTTTCCAAGGGAATGTGGAAATCCATATTAGGCTCCTGGAAAGAAAATGGGATTGAAACAAAAAATAAAACAAAACAACCAAAATATATCTACAAGTTGAGATCAATATGTCTGCCATGGGAAGGCAGGCCTAAGGCAAACTCAAGGAACAATTAAGAAGCACCTGGCCTAGTTAAGCCTCAGCTCAACTCTGCTGTCATGGATGGGTTTGTGTTCAAACGCCACATTGCTGGAAGGGAGCTGAAGCACCAGGCCATGCTTTTCTCCAGGAGCGTTAGACACCAGGTTGGAAATCCATCAGGAAAAGNAAGGGAGCTGAAGCACCAGGCCATGCTTTTCTCCAGGAGCATTAGACACCAGGTTGGAAATCCCTCAGGAAAAGGAGAGATCTTTTGCCTCTGCCATCGCAAGCTAAGCTTGAGGAAAGAGAGTCTGAACCAACAGCAAGAGGCACTGCCGCTGTTTTGCAGAGAGCATACGCATGGAAAACGTGCACAGAGTACAGCCTGATAGCCAACAAAAGCCCATGTGAGAAGGTCAGCAAAGGAAATGCTCCTGTGATGACAAAGCATCACCTCAGCTCGCTGCAAGGGAGCACTTCTGGACACACACAAGAGCAGCACTTTAGGAGCCGGTGACTGCTGCTACCATGAGAATCAACAGATGTGACCTAACCCTGGAGATAGCTGACATCTCAGTAGGACAACCTAGGATGGTCTTTATAAGACAGTAAAGGTGATATTCAGAAATGACTATAAATACTTAGTCTAGAGTCACAGCAGCAAACCCGTGGGAAACCTAGAGACTGGAGCTGGCCTCCAAACCAAGGGCAGATGCCTTCAGCACAACAAAACCTCACCTTTCCTCATGCTTAGTCTGTGCCCCATATCAACTTCAACAAAAGCAAACAAAATGCCTCTATCAATTTCATCAACTTTGAATTATGTAAGTTCAGAAATATTCCTGCTTCATCACAATTTTAATGAATTTATAACCTTAGCCCTGGACTTGAGCCATTACCAAGGCATGCTATTACAAATGTAATATTTAAAAATGTACAAATTGGCAATAAAACCTGCTTGAGTCTAATTCACTAATGCTAACTTACTGATACTGCCTCAGTTTAAACAATGGTATTTTCATACCAGTTTTCTGCATTCTATTGAAAAAAATAATAACAAACAGTCACTGTCTGCTGGGAATTCAAGAGCTTGATTCCAAACTGACAAAACTGAAAGGAGTTGTGAAGATTTTGTATCCTTTGCTGTCACAGTTCTGACCTTGACAAGGACCCAGCTCTTTGGCAAAGACAAATTCTTTTGTATTGGAGGTGAAATGACAAACATTTCCCGTTATTAAGGAAAGTTTTGGATTACTTTCTCCTCACTCAAATGCAAGACGTCTGATAGCTAGCCACAATGACAATAAAAAGACTGTTAAGTCTATCCCAAAGCTGTAATAAAAAGCAGATCACATTGCTATTGGAAAGAACAATAAAGTAGCACACACGGCCATCACAAAAATTGCATTAAGCTTTTTTGATGGTGCAAACTATTTCAGGGCTCTGACAGCAAAGAATTATTCATCTCCTAATTTCAGGTAAAAAGAAAACCAACAACAGCTATGGAACATAAAAACTAATGACCTAGTGCTGTAAAGGTGAAGATCTGAAAATAAAGACTGAACTTTAACCTTTTGGTGTCACTACAGCCAGAGCTCCCACAATTACAAATATAGCTGAATACGGCAGCTTAGGCTAAAGAGAGCCCCCAGATTTTCTAAGAAGGCTTAGAATTACAAAAAAAGCTTTGTCTTTGGGGCTTCTCATTGATAATTCCCTACGTGCAGAGTTTTCTTCCCTTATTTTCCACACACCGCCTTTTCAATTTCAATAGTAGCAGAGGCTGCCATCTGCTCTATCATCATTCCAAGCAAGAAGTGGCCCCTAAGTATCCAAACCCACTTCTGTATGTTTCAGAGCAACAAGTGATGGTACATGCAGACAGACCATAAACCAGAACACACACAATGCATGCACAACAGTGCTCTCTAGTTCTGTAAGTGCAGCTAGTCAGCTGCAAATTACTATTTTGTAGCCTCAGTTTGTGATCTGACTATGCTGAAAGCCCAATGGTATCTTGTACATGCTTCTATTTCCAAATACTCTAATGAAATAAACCTTGGCATTTTAAACATCACCACTCGCTAGGTCAGAAGAGATGGGTATGAACCTACAAGATCCTCAGCGCTTTGACCCCAATCAAGCAAAACCCCTGTGCGCCAGCTTAACTTTCAGCACAGAGATCCTCTGGAGAGCTTCCAGGTCAGGGTCAAAGTGCTTCTTGCACCTAACACAGGAGAGTCACATCCACAGCAGTGAGTCATGGAGATGATTCTCATCTGAAACATTAATGGGCTCCAGGATGCTCCCTAGTTAGCCTTACCCAGCAAGTATACTAGGCAAGCACAGGAACCAGAGATCTCTATGACCTTTAACGAGTCCCCTAGCCCAGCCTCCTGCTTTCAGCAATGACATAATTAACTACAAAAATCACACAGTACAGAACATGACTCATTATGAGTGACCAAGAACAACAGGTTAGAAGTGGAAGAGCAGTACAAAAGGGAATTAATCTCATACGCAGAGGGGAGGGGAAAAGAAAAAAAAAAAGAAAATAGCAAAATAGTGTCCTGGTTTGTACAGTGAGATTTCACAGAAGACACATTCTGGTGCAACATCAATAGAAAGGTACCTTTAACAAAAAAATAAATAAAAATCTGCAGATTAGTTATGTACAACTCCAGCTCATGGCACACGGCAAACCTCGTGACAAGCAATAATTTAACACATTTACTGCCAACAACAATTGAGCTCTAGGAATACAGCACATCCCCTTGAGGCCTGCTTTTCTGTCTTTTAATCCTGCTCACTTCTTTCCAGGCTTAAGTACTAGCTTTGCTTCTTGCCTCCAGCTGAAGAAAGGTCAGGATTCCACCACTCCTTAGCTGGTGGCTCTGGGATTCTAGCCTACCCAGAGTAATGAAGTGCTAAGTTGAAAAAGTGCCCTAGAAAGCCTACTGTGTCAGTGATTCTCACATATTTGGAACAGGACTTACCTTCAAGGCTTATCTTAAGGCAAGAAATCATCATGTAGTTGTTTTCTCCCTAATAAAACTTTCCCAGCCTCCACACATGTAAATTAGACAAGTGTTACCAGCTCCCTCACAAGCAAGATATGGCAAGCTGAAGGTGAGAGTTCACCTGGAAGTGAACCAGCAATAGGACTGATTTGGCAAATCCACTCATCTTGTGTGTCATGTCATCACTCTCCCCCTCACCACATGTTTTTTCTGTCCAATAAACGTCTGGTGCCATGCCACCCAAAGGAGTTCGTTTCACAGCCAACCCTTTATTCCTTACGAAGAGGCTAAGGCCCACAAAGCTTAAGAGTTTTTGGCCTGTGCAAGAACACAAGCACGACCTAACTCTAGAGAAGTGTTTAACTACATATTTTCAAAGATTACATAAACACTGGGTAATGCAAGAACACGACCTTGGAGAGAAAGCTCCCTATATCATGGAAGCATCTGCAAAGTAACCTCAGGAATTTAATTCTTGCCTGAATCCCCACTCGGATTGACTGACTCAGAGAACTTACACACACACAGCAAATTTAGACTGCTGTGGTCTAAACTGAAGTATGCAGCCCTGCAATTGCAGAGTGATACAAACAAAGGCAACTTAAGTGAAACAGAGCTATCAAATATAATTTTTTTGTTGAGTACAAGTGAATGCTTTATCTCAAATCATACCCAAATATGTAAAATGCATAAAAGCACTACAACTAAAAATATATTCTCATCATTTATAATGACACATACTGATATCAAAATCATAGCAAGCTGAACATTGTATTTTGACCTAATTAAACAAGCCAGAAATGGGAAAAAATACTTCAGTGGTAAGTCTCCTATCTTTCAGTGCAAGGCACCTTTGGGAAACAGTGAAAATTAGGAAATCTACCCCTTTCAGTAATCAGCAAAGGATTACTCTTCCTTCTCTAGGCATTTTTTCTTCTTTTCCATGAAGTATTAATGTTTCACTGCTTTATGTGAAGACAGCAAGCAACTGGTTTAAAAAAAAAAAAAAGCTACTTGAAACCTTCAGTGTAACAGCCAGACTGAGTACTGCATGCACCACAGCATAAGTACTGAAAATATTTTTAATAACTTAAAAAAAGCTATAGTACTTGAAGGGTATTTCAAGTGTTTCAAATGATCCACTCCACATCATCCGCAGACTTCAAAGCTATGATTATCAAAAGTGATACAGTCAGTGGAAAATGAAGCTTTACCTGGACACATTTTGTATTGCACACTAGTTTCCTTAAAACAGTTCACTATTTCACATAAAAGAAAGAAAACATTATGCCCTCTGCAGCTCAGCTGATTTGGAAGTAAACTGTTGCATTTGCACCGCCTACATAACTTTAAGAAAAGTAAGAATAAAAAATACTACATTAAAAGCAGTGACATTTACATGTTCTGCATCAAACTTCAGGGGCTAGGTATCAGTCAATCAGAAATGTATCTGATAAGTGAAAGTACAGACTTGGTAGTACCTAGTGTTTTTTTTTTTTTTTTTAATATTTGCATGTCAACTTTTCTATTATTATTTTAAAATCAATTACTTGAAGAATCTTATTGGTAGAGCATGTTGATCCATTATGATCAACTGACACTGAATATTCAGGAAGAGTTCAATCCCCTAATAAGCAGTTATTAATTGATTCTCTCCCTGATAAAGAAACATTTTGAAAAGAAGAAAAATGGTCATGGGAGCTTGATCTACGTGTTATTTTTAGAAGTGAAGCTGAATGAGGCTCCTGTGTTAGCAGGAGCACACAACGAAAGACCCTGCTTGTTTATTCTAAAGTATATTTCTACTGGAAAAAGAAAAAAAGATTACTTTTTGCCTTCAGTTCCCCAAACGTCCTTATTTAAGCTCAGGTTCACACACTGTTATCTACAAGTTTTGCAGCGGCATACTTGGAAAAGTGAAGCTCTCCGGGCAGCTCACAGGCAGAGGGAAACACCCCTTCCTGACCATAAAAGGTCCGAGTGCATGTTCTCAAGCGGAAAATGTGCGGGACCTTATTTACAAATGTATAAATACATGCCATTCCTTTGCGCTCACAGGCACAGCTGACATCCAGCCAGAAAAGGAAGTACCAGCAACTCGATCGGAGGTTTCCAGTACATTTCCCCTCGCATGGGATCACTTTGGCCTGTATTTTCACAGAAGTCTGATTGTTTTAGCGAGTAAAACCACAGTCTCCAAATCAAGAAAAATATGGAAGGGGTTCATAAACATTTTTCACTTAGTGCAGCAAACATCTATTTCTCCTCTTTCCTCCCCCAATACCTGCATATCCCTTCCTAAGACAGATATGGGAGAGTGAGGGGAACAAAGCCCAGCTGGGATCCAGCATCAACCAAGGAATATCTCGCAGCAAGCACCCTCCCCTCAGAAGGTTTCCCAAGGATGAGACCCGCTGGTGAGCAGCGTGCCACTGCCCCATCCTCAGGGACATAAGCTATGTTCCCCATGGCTTGGCTGGCTGCAGACCAGCGGGGCTCTACCAACAGGCGCACCCCATGCTACTGAAGGCAAAGAGACACTTTCAGCAGAGTGCGTGTTACACTGGGCATGGCTGAGGAGTCTGCTCTTCCTCTAGGAATCTATAAAAGAGAAAATAATAATAATAAAAAAAACTAAAACACAACACAATTGAGCTGGCAGGCTATCTAAATATAGAAGGCAAT
This sequence comes from Alectura lathami, assembly GCA_013399715.1. Classification (NCBI taxonomy): domain Eukaryota; kingdom Metazoa; phylum Chordata; class Aves; order Galliformes; family Megapodiidae; genus Alectura; species Alectura lathami. Next base: position 154,585 of record VXAV01005957.1, on the reverse strand, counting down.
CTTGACAATCATTTCTTGTAAATCATCCAAAATACAAAAATGCTTACCGAGTAACTTCCCAGCAGAAATTTAAAGCTGAGCTTTCAATTCTACAGTCTAAACATAACTGTGCCTTATCATCAAGTCCAGAACTTCAGAACTAAAAAAAACGAACTACCAAAAAACAAGTATCTGCTACTACCTAGTGCTTATCTGCTCATCTTGTCACCTCTGCCTGATGTGGTTAATGGGAATTATCCACAAAGTCGGTGTTATTTATTGTGTGCATAATAACCAGAACTTCAGAGTGCAGAAGCCATCAGATACACAGGTTCCCTCTTTAGCATATCTAAGAGCAAATATTTTTATTTTGGTTGCAGTGAAAAACATACCTATGGGCAAAACGACATGCAAATGCTGATTCCAGAAAAACTAGAAAGACACATTCAGGTGAAGTAACTGGTACCCTGAAGGATCTGTTTCTCTTCAGTTAAAAATAACCAAGAAACAAACATCACAAACTTCTCCAGATCTTCTGCAAAAAAACTTTCCTAAAACTGTGTGTCCCTCCATCATATTAATAGCAAATGGGTCACAGTTTCCACGTCATTTCCGTATTTCCTTTAGAAAGCTGCAATTTGCCAACAACAGCACTGAAAAGGGCTCTTCAGACAAACCTGCAACTAGACCTGTTCCTTTAGCAGGCTGATAAGGTAGAAGAAAGCCACTGCTGCCCTTACAGGGGCTTAATGGAGGAGTGGATTCTGGCCCTGAAGGTTTAAAAACCCAAAGGGAAAAAAAAAAAAAAAAAAGCCTACGGGAAGAAAGGCAAAGCCAAAACAAACAGAACACCACTTGACACCACAGCCTAATGCTCAAGAAAGAACACTTAAGAACGTTTACTTCCCAATTTTAATAGTCATCACCTGAATGCCTACATCTCTTACCAGCACGAACAATGCTGTACTTGAAGGCGAACATGGAAACAGCTTGCTGCAGTGAAATGTGTGGCTTTGTACCACTGTGGTTCCCAGCATTCCCAGATCTGAGCCCAACAGAAAGCAGTTTCTCAGCATCTTTCCCATGTGCAGAGCTGCCTGTCCTTCAGTGACAGGATGACACGACATACTTTATATGCATTTTTATTCACATCTACCATACCCACGCACATGCATATTTACTATATACACACACTACACAGCAGAAAAATGTGAAAAATTCAGAGCCTAGAGCAGGTCAAATCTAAAAATCACAAGGGCAAACAAAGGACTAGTTGATATTGAACTGAATTGTCCAAGGGCACATGTGAACCAACCAAAAGAAGGTATTTCTTTATCTAGTCTATGGTTTAACTCCAGAATCTCTCGCCACCAGAAACTGGAGACAGAAAAAGCTTACAAAGTTTCAAAAATCTCCTGGGCTACCAAACCCCATCAGTCTGTTTGCATCCTCATAGAACTCTGACTACTGCACAGGTGGAAAGCAGGAGAACAGACCAGGGAACCATTACTATATCCTCAATGGCACTGCCAGACAACACACCGAGCTAACCAGACCTCTTATTTGGCCTGGCATGCTGGTTAATACCTTCTAGATATTTCTCGGGGAGTTGCCCTGGCACACAGACTACATTACTAGTGCTTTCTTTTAATCTGCAGTATTGTAGATCACAGCATTATACTTAACCTTATCTCTTCCTTTTGGCCTCATTACCACTGATGATATTCAACATGCACATACTATTCCATATCTTTAACTACCTTTCCTTGCCTACCTTTAATAAAATTGTTTCATCTCAAATACAAAGAACTTTTTCAGTACAAGCAAAATAGTTTTCTTGAATTCTCCTAAGCTTAATTTTTTTAATCAGCTAATTAACCTCCTGCTTTACATCTTTAAAAATTTCTAGTTTTAGAAGGCAATTTTGTCATTCTTAACCGAAGTTTTTTTGCTAAATAGGAGTCCTATATTAGCGAGCTTTTTAACTGTTTTGTTCATAACTCTGAACTGATTTCCCCTCTCTTTCTTAAAGATTTCAGCTATTCTTTTCAAATCTGTGTCACAGCTGCTACAGCTTCTTCTCCTCTGGCTTCCACAACAGGTTAATAACGAAACAATAAACTGTTATCTTTAATCACATCATTTTAATCACATCTTCCATGTAAAGATCCCAAACAATACTAAAATATATCTAAAGTTGTGTGAGATTAAGCAACAGTATGGAAATTACATTCTTAAAGATCCAACACGAGGATAATCAACTTAAAAAGTAGTTAATCAGTGGCTGCTTTACACTGCTGCCATGAAGAAGTCATTATTGTACAGCAAGGAAATTAAGCGTCTAGGAAGGAACGTATAGTCCCAAGAGCAATTCTCTGCTTTGAATTTGGTGAAGGCAACGTGCTAGTCCTGCAGCAAGCAGTGACTTCAGTCACCATCTGCATCCTCCTGCCTGAGCAAAGGGAGGAAACCAGAACCTGCAAAAAACAAGAACACACAGCTACAGGAGAGCTGTCATGCCACATTCAGTCCCAACAGAGACTGCAGGCTACCACAGCATCTCCACTGCCCCTTCCCTCTAACACTTCATATTTGTTTGGCAGCCTACTCTAGTAGTGGTGAAACCCAGTTGCAAGTAAATTATAGGAACAGAAAAGGATAAGTAGCCAGGCCTTGTGCTTTCAATTGTTCATGCTTCATTACTACCTGAATGGTGCCACGATACTAGGAAATATAAAATTGAAGTGTTACACTGAGAGAATGTCATTACCTGAAGCCCCTTGGCAATATTTTTGCATCAAGGAAACAATAAAAAGGACTTCTGGTTGATGATCCTGGAATATTTTTGCAGGTACTTCAAGAAAGTTGTTAACATTATCTAACATCTAATGTTATAAATCAGCTGCTGGGGGTGGCATTCTGAGCACTAGGTAACACTGCGGCTAGATTAAGATATTACCATTTTCAAATGAAGCCCTTAACTAATTTGTGTGTGTATGAGAAAGGTGTAGAAAGAAAACAGAACCATACCAAGCCCGAGTAATTCACAACAGAAATATTATGTCACTGTAGGAACAATGGTGAAGTATCACCACCTGAAGCTATTTATAGAGTTATATTCTAGATGAAATCTCTTTGAATGTAATACTGCTTACTCAGAAGATGGAAAAAAAAAAAAAAAAGAGGAAGAAGAAAGTTAAAAGCATCTGGACTGCAAGAAAGCAGCTATTTAGCAGTACTACATAAAGACGACTTCAGGAACAATTCTGGAAGGGAAGGAAATTCCAGAAGAGACAGAATTTTAAGACAATCCATCTATTTCTTTTGCCTGACTTCTGTTACTTCTTGAAAACCATATTAAGAGAAGACAGCTTCTCAGTAGCATCTCTTCCTACACAGAAGAGAAAGCACCAATTTACAATACCTAGGTGAAAACCACCCACATTTTCCATGTAAAAAGTCCACAGAAAAACTACCAAATAGTGAGCATTTGATTAATGTCCCTACAACTTATACAGCTTTTTTGATTACTTGAAGATCATATTCAAGTTCTGATCTGATCATTGTCATTATTTTTAACAAGCTTTCCTACAGAGTTTCTCTACGGTTTGCAACAAAAGGTAGCAGTAGCAAACAGCTTGGTCCCTCATGCAACTGATCACATATTTGCAGCATGTTCTCTGTAATCAAGTGATCTTGAGGGGAAGGACTGATTTGTTTTGTTCAGTTTTCAGGAGCTGACATGAAACCTCTCCAGCTGTACGCAAAACTCTCCCCTTAGCCCTTCTTTAAGGGCAACAGGGAGCAGATGCTGGCTGAGCACTGACAGCCTCCTGACGACCATTAAAACTTACTTCTGCAGGGGCTCCAGCACTGTTTACAAACATAAGTTATCCAGGCTCCCCTTCCTTCTCCTGTCACCCCATCCATCCATAAATACACATTAACCATTTCTGACAAATCTTTTTGGCAGGTGCAAGCTGCTGACCTTTCTACCCAAAAATCAACACAGTAACCACTGTCTGGATCACACCCTTTCCCCTCTGGGCTGTTTATTTAAAACAAAACACACACACACACAGAATTCATTAAAGCCAAAGCTACTGTTTTTCCAGGAGCCTTAAAATGGTTTCCCTTGCATTTCTTTTACTTCATTTTCCTTCTCCCATCATCTAACCACAGGAATGCACTTGTTTTCCACTGCTCCCTCTTTAACCAAGCCACCCACTGACTTTCATAGTCATTTGGTGCATCTCAACTAGGAGACAGCTTGCAATCCTTGCAATCCCAAATGAAGTCAGGCTCAAAATGGCTCTTCTTTTGAGAGATCAGAAACGGGAAAAAAAAAAAATTGTTTGATGTTCTTTTTACTTTCAAAAAAGCATATATTAAAATATAACACAGGGACTTAGACCAAGTGCCTCCCTATGAAACTCTGGTGCACAGTAACACTCAATGCTCACTGTGGAGAAAAGAGCTACTGTTAATGAAATTTTTAAGTAATTAGTTTAGGTTACTTTCTCATAAGCTTCTCTGCAGCCCTGCAAATAGGGATTTCTGTCCACAGAGACTGCCTCCCCATAGTTTATTAATACAGGCACTCTATATCACAAGCTCTGAGCAGAGCTCCTCATCCCTTGCAAATAATTAACTGTTAAGGGAAACAAAGGTCTTGGTGACAACTGTTACTCCTCAAAAACATTTCAGGCTTTACTAAATTACTCATTTCAAAAGTGCTAGGAATAACAAAAAGAAAAACACGGTTGCACTGAATCCATCTTTGCACCAAGGTGTCATTGCATTGTTTGTTATGTTGTCTCCTGTTGCTTTAAGGATGGAGCTGCAAGTGACACAGTAAGCCTCTGAAGGAGGAGGAGACATAGGGACAATTTTCAGAGAGAAATGTGTCTTTTTTTCCTCCTTCTCTCCCAGTACTTGGATCCTAATTTTTAAAAACTTTTCATTTTCTCTACACAATGAAAACCATTGGTCCGAAGCTGTCTCTTAAAGNTAACCTTGATAAAGAGCCTAAGCATCTGCCACTTTTATCTGAGCTTCATCTGACTTATAAATACTTACATGACATTGAAGAATGTTTCACTATAAATAATAAGAGCTTTAAGTATTGGTTTCTCTCTCCACTCCCTGGATATGAGCTCTTTGATTAAGAAGAAGTGAAAGAAAATGGCACAGGATTCATTTACTTATTTGGGGAAAAAAAAAAAAAAGAATCTCCACTTGATCATTATGGACTAATAACTACAGAGCCCATGACTTGCCAACTTTGTTTTGCAACAAAGCAGCTTCAGGACACCATTCATGAAGCATTAGCAGCTTGTGGATGAGAAGTTCAGCTGGAGGACAAAAAAAGATCTACCTGTTCAAACAAGGACTGTCAGACAAACCCTACATTGTGAGGAGCAGGGTCTCCTCTACCCATGCTGCAGAAGAACAAACCAAGCCAGTATTTTGCACTCTATATGAAAACTAGATTGCAGTCATTGCTATTTTCAGCTTTGTGTCCTGACAGTGAAAGATTCCCCAACTGCCCTTTACAGTATCCTTCCATGATGTTAAAATCAGGTGATATGTCTAGCAGACTTGTAAAACAAAAGATTTTCATAATGTTGTGCATGAATAATGTTCAACCACATTTGGTAACCATCATTCAGCCTTCTACTAGCATCAAAAGGGATATTGAGAAAGACAGTTTCTTATGCAGTGCAGCCCACCACTTTTTTTTTTTTTTTTTTTTTTTTTAATCCAATAGATAGCTTTCAACACCGATTTCCTTTTCACATCTGTCTGTCTTACCTTTTAAGATGTACCAGTTCTCTATGTTATAATACAGCCAACAATTCGCAGCTGTCCTGTGAACTGTAGAAGAGACCGCTCCTCCCTCAGCATAGACAGAAGGATTTTTACACTTCTTACCAAATTATTTTTTAAGTTTCTTATCAACTGCATAGTTTTACATCTGCCTATTAGTATTTTATCACTCAAAATGTAAATAGGGTAGACGTCCTTCTACACACAGCTTAGGAAAGGCACTTGAAGAGCCATAAAAGAAAATAATGCTCAGAATATGGAAGTATGATTAGCTTTTATCCTTCAGAAACTACTTTCCATAAATAAGCTTTACTACACTTCAGCCATTATTAGATTTATTTCTTTCTCAAATACGAAAGCAATTCTCATGCTGTAAATGAATTTTATAGCTAGACAGGCACAACCACCCTAGCAAACATGAATACAGTTGCTGAGCTTATTAAATCTCGTTTTATGAATATAATCAAAAGTCTGAAAAGGAAGTCACCATGACAGATTTTTCCCTTTTCCAGGCTTTGAATTAGTGTTAGTGGCCTGATCTTGCCAATTTGCATCATACCATTCTCTCCTACTAACTATAACTAATCCCTTCCTACATTCAGTGAAATTCCTTATACACTGAGGAAACTTCGTGGGTGACTTCATGAAGATCTCCTCAATATATCCTTGCATCTTTTATACCTATCCAAAGTACTGTCTTCGGACAAATTTAGGGAGTAGAGGAAGTCAGTAATATGCTATTTGTCAGGCAATATTCATAGTTATGGGAGCAGGAAGTCCAATAAACTACTAGTGCATAGGACAGCGTGTGCTGCAGTACACAGCACTGTTAGTGCTGCCTTTATATTAGTAATTTGACTAAACCAGAGCAATTAAATGTAATGTATTATCATAAATATTAATTACATTATAAAGCCTTTCTTGGGTAGGCTTTGAAGCAATGAATATTCTAGAAATGAAGATGGAGATAATATAACTGAAAAATTAGTTAACTGTGACTAGAATCTAACACCATTGTAATGTTCTATTTGGCATTGTCTTGCCAACATAAGGCAGTAGACAAACACTAAAAAAAAAAAAAGGATGCTATGACTTATAAGACTTAAAGAACAACAACAGGGGTTGTCTTCTAAGATTCTAAAGAGGGGCAGGGGGGACAGCACTCAGAAATCAATAGCTACTCTATTCTGCGTTCAGTAGCAACATCTGGGTGCAGAAGCAAATTCTGAAACCAGACAGCGTGAACCAGCTGCAGCACACAGATGAGACATTACGCCTCTGCGGAGCGCAGCAGCCACATCCAAGCTGTGTGTTGGGTACATGTTCAGCAGCCCCTAGAATTAAATGGATGTAAGAACCGCTGACTCGCAAAAGACCAGGGAAGAATCCTTTCTTCCCCCACCCTGGAAAATCAGAGCAAAATGTAAATAGTGTTTGTCATGTTGCATAGCATTAGTTGATCTTCACATATACATACAAGCCTACTATTCAGCCCATGCACTACTTATTGTATGTTTGAGGATCTGTTTAACATACTGCTAATTCACTTTTAATGCAGTCTAAACAGTTTTAGCTCCAATATTCACCACTGCTTGCCTGTGTGAACCAAAACCAAGAGATTCTTGCTTCTTAAAAACTACGTCTTATTTTCTCATCTGAAATGCTAATGCTGAACATAAAGGTTAATAAGTACTTCCTGAAAGTGAAAAAAGATGAACAAGTCAATCTAACCCAAGAATATTACCTCAATAAAAAGAATTAGAGCAAACAAACATTAAGCACCCACGTACATAAAAATGTCAGAATAAACCACACAGAAGTGCACATAACTATAAATTTAAGTAATTAAAGACCATCCATTAAGCTACTGCTTGCTAGGAAAACACGCTCTGCTGTTACCATTGTCCACAAGAAAACTAAGCATCCATTCTATTGTGAAATACTTAATCAGAATCAGTAACAAGAGAAGGGGTTTGTTTGTTTGCATAAAATACCAAGCACAAGAAATCAGCTTTATGCAAGGGCATTGTCCCAGCCCTGACTGAGTACTTCTAATGGTAAGGTTTTCACTCTTTATCTCAAAAAGAAGCTAAAGATCCCATAAAACTAACAGCGTTAGATGTACCACAGCCACAGCATCAGTTTCTTTCCTCTAATGCAAAGAGCTCTAACCAGGTCCAAATTTTGGCAATGTTTTATGTTAAAAGCAATTGCTCTCCCTTCAGAAGAAAATTAATAAACTCACAATCTCCCTGCCAGCCCTGGCTGGACTCCACTCAGGACAGCCACTTCCTACCACACAACTGCTTCTTACACCTACAGAGGATCAGGTACAAAATAGCAATCTCCAGTAAAAATAAAACTAAATACCAGAAGTGGCTGTTCCCAGCATCTCATGACAGTCATTATGTTATAAAGGACGCAATACACTGATGGAGAGTAAGTGAGGAGATGTACTGATCTCGGGAAAACCCTGCTGGCCCAGATCCTAAGCAGTAATGATACCATTCATCACAAACTCCATTGCCACTTCAGAAGAAATAACTACAAGGCTGAACCAGCACTTCAGGTAAATACTGTCTGAATTCCTATGCCAGCAAGTACAACAGGAAAACCATGGACTGTTTAGCAGATGGTTTTAGATAAATTAGAGTTGTAGACCCTAATCTGACTACAGTGCAGTGCTCCCAGGGGTCAGGCATTTCTGAAGGTATTGATTTTTGTGCATAAATTGGCATACCTATATGCACACACAAACAGATTTTAATTACATTTGCCAAGGGAGTGGTGGGTGAGAACAAGTCAGCACCAGAAGAGCTGAAAATCATTTCACTGAAAATAATTTCACACTGCGAGAGCACGTGTATTCTTACAAACAGCCAATGTCCACCATGCCTTCCAAAGACAGAACAGAGTGTATAAACTGGTAACAGACATTAATGATTTTAATACTGGTGAAGAAACTCCACAGGTGGTAGGCTGGGAGTGATGAGAAAGAGACATTTCTCCTATTAGATGGATTTTAAAATAAATGTGCAACTCTAGAGAGGCTGGAACAATTAAAGAGTCTGGCAAAGAGATGAATTGGGAAGACAGATAGTCAAAGATCCAGTAGACTTCCCCAAATCAAACATAGGATGGAAACAAACAGACTTAAAATGGCAAGGCACAGCACTAAAAAGTACCTTCTTCCTTCTTTTTTCCCCCTCCCAAGGGAAAATCCTAAAGGAGACCGAAGGAAGATGTCTATTTATTGGAGAAATTGAAAGGCTATTTTGGTGTTTCAGATTTATACTAGAAGCAAGAGTACATCTATTCCCATAAATTATTAAAGGATAGGTAACAAATGCTAATAAAAATCATGATTTTTTTTTTCTTTTCTTGTAATCTTGCTGCAACGCAAAAGAGTAGATCCACCAAGAATCCTCAGTCATTTTAAAAAGTAGCATTTAAGTAAGGTCAGATACAGTAGTTTCATTTCCTTGTCCAGGAATCAGGTTTGTTCTGAAGCCATTGCTCATTAGCTCTCAGTTATACTTTACGTTCAGGTCCACCACAGTTATACAAGCAACAGAAGTATGTACAGGTATAAGTCTCCTTGCATAACGTCAGACACACTAAGTAGTAAGACACTGAAGACTTATGTTAGACCATCTCCCAGAAATAAGCTGTTTTTCTTTTTTAATAGAAACTCCGAATAACATAAACACATGCCTTTCACAATCTATATGGCACAATGCAACACTCATTTGATTTACTTTCTGAAGGACATATAGACAAATCATCATTTTCACAGCCACATTATTTTGTCCTGTCCACATACATAGGTAGGCCTGCCCATGTACAGTTCATTGCAACTAGTATCAAACTTTTGCTAGGATATTTTATTTTATTTTGAAATGATCTTCAGATTTATTTTGCACAAAGAGTTGAGAGGTAGCTGAAGCTACACTGGCAACAGCCGAGCTGAGCAGCCACATCTCAAAGAAGGCATCCCACAGAAGGTGACACCAGTGCTCTTTCTCCAAACTTGACAAAGTTATCCATACATATAAATAAGTCTACATAACATATTTTAATATGCAAAGGATATTACTTATCCTCTTTTGCATTCCACTTTCTCAGTACTTTCTGAGAAAATAATGAGTCATAAAGGTCTTGAGTTGATGGGCCACAGATACAACATTCAATGCTTAAATTTGCTCCAACGTAAGTTTCTGTAACTAGTAGAGTTTAACTTGGATCACAGTTGCTGCTGTTCTGTACAAACCTATTTATATGAACAGAGCACAGAGCCAGAACAGTTGCTTTGTAATTAGTTCAGGCATGTTTGAATCCAGAAGGGAAACTGTTTCAATTTATTTTCCCCTGGAACAAAGTTCCACTACGGCTTTACAGTGTGACCATGCATATCAGGAAAAAGCTTTCATNAAAAAAAAAAAAAAAAAAAAAAAATCAAATTGTACTACCGAATTCTTCTTCTATTTCTCTGTTTCACTCTGAATGTACTGAGATGTTTGAAAACACTGTGTCTGAGATTTTGTCATCCGTAGCGTCAAAGACATTTTGGCAGAAAAAGAAAGTCTTATTGAGGGCAAAATTCAGTCAAGATGACTGTAAAACCTAATCCACACCTTCGAATTTGGACTGAATATCCATCACTTAAACATCTTGTAAATGACCCAATTTGTTTACACGGCCCCATTGCTCTTTATGACTTTTCCATAAAGAAGTTATTACATCCATTCCTTTTATTTTGTTTGAGTGCATTTGAATGAGCCCCAGAACCACAAGCAAGTGAAACAGACTTTCTGCAGATGGAAGCGGCCTCGTATAATTCCCCACTACCGGTAAAAGAGTCAGAACAACACTTTCAGTTTGGGAATGCCATACTTTCACATATAGCAGAAGAATTTCCTACGCCATATGTCTTTTTTTAAATATTTAACTGTTGTATAAAATAAAAGCTGGTTTCCTGTCCACCAAAGGAGGAACACAGAGCCTCTTGGACTTGCGTCTGACTGCTTTCAAGAAGCATGAAGTCACTCATGTGGTTACACAGTGAAGAACACCAAGGCAAGGGCAATCAGCAATAGTAACAAATAAAGAAATCAAACATCTCATCTGTTCTACCTGCTATCATGCACTTGTTCATCCAATAAAGCTCCCCAAACAGCAGTTTAATACAAGACTGCACAACTGAATTTTCTGGAAAAGACCACAGCCAAAGATTCAATTCAGCATTATTATTGCTTATTTCACAAATCAGCAGCTCTTCCAAAGTCATTTCCCCACTTCATGTGCTTTTAAATAAATGTTGCTTAAGAAGCAGCAGAGAGAGATTAACAGGACTGGACTGAAACGGAAGGTATGGCAGGAGCATCTCCAAGAATGTTTTACCAGCATAATTTACTCTTCAAATACAAGACCCTCTGGTATTTTACACCTGGATTTTTCCTTGATAGAAACTTACAGTTTTACTGATAAGTGCCACAGCAAGTAATGGTTTTAAAGATGTAGAACAACAAAAACTACAAAAAGGGCACTACCCCTGTACCTTTCATTGCCTGGGCCTGGTCTGAAGCCTTTCAGAGGTGTGCTGAAAGCTTGGAAGCCCTCCCTCACTTTCCCTCGGCAGAGCTGTAGCACTGTAGGGAAATAACAACAATAGCTGCCCAACTAAGGGTACCACACGCCTAGAAAATGGAGTGCTACAGTAACTCAGAGCATGAAAGCCCTAAGTCCCACAGCAAAGCTGGCAGCAGGGACCCCCAGGGAGCACACCCAGCCTCTCTTGGGCACACCTTGCGCTCTGTGTGAAGTATTAACTACAACAATGCTCAAACAGAGCTGTGTCTGGATGCTACTTCAACACAATTCATAATCAGTTTTAAGAAATTTGACAAGCAATTTCAGTCCTTTGGGTTTTGGAGAAGAAAAGGTACACTGAGGTGTTCTTCGACTAAGAATCTCCTTAAAACATATGTGTTTATAACAGTATCTTGAATGATTTAACTGTGAAGGGCCAGAGCAATGAATAATTTATGAGGATTAATTCACAAAAGGCATGTTGCCACTGAAAAAACACAGATAAGGTGCTACTGGTTACTGCCGTGCAACTCTCCCATTCTCACCACTATAAAAAGCAGGTATCTATATGGTGAATGACCCTAGAACATTTTCTTATTTCATGAGCAAATGCTTTTTCTGCCTGTAATAGGCTGCAGCACATTGCAGGATAATTCGTATTCTCTTTTCCTAGCTACAGACACCTGCATATGAAAATGTCAATTTAAAAAAAGAGGCAGCTAACACCGTGACCATCTTCACTGCAGTTAACCTATAGAGTCTCCAATTAGCCCAGCCTCAACAAGAAAAGTCACACAGGGAAATAATAACCCAGGGGCTCAAAGAGATGGAATTAAACAGCTGATGAGCCTTTTTAACGACTTGCAGCCAGCTCACCCAACAGCCCAGTTGGCAAAGGCAAAAGCCTACACACACGTGTCAGGACTCACAGAGGAGTCCGCAGTGAGGTAAGCCCAGCAGCCTGCTGGTCCCGTGCCCTGTACAGTCACGCCAGAGTTATGGCCATGCTTAACAAAGGTTAAGTATTTGGAACAGAACCAATTGAACCCAGAAGACAGACAGGCCCTGCTAATTCTGGTTGAGAAGACCTTATCTGGGCTCTCTCCTTCCCATCAACTTTTTTGACACTACTTTTACTCTGTAAAAAGACTTTCTCTGTAAGAGTCTAACAACCTTTCCAGCCTTCTCCCTTCTTACTCTTCCCATCAACTTGCGTACAAAACTGATCAGGTTATAAAAACGTGTAGAAGTGCTATTGTCTCCACGCTTTTCAAGATCAGATATCTTTATATAAAGGAAAACTGCTTAGCATGATGTAGGGTCAAAAAAATTAAGCACAGAGAATTCCATTCAATAGTGGGAATATATGATTACAGTATGTCAGCACAAGAACGTTCAGAAGACAAGATCAGAAGGCAGATGAACCCTACAGACAGAATGTCTACGGATCAAGGCATGAGTAAGTTTCCCTGATGTTGCCACCCTACAATAACATCCTACAACCTAACTAAGCCTCTAGAAAATAAAAAAATTGTATTTTAGCTTTACCTTAGCATATTAAGAAATTTGCACTCATCTACTCAAAAAAAAAAAAGCATTTCACATTCAAACACAAGCTGTGAAAGTTCTCCCATAGAGAATGATAGAGCTGAGTAAATTTTCCATGAAAAATTAATTTCTCAGGAACTCTTAAACAACCAGTCACTCAAACAGATAAGTAAGTGCTACTGCAACAACTTTCTGTTATGTACCTCTGAAGACCCACACATTTCCTCTTTTTTTTTTTTTTTTTCCTCTCTACAGGATGACTTCTAAGCAGCTTACACACCAGGAAGCATATTTTCCATGACATATGTTTTGCAACTAAAAAGCAAAGCCTCAGCTCTCTGTTAAAGCAAAGAGCTATCTATAAAGCCATGTACTTCCAGTGAAGCAAAGCAGGCTTGGACAGCATGTGCTCTTTCTAGTAATCAGGAACTACCAGGCAGAGCAAAAACAAAGAAGCAACTACCCAACAGCAACACCACCACAAAAAAAAAAAAAAAAAAAAACACACAAA
>VXAV01005957.1:114160-133558 GCA_013399715.1 Alectura lathami | reverse complement strand
CCTCGGGGCCGGCGGCGGGCCTCCGGGCCAGGAGCCGGGGTCAGCGCCGGGCCGGCCCGCTCCTGGGCTCGGTCGTTAGGGCGAGGGGCTGTGCTGGCTTACCCGTGCTTGTTGTTAGTACGCGTTTATGGGTTTTGGGTCGGTAGCGAGAGGGCGGGTGTGCTCCCTTGATACTGGGAAGTGAAGCGCCAAGGGAATGTTTTAAAAAGGCTCTGGGTGTAGATTACTTCTTCTCTGGCAGAAGCTGCCATTCCAGCTACCCTGAAATGAGACATCCAGCCTTCACATCAACAGGCTGATCTGCTGTCTTCTTCTGTTGAGCACTTCGTGGCTCTCCTGACGTGCTGTGCAGCACTCACGTCTCTGTGAAGCAGGCAGGATGGGGTTTGGTTTGGGGAGTTTTCCTTTGGCTTCCGAAGTCAGAACTGAATTTATGGCAAGGATCATCCCCCCACTACCACTTGTGAGGACTAAAAGGACTGATGACGTTAACACCCATGAAAACAGTGCTGCGTTCAACCTTCTTTGCTAGAGCTGATGACCTTTTTGGTTTTCCTGACACGGGTTTGAACCACGGCTACACGATGGGTTGGGGTAACAGGACTGAAGGCTAACTAGGTACTGGCAGGGCAAAAGAAGCGATGGGGGGGATGAATCTCATCTCTCAGCTGAGAAGTTTGGGCAGTGTTTCTTAACAGCGACTTCAGCCCCCATGGCTCTGAGGTGGTTTGGGGAAGGATAGGAAGATCTGCGTGCCAGTGAGAGGCACAGACAGAGGGACTGACTGCGCTGCTGGAGCCTTGAGTACACACTATATAAATGCCTCATCCTTTGACCCAGCTCTTTCCATTATATAACTAAGCTATTTCTTCACCTCAGCCAAAGTAACCCTTGAGACAGTGATAAACATCCCTCTGTTCCTAATAAGTGACATATTTCTAGTAGCAACTGAAAGCTGTCCAGCCAAGCTGGGCCGTGCTCCGAAAGGCAGTCTTGGAGCATTCCATAAATAGCAACCCTTCCCTTACAGAGTGTGAAGAAAGAAAGTTACTGCACAGAGCAGGCTGCACAGCTATTTTTATTATTGCTGTTATTATTAATAATTATTTTTTGACTTTTATTGATGTTATTTTAAAATGGAAAGAGAAATATCAAGTGCTGCTTTCTAAGTCTTCTGAGTTGAGGATTACAAGCAGTGCTTCTTGTGACCAAGTAAATGAAGGATTTCATGGTAACAGCCTTCATTGCCCGATTATTTTGTTTCTTGTGTTTCAGAGGACTGAGGACGAGTTTCCTCTGAAAAATGTGGACCTGATATATCAAACTGTGCACGTGAAAACAAAATTATCCAACATTTTCCATAGCTTTGGAGGCTTTAGGCTGCCTCAGAGCAGTGTTTCATCTGGCATCCTGGCTGTGACATTTCAAAGGAAAATGCAAGAACCCCCATAGTGGATGAACATGGAATAACACTGAAGAGGAAGCCTTCATTCTGAACCTCCTGTAATTAAAGATCAGGGTATATTTTGGATCATTAGGACACCACATCTTTTCCAAAATGCTTACGTTGTTAATCCCATCCAAAACATTGTGAGCTAACCCCCATCCTTACATACACCCAATCTTTTCTGAAGTTCAGTCTGAGCTTGTATCACCAGCTATGTTTACTTTAAATGTTATTGCTCCCCAGCTTCATTGGGTATATTTTTTTGTTTCAATTATGAAAATAGGTAAACAGAAGTGATTTCACTTCTCCATTCATTATCTGTGTTAAAGCCTTGCCATACCTACTCCCAACTAGGCATTTTATGCCATTTTTCATCTGATCGTCTCTATACATCTATGCTTTTCAGCATCCTATCTTATTTTGTTACTTTGAGGTAGGACAACCAGAACAGAATATTCAAAGTGAAGGCCTAATCTTAACCTACGTAGTTGAAACAGAGTATTTTATTGTGTATAGTATTCCTTCTGCATGCTTTTATCTTTTTATTGGAAGGTATTGTCAGATACCTGAATGGCTGGACAGTTGTCCCAAACACCTCATGGGTACTTCGGATCACTCCCTGTCAGCGCCCAGGACATAACATTACCAGTACGGAGTTTCGCTAGGGCCACGGTGCCGTTCTGTCTAAGAGTTACAGTGACTCCAGCACCCAGTAAAATTTTTTCTGGATTTCATTATGAGTCATGTTTCGTTACAGTGCTTGCTTTCTTCATCTATACGAAACGCTTTATACAAAGCTTTCTATTCTCTACTTTTCTCCACGCTGAGCATTACACTTCAGTCCTTTGACTTTTGTATCACAGTTGGTTACAACGCTATACTTCATCTGACAACTACTTAGCTTATATTATGGAAGCTTTTTGATTGCGTAGTCAAGTTTTTTGTAATTTTCAAAGGTTTTGTAATACCATCTATAAAATTACATACCATATATTTTTAATTTGAATATTGCAACAGACGATCCCATTAATTTTCATCTTCAAGTAGTTTGAGCTCTGCCAATCTTTCAGATTGTTTTACAATTGTTGCTTTTTTTCCCACATCCTCACTTATAACTCTAAGTGATTTTTCATGTACTCAGATAAAATTTTAATTATCTGGATTATCCCACAGGAATTTATTTTGCACCAGTTCCAGAAATAACGCTGTTGAGACCTAGCCACCAGAGAAGACAGTGGAAATTTAGCCTGTTAGGACTCCAGAGACTCACTGTGATGGCTGTAGTCTTTGTACACCTGAACTACAAAAATCAGCAGAATGAAAAGGCTCTCTCTTTTATTATTGTTAACTTGAAAAACTATCATTAAAACAAACACGCATCACAATTTTCACAAACTACACTTAGACCTATAAAAAGAATTCCCCACACCAGTGCCAAAATAACATCAGCACAGAGCCAACAGAGGCGCTGGGCTTTACACATGCCACACCCCTTGTCTCCTTACCATATTGCAACAAAAAAGATTCCCCACAGTTATCCACTGACACCGACTGGAGGTGGTGAGATACTTCTATTTCTATACTCTGTGAGTTGAACTGATACAAAGAAATGCCAGCTGTTTTCAGTGGGCTTTAGATATCCCTAGCTAGTTCTGCAGATAAATATTTCCTTTTCCTCTATGCTATCTTCAGAAAGACCTTCCCCCTCATCCCCACCCCCCTGTCAAGGTATGCTATGAGATGTTTGTCTCTTCTGGGAGGAATAGCGTGAGGGATACAATATTTTTTCAGGAAAACAGGAAGGCTAATACAGGCACATCTTTATGCATAATCTACAGTAGAGGAAAATGCTTCAGGAGATGAGTAGCTCCACAGATGCAATTATTTCTATCAAATTCCTGGCTCACAAGAGTTAGGCATTTACCTAACTGTTTACAGGATTAGGATCCACTGTTAGGAAAAGATTGATTTCCTTGTCTCCCTACTATTTGTATCATTTCCTATAATGAATGGGTAAAAACCTAGACAGGCTGGAGAGTTGGGCAGGGAGAAATTTAATGAAATTTAACAAGGGCAAGTGTAGACTCTTGCATCTGGGCAGGAATAACCCCAGGAAGCAGTATAAGTTGGGTACTGACCTGTTGGAGAGCAGCACAGGGGAAAGGGACCTGGGGGTCCTGGTGGGCAGCAGGATGACCATGAGCCAGCACTGTGCCCTCGTGGCCAAGAAGGCCAATGGCATCCTGGGGTGTATTAGAAGGGGTGTGGTTAGTAGGTCAAGAGAGGTTCTCCTCCCCCCCTACTCTGCCCTGGTGAGACCGCATCTGGAGTATTGTGTCCAGTTCTGGGCCCCTCAGTTCAAGAAGGACAGGGAACTGCTGGAGAGGGTCCAGCGCAGAGCCACCAAGATGATTACAGGAGTGGAGCATCTCCCTTGTGAGGAAAGGCTGAGGGAGCTGGGTCTCTTCAGCTTAGAGAAGAGGAGACTGAGGGGTGACCTCATTAATGTTTATAAATATGTAAAGGGTGGGTGTCAGGAGGATGGAGCCAGGCTCTTCACTGTGACATCCAATGACAGGACAAGGGGCAATGGGTGCAAGCTGGAACATAGGAGGTTCCGCTTAAATATGTGGAGAAATTTCTTCACAGTGAGGGTGACAGAGCACTGGAACAGGCTGCCCAGAGAGGTTGTGGAGTCTCCTTCTCTGGAGGCATTCAAAACCCGCCTGGATGCGTTCCTGTGCGATCTGCTCTAGGTGTTCCTGCTTCGGCAGGGGGATTGGACTAGATGATCTTTCGAGGTCCCTTCCAATCTCTAACATTCTGTGATTCTGTGAAAAAAAAAAAAAAAAATCATGCATGTGTACCTGTATATTCTGAATGTACTCATAGATTCTTTGGGCAATCATACCAAAGAACAAATACTTTGCAAGGGTTAGCATCTAATTTAAAGCTAACAAACATCTGCTGATTCACACAGAAGACGAATGTCTGCTTCTGTGCAAGGTTCTCTTCATTTCTGTGTAGTTGCATATGAGCTAGTTGCTGGTTTAATAGAGCAGAGGTTTAAATGCTTATGTTCACATTATGGAATTATTTGCAACTGTGTGAAGACCTCTTAAACAGTTATTAGGTGTCCTGTTTGTACAAAATCTTTTATGGGTGAGGGATAAACATGAAAACTGGAATTGCAGTAGAAACATGCATCAACTTTTAGAAAAGCAACAGTTCAATATTCTGCCCTCATGATCACTGAGCAATAGAAAACAGACATTTGTACAGATAAACACAGCTTGTGGTCTTACTAATATCAGCTGAAGAGGCCGTGTAAAGAATTGCACAGAAAATAATTCCTGCGTTAGCACTCCTGTAGAGGAGGTAGCAGTAAATACATTGCAGTGGATTTTTATGACCTGTATTATTCTTTTTATGTTTTGTATTTTACTTATTTAATATATATATATGAAAGCAGCCTGCCTTATCTATCCTTTCTGCCACAAACACAACCAGCGCTTTGCTTCTGTGCTTTGGAGTCAGCCATATACTAGATGGTTCAGAGTGCTAGCTGTCCCTTCTCGATAGAGAGCACTGCTCCTTGAGGAAGAAAGCAAAACTGCAAGTAAGAATGCGGTGTTATTTATCATTAAATAGCCCATAATTACAAATAAATTACATTATGAAACTCATACACTCAGGATTTACTAAATCACTTGTAGTTGTTGCTCACTCCTTCCTCCCTTGTGTTACCTACTTAATTTTAGTACTCTAGACTTACTGTCGTTCCTACTGAATTTGTAAACAAGTTGAAGACTTATGATTCTCAACATGAGCCAACAATGTGCGCTTGCAGCCCAGAAGGCCAACCGCATCCTAGGCTGCATTAAGAGAAGTGTGACCAGCAGGGCAAGGGAAATGATCCTGCCCCTCTACTCTGCTCTCGAGAGACCCCACCTGGAGTATTGCGTCCAGTTCTGGGGCCCCCAGCACAAGAACAACATCGAGCTGTTGGAGTGGTTCCAGAGGAAGGCCACGAAGATGATCAGAGGGCTGGAGCACCTTCCCTAAGAAGGCAGGCTGAGAGATTTGGGGTTGTTGAGCCTGGAGAAGGGAAGGCCCCGGGGGGACCTGATAGCGGCCTTTCAGTACCTGAAGGGGGCCTACAGGAGAGCTGGGGAGGGGCTCTTCAGAAGGGTGTATAGCAGTAATATGAGGGGTAATGGCCACAGACTGGAAGAGGGGAGATTTAGGCTAGATATTAGGAAGAAATTTTTTCCTGTGAGGGTGGTGAGGCACTGGCACAGGTTGCCCAGAGAGTCTGTGGATGCCCCCTCCCTGGCAGTGTTCAAGGCCAGGCTGGATGGGGCTCTGAGCAGCCTGGTCTGGTGGGAGGTGTCCCTGCCTATGGCAGGGGGTTGGATCTAGATGGTCTTTAAGGTCCCTTCCAACCCAAACCATTCTGTGATTCTATCTAAAACTTAAAAATATAATGAGGAACAAGAATGAATTCCAAAGAGGCTTTAGTTATGTCAGTGTTATACAGTATGGGCTGCTCAGTCACAGCCAGAGAACAAAGAGCTCTTTATGTCATTTGGTCACTTCGACCACAACTTCAAATAAAGTGCCATTTCTATATTGCAAACACAAAAGTGGGACTTATAAATACACCTAAATACAAGTATTTGAACATGGACCTCTAAGCACATATATGTTGTTCTGCTCAGCATTGCACAGATTAAGCAATCGTTTATCAAATCAATTCAGACCTTTGAGGACCAAAGCCATTATGGTACTTCCATGTGATTTCCACTTAAAAGCATTGGTTTAGAGCAGTCCCAGTTAAATTATTTTAATAACAGCATGCACACATATATAGTCCAAGCTACATGCAAATTGAACTTTGTTTTACACAGGCTGTGGGAGCTACAACTGGAGACAAGAAGGTGGGAGGCCCACTAGAGGTCTCCCAAACTAAAAGAATGCTGTCCGCTTCTGTCACCTGGTAGTTCGTTAGGGTTTTGATGGGCTTCCAAAGTCAACAAGAGAAAAGTATAAGGCAGATAAGTAGACTGAACTTCAGTATTAAGTGTACTGAGGCCTGAATGGGTAGCTGTAGCTAGGTTTGAAATCTGAATTTCCTTATGGGGTACATAGGAGCGCACTGGGTATATGCGTACTCTTAAAACATACGATTTCTTCTCTTTTATGGTCTCAGAGTAGAGCTTTCCAATGATTTCTGGTACCTACACCTGATTCAGATGCCCCTCTGTATTCAAGCACCATGTGCTCTCACAAACATACTTGAGTAGGTGCGCGAAGGCTCACTCGCATACATGGAAAGGTTTGCCTTTTAATGCCAACGTGCCTGATGACTCACCTTAGGTCAGAAGCCAAATACATTTCCTGGCCGCTTTTCAACCATATGCTGGCAATTATTGATCAATAATGTCTTAGGGCCTATCAGCATCCATTAAATCCTATCATTATCACAACTGAAAATGGCAAAAGATTTCTTTATGATGGCTCTAAATAACTACTGAATTCTGAATAACTATGGAATTGTTTTCCTGCCTGCCTCCCTTTCAATAAGCAGTGCAAGATGCAGGTTTGCAGTCAAAATACAAATTTTGGGTTGCATTTCCAAACATTCTTAACTACTGCTATTTTCAAAAGTATTATGTATTGCTATTATACAGTAGAGCAATTGTATCCAGATTCAGTAGAACTAAAGGCACGCTGTATCATAACATGTGTAGATATAAACAGCTCATTGCATACACCAGTAAAAAACATTCTAGCACTACAAGATTTTTTTTAATCTTCACACCAACATATTTGTAAGGTATTTATGGATGAATATTCTAATGGCTTTGAAGTTGTTCTTCAGAGAGATGAAGCTCAGCTGAACATGTTTATGGGACAGTGGCAGAATCTCAGTACTGATGCTTGTAATGTAGTAGTTAACAGTGTGAATGCAGACTACCTATCAAACAGATATACTAAGATCAGTCACATTAGCTATTTTACTGGAATATTTACATTTATTGAGCTTGGAGAAGAAAAATAACAGTCCTTGATTTGCTTTGACATCATAGGTATTTAAAATACAGTAAAGGATATTATTGATACTAAGAACTTTTACTCAGGCATGTGTTTAATTGAACTATGTTTTTAATGTCTGCCTGTAGCACTTCATCTTTAATCTTCTGGTACTCCATTCTACACAGAGCAGAAGTAATGCTAGGATAATTATGTATTTAAGTTCAAATTCAGCAAGTAGCAGGTACATGGATAGGACCAGCCTTGGAAGTACATTGTTCTTTGGCGAAATTGTGATTAGAGCTTACTCAGGAAACAAAATCTATCCAAGAAGATGTTGCAAGCAAGTTCATGCATTAGGAAAACATCGTAAATCTAACTGGAGTAGAAGTGCAATTGCAAACTGAACAGCTGACCCAACCACTCAAGAAAGATAAAGCACTGGAGCAAATGTGTTTCTAATAGATAGAGAGTAGCTGTCCCCAGCAACCCTGACTTACCACATGATATTTCCCCTTTCTTGTCCTAGTCCTGTCTGTTCCCTACTCTTCCTCTTCTTCACCTCTTCCTCTCTTTCACTCTTCTCAATTAATTAGTTATCACATCTGCTCCACTAATTATTTAGTTGAAGTCC
Source organism: Alectura lathami (assembly GCA_013399715.1). Taxonomy (NCBI): domain Eukaryota; kingdom Metazoa; phylum Chordata; class Aves; order Galliformes; family Megapodiidae; genus Alectura; species Alectura lathami. The sequence continues at coordinate 125,441 of VXAV01005957.1, read as the reverse complement.
TGGCCTCCTAATCTTATCTCACCACAAAGTACTAGCTTTCCTAATCAGCATGCTTGCCTTCATGTTGGGGGTGATATTTCGTAGAAAGTTCGCATGCTGCAACACTACTGTGAGACAGTAGTCAATGGTAGAAGATGTGCTTCAAAACTATCCTGGTCTGAAATGAAATCCTAATGTAAACACACCCAGTGTCTCATCTGCCCCATCAATTATGATGTCTTTCCCATTCTTCTGTTATTTTAATCTCCAGTCTGTATACCTCCTAACTGACATAATCTTTCTGCGTCTCAGTAAGGCAGCTTCCCTTTTTGACGTTGCATGGAGTCAGCCAGAGAGAATGTACACTATCAATTCAGCCCAATCTAGGCTTCGTGTCACCTACAGAAGCACACCAAAGTTTTATGCAGGCCATCTGGAACTTTTCTGGAGGAGAGATGAAGAGCTTCCAAGGAACTGATCTGTAAAATATAAATCTTTACTGATCATATGCAAATTGTAATTTTCCTGGTTTCCTACATTTGAGTAGATTTGTGCAAAAATAGCAGTAGGCATGTGTTTGAAAAAATAGTTAACATCACTATCTAAAACCTGGAATCAGTGGAAACTTGAAAAAAAGCTCTAACACAGGGGGCACAGAAAATGATAAATATTGACTTTCTCATCAGTTGCCTCATTCACACAACTATCTGAATTATTTTGGCAGAAATAAGGTTCAAGCTGGAGCATGGAGACTTTCATCCCACACATTTTTCCAAATACAGAAATAGGAAAAGTCTTTTAAAAACTCTGGTCACCTTAGTAGATGGCAACAATTCTAATATTCTTAGAATCCTTAAACACATATATTGATATGCCTTCAAAGCAGGTATAGGTTCTACAGGGATTTTTTAATGAGAAAATGCTATTGCCAAGGGCTTAGGAGCTCAATTCTACCAATTTCCTTCTACCCCTTCCTACATAAATATAAGTAGAATTTTTGCAGGTTATTAATTTATTAGAATGATATAAGGTACTGAAGAGTATTTAAATTTTTACACAGATATTCAGTAGCTATGTTGTAGAAGAACATAGGCAAAAGCATACTTTAATATTTCAAATCAGGCATTAGTTTTTAGATGTGGAAGTCCAGGTAATGCTGCAGAAAACTTGAAACTTAAGGACTGCCAGTTGGACGAGAGTATAAAGAACGTACCAATGACACATTATTCATACCAGCAGATTCTCGTTGTTATTTCCTTGCCAATCCACTGAATGGAAATATAGTACAAAGGAAAATAATTTTAAAGCTTTTTCCAGTAATTCTTCAAAGCTATCCTGCTATTAATCATTGGAGTTCACGTCATCCAGCTAAGAATGCACAATATTCCTAAGTACTGCCAACATTTTTCTTTATTGATCACACACTGGCACAGAATCACAGTATCTTATTCCCACAGCACCACAAAAAAAAAAAAAAAAAAAAAAAAAGACCTTCGGCTTCACTTCCATCTGGATCACAGATCATCCCATAAAATGTGTTCAGGTTGACAGTAAGTCTTTGAAGTACTTATTTCATATTATGTTTCTGATACTGTTGTATGTTGTGCCTTGTCACAATCCATTTTGAAAAGAATACCACTCCATTACAGTTCAAATTTAAAAAAAAAAAAAAACACTATTTTCTCCTTAGAAAATTATCTGTCTCTAGTTAGGTATTTAGAGTGGATTTATAAACATAAGCAGTGATATTGTCATTCCCTAGTGCTTTGTTGGCATGTTACTGTCAAAAGCCTAAAATTTAACCAGGATCTGAAGATGTCAGCATCTTTTTGGATGAAGCTCAGCACCCCACAGGATTAGGCTGCAGTTCAGAAAGCACATCAGCAATGCCCAGAAAGAACTCTGTGCCTAAGTGGGAACAGAGGTGGACCTGAAGCCCTTAATCAATACAAAATATAAACATTAATACAAGAACATAATTCAAAAACTATACATCAGCTTTGAGATAGTTCTTATTCTACATTAAGGGTGCTAATCTAAGAAGATTTCTAGGACCAGGTTCCAAGAAATTCAACATGATCCTAGAAATCCAATCTGATCCTAATCTCATATGAGGAGAAGCCTTGAGAACTGGGACTGTTCAGTCTGGAGGAGGCTCAGGGGGGTCTTAACAATGTACAAATAACTGAAGGGTAGATGCAAAGAGAAAAGAGCCAGGCCCTTTTAGGTGGTGCCCAGGTCCAGGACAAGAGGCAGTGGGCACAAACAGGAGCACAGGAGGCTCTCTCTGACCACCAAGCAACACTTCTGTGCTGTGCAGGTGATGGAACACTGGCACAGGCTGCCCAGGGAGGCTCTGGGTTCTCCTCCTTGGAGGTCTCCAAAAGCCACTTGGCCGTGGGCCTGGGCACCCTGCTCTGGGTGGCCCTGCTGGAGCAGGGGCTGGGCCTGATGGACCCAGAGGGCCCTGCCAGCCTCAGCCAGTCTGAGAGTCTGTGTTTCTGTAATCATGCCCACCACTGTTGGATGGCAGCCTAAAAACTCTTCTGCACGAGGAGTCCTATCACACATACAGAATCAGTAAGCCTGTTCATGCCTAAATAAAGCAAATAAGACTTGATCCTCTGCAGCTCAGCACATTTCTGCTCAATCCTGTGAACCACTGAACTGAGTAATGTTAATTCCATTATATTCATTAAAAATCAAAAACAAAGCTAAGAAAGAATGCTCCGTCCTTCATGTAATTGGAAATTAATGAGAAAGATAGTTCAACAGTGGGGTCCCTGCATTCTTTCAACTGTTTAGTTTATAGCATAATTAATAGATTTTGATCCTTTTTGATGGAGAGAATAATAAAAGCCTTTGTTTCAGTGCCACACCTGGTCTTGACCAAGTAAGTCATAGTAAGATCATTCTGAGAGCTGGGTAAAGCTACAGAAGTTAAGTTACTGCCTATTTGTTGCCCAGTTTGTATTTCCCTCCTCAGTGCTCATGCATTTCTATTCTTTTTTTTTTTTTTTTTTTTTTCATTTTTCTTGGTCCATCCCCCTATTAATTGCATGTTTGCTTACTTATTACTCCCTACAAAACCTATATTTTGTCACGTAAACTTATTTGCTATGTTTCATGTGTTTTGAGAAGAAAACTTTTGTGTGCAGTATTTTTTTAACAAGTGATTATAGTACTAAATTTTCCATCAATGTCTCAAATCTTATGAAAGCAGTGGGAGTTTTACTGTGGTAAAGGCAGCAGATGACAGCCAGTAGCCTATCTATCCCTTTCTACTGATGTAAAGAGAATTCAGTGTTGATTTTGTAGAAGATTAATTACTGTTTTAAGGTCATTCTCAACCTCTTCTGCCAGTTTTATAGTCATGGACTTCCAGCAGGGCTAGATCCTCGTATTACAGAAGATCTGTGAGAGCAATTCAATCAAATTAGGACTGCTCTAGCCACTGTGTGAAAGAAAATTCAGTCATTGTGCTCTTTCTTACTGCAAACCACAGGCAGTCAAACATCCATGTACTACAAGTACTACAAGTACCCAGTTATTGTAAACACACTTCTAACAACTGCAACCTTAGTTAAGACTAACATATTGCTTTAGGCAATTCAGAGAGTTTAGTGCTAATTGAATACATGAGGAAAATGTTGTTCGTTGCACAGGCTAATTCAAAACTGCTAATACAGTTATCAGGCTGAAGTCAGAGTTGTTTTATCAGTTAATTCTTATGTGTATATTATGACATTAGGAATTGATGCTTCATGTTGAAACAACAGAAAATTCTAAATGCCCTTTATGCCCTTTTCAAACTTCTTCCATTTCTTTTTTTTTTTTTTTTTAAACTAATTCCTAGGTTTTCTTTTGTTTTGTTTTGTTTTCAGGACAAAGTGCATTAATAGCTTAGGGCAGTATTATGAGTTATTTTTGTTTACAGCTGTTAAATAATATCATTTTGATTTTCAAGGTTATTAACTCAGGTTCTAGCTTGCAATGACACCATACAAAGACAGTAAGCAATGTAATAAGCTATATAATATTTTGGAAATTGATAAGCTTGAGAATCTGTCAAGTAACAGTGAATAAAATAAACATTCACGCCTCACTTTGCAGATGTGAACTTGTTCATTTCAGTGTATAGCAGGTTGCAACACCCAGAAAGAGGAAACATCCCAGCAACACATTCCCTTTTCTGTAGTCACTCATCACTCATCCCTGTATATCAGGGACAGAAAGTGAAGTGAGTGAAGTGTAAGAACCACCAAATGACATCTGACATATATTCACTAAGAACTGCTGAAATAGCTGCAAAAAATGAAAGCAGAATGGAAAATTTCAGCCCAGAGATGTCACTATGGAGATTAACCAAAGGCTAACCAATTTGCATGCAAAGTTGTGCTAGCATGGCCATGCTGCTTTTAGGTTGTGAACTTGTAGATATTTGCAATGCAGCATTCTGCGTTATGGATGTATCACTCCTCTCAGATAGTTTGAGTTTTTGTCGTCTGGTTCAGCTCAGCTTAAATCCAGCCTGCTCATGTGCCTCTCTGCCTTGTGCTCCCCTGGATCCTCCATTTGAAGATTACAATGATGGAATGATGGTGGGGCAGTCTGCAGTCCCACATGGTACATGGCACCACTGCGTGGGGAGGTAAGAGCTTGTTTGCAACAAACTTCTTCAACACGGGCATTTGAAGCATCATGATAAGACATTTTCTAAAATCCTGGGAACAATGGGATCGGGTCAACCCAGCTCTTTGCTTCTGCTAGCAACCATTTGTCCTCTGAGACAACTCACCAGGGAATAGTGTTCTGCTCTTAGGGTTGGATCTGTCCATGTGGTACCTGACTTTTTGGCTCTAGTTTAGGCTTTCCTATATATCTGTAAGCAGAAATTTAAAATTACACATTTTGCCTGTTCAATGTGAGTTTGGTTTACTGTTGTCTAAATCATGCTGCAGAATGCTTATATTTTAGCTTCCTTAACTCTCCTGACACATCAGCAGAAAAATAAATGCTTCTGCTAAGCAGCAGCTACTAAAAATAACCATCTAAAGAAGCAGGTCTCAAGGAGCTGCACCCAACCCAGAAAAAACTTATCTCAAGAGCTTATGAATATTTGTGTTAATTTTTGGTAAAGCTTGGATTAATGGAAGAGTTTTGGAAAGCTGGGAAAAGAAGTGACTATAGCTCTGTTTTAATGGGAGTGGGATATAACACATTCATTGCCACATCATGTCCTATGGCAAATCGTATTTGAAGTTCTTATCAGTAAATCCTGAGTCACTTAAAAAGAGAGACTAGAGTGATCCAAGTAAGAAGAAATGTGTCAGTTTGACTTTGGAAAGTAAATAGGGAATGAAGATTATTATATTTCTATCCATTAATTGAAATCATTCACCACTGTTTATGGCAGATAGAGCTTGACAAGCTAATTGGACTATTTTTTTAAATGAGATTACACACTTAGTTGTTAAAATAATAGTGTTGATGTAAAATGCCTCACAGAAATCTGAGTGTATGATGTGGTACAACATAGCATTTTGATTAAAGACTGGAATGTAAAATGAACAAAGAACGGAAGGTAAATCTCTGGAACCCTGGGGCTGAAGGCGAGAACAGCATCCTACAATAAGTGCTCAGCTTAGTGATTCAGTACCTTTCTACAGAGGAGCGATACTCAATGACGCCTTTTAAAATCTGACCCTTGAAGGTGAGGAACCTTGCTTTCATTAACACCACTAAAACTGGAACCATTTTATTTACTGCATTGATTGTCTGCAAATCAGGAAAATGAGGCTTCCTAACCAAGGTCTATACAAGAGAGTGTCCAGAGAGTCAGCTGCAACTCCTGTAAATAGGCTTATTATGATGAACTGCCTCCGTATCCTACAAACTCAGTGAAATCCTGACTTTGCCTGTATGACCAGCTATGGTGCTGTGAATCTTCCTGGTCTGGACTCAAAGAATGAGTGTACAATTCAAAAAATCAGTGTTCTTGTGCCCTCTTTCTCACAAAACCTACAAAGCCCTGTAGACTAGGATCTGAACGTACCTCTGAAGAACACATTCATGATCAGATATAATCCTTTCCCCAAAAAATTCTTGCCTGGTAATTAAAGCTCTGTAGTAGGAGGCATAGATCAAAGTTCAGTGAAGCTGAGAAACAAGGTGGAGCTGGGCCTCTGTGTGGTGTATGGTGGCCATAACCACTGAGGCACTAAGTAGAAAGTGTGGGCAAGTAGTGCTCTTCCATCTGTTGTTTAAATGTACATGCAGTCAAACAAAGAGAGTTTAGGCCCCAGGAAGACTTCTTTTTGTGAAAATTCTTCCAGCTGTAAACATGCCTATCTGACATGCTATACAGGGGTAGAGAGGAAATCTTATCTGTCTCTGTGGATTTACCTACTGCCTATCTGTAGCAATTTATTTGTTAGAATTCGCTCAGTTAAGAATCCAAATTTTAGGTAGCAGTTCCTCTCTGCATCATGCAGAGGAGCTTTTGCACTTGAGACTGTAAAGACCACCAGATGACAGAACGTCTTAAGAAGGTGCTGCAGTACTCAATTCTCCCTATGAATCTTCTCCTAAAAATACTTTGTTTGATGAGCAGGTCTTTTTTAAGTTTCATCACAATGTGACCATGGAGATCAGGCATCATGTACTTATTAAATCTGACATCTGAAGGTTTTTCTAAAAATAAACTCCCACTTTGCAGAGAGGATTTCTCAATCACATTAATCTTTTGTGGTATTTTGGGATAAAAAGACATTCCAATGACTGGAAAATTTCCAAAAGGATGTCTGGAAAATTGCAACAAGGTAATATGATTCACGAATCTACCATTCATTCAGGAGATTATTCGATCTTATTTTCTAGCTAAGGGCTCAAGGAAACATGCACTGCATCATTTGACCTCCAGGCTCTTTGTTTCACTAACTTAGACCCCTCCCTGGTACATTAGATGTCCTTCTATGGTGTGAATCACCCACAGGATGAGCATATAAAGGATTATGTCTGACTTGCCTGCCCATAGGGAGCTCCTGCTGCTTCCAACTTAGTGGTTTGAGTACCTAGTAAACAGAAAAACTGAGTTTAATTATCTTCTCAAGCTGATGATGGCCTAATCACATCTCCCCACTGGACATGCTATGAGGATGAGAATATTCTCTACACCTATTACAGTGATGCTCGCATTAAATAACAAATGCAAGTTTCACTGGATGAGAGAAAGGAAGCATTGGCTCCCTCAGATGTTTCTCAGTATGGACAAGGGAATACTAAACCCATATTCTTGCTAGAATTGCGTATTTCCCGCTAAAATTTAGTGGAAAATGAACATCAAACTAGGATTTTTAAACAAGATTTTCTCTATTCAGTGCCGTAAACAGTAAATAGTAGAATAATGTTCCTTTTTTTTTTTTTTTTTTCCTTGTCATTTCACTGAAGAGACAGCTAATGTAGTTTGATATTGGAGAAGACTCATACTGCAGGTGTGGGTGTAGACCAGGAATTCCCTGACACCACCCTTTGTACTGGGCCCCTTCCAAGGGTTTTGCTGGAGAAACTCTCGGTGTCTGCTCGTTCTCCTGGGAGATCAGCCATATGCTCAGTCCAGAATGGTACCAGACAGAAGCTGTGCCCTGGGCATCTGAAGGACCTGAAGGACTCACTAAAGGAGACAGCTGTAAGTGTAGGAGCTGCCAGTGCCTAGACCAAAGCTAGCTGATTTTGTTTACTTCAGTTGTAATGTCAGACAGTCACGAGACATGATATCGGACAGAGACAGAGCAAAGGGTGACTAATTCATCATTCAGGCTGATGAGTATTTAATTAGCTTAATTATGTTTACAAAACTGGGAAAACAACTTTGCTTTTTCTCAGATGGACGAACAGATGCATAAGGAAAATAAAGAGTTATTTTAATATCAGCGTTGGTTGCTCCTCAGCTCTAGTCAGAAGGGTAAATCCATTTTTCCTTGCTTTTCTGGTCAGGCTTTTAATGAAGATTAAATAATTAAATTTTACAGTGCAGTTTGCCAAGGGCCATAGGAATGCATACCTGGAAGAGGCTTCCTGCATCATCAAGACCTCCCTTATTTGACAAATGTACTTTAGAATTAGTTTTCTGGAACATTGCCCACAGTATACCAGATGATATTTTTTCTTCCTTTACTAACACTTCTCCATCACTGCTTGAAATATTAATTTTAGTTGGAAACCTTATAAAATGCTAGCCCTTTGTACCACTAATATATTCAGATATCTCTGAACTGGAAATCCTAATAGGCCTAATCCTAATAGGCTCATAGCAGAAATTCTTATTAATGTCTTATTCTCTGAGTTTCATACTATTTCTCTTTTCACAGTTATTTTTGTAAGCCTCACAGTCATTCTTCGTGTATAATAAGCTATTCTGTCCTTTATTTATAATTCCCCCGAACCTCATCAGCAAATCTTGCTAACACATAGCCAAAGGCATTAAGGAAATAATGTACGGGAAATATTAATTAAAAACCTGATTGAAGCACACATCCAAAGTTAGTTTAAGACAGTGTAGGATAAATAATTATCTTTTTAACCTTTTGACACTTACCAGATTATGTTCTATCTATGGGATGGGTATAATCAGGTTGGTTACAACTATATCTTGGAATCTCTAAATGAGCTATACATCATCAATATTCCAGAGGCTTTGTATTGCTGTTCAGGAGGATATACTTCAATGTTTTTTCATTAAGAAAAATGAGTAACATATAGCAGATTAATGTTATGTTAAAGCCATGTAGAAGAATAAAAAATTGTTGCTTCTAAAGTGCTTGCAGCTTAATAAGGAGCAAAACTGGATTCGCCAAAAGTCTGGAAAAGTAGTGTCATAACTGCTACATGATACAGTCATTCTTAAAAAGCCAAGCCAATAATGAACTCATCTGCCTAAATACCAACCCACTGCTTGTGCTACTGAAAAGGTGTTTTAGGCAAAACTGAAAGAAGCAGAGGGACTGTTTCCGAGAGACCAAACCTTATTTTATCCAGTATTATGAAGAGGGATGCAAACATGAGTTAGGTACTTAACTTTCACTTAAGATGGATTGATATTTTCTCACCAAAACTAAGCAATTTTCTTAACTTCTTGATTAAACTGTGTGTACTTCCCTGACCTTTAATGGAGTAGGTGGAGTTAGTAGGGTTCCTACCGAACCTGCCATGTAGGCAGCTGGCAACATGAGGATGATGCTGATGAGGAGTTTGGCCTTCCAGGGCCCAGAGGTCCAAAGCAGACCTGTCAGGCTGTGTTAAAGCACCATTGCTGCAGAGCCATAAAATCACAGGGCCATCAGCGCAGATGTTAATGGCTTGGCTACAAAGAGGGAACCAGAAATTTCGCTTTGTCCCACCCGCACAGGCAGGTTGGACAGGTTCGTTTTCAGCTGCAGCCTGCAGAAGGAGCTCTGCATATTGTTCAGCCTCACAGGAGTAGGTGAACCCAGGAGGAGGAAGAGAAACGTGGTAACTCCACCACTCCCCTCTGTGAGCAACCATTCTGACAGCCCAAACCTGCACGTGGCCTTCAAGTCAGGGAACCAAAAGCTGAGGGAGTCCAGCTGGCCCGCCACACACAGCATCTCAAACACCACGAGTACAGTTTCCAATAGGGAACTTTTCTGGAATTTCTGGTTGCAGATCACTGGAAGGAAATTAATGTTACAAAACATTGGAATTTCCCAGTCTTACTCATATTGTGAGTCAAAAGAAGTGGATCCCAAAAGTAATTTGTAGGTAGAAAGAAACTAATGTTTCACTATTTGTTAGTAAAAGAAGACTTTTACATTTATTTTACCCAAAATGCAGATACATAAAAATGCCACATACAGACCTGGAGATGAAAGATTAATGAGAGTTAAGGCCTCACGTTAACATCCATGTGACATTTTTTGACCAAGCTAAGCCTGGAAATGCCATTACCTTACGACCATATACTACATTAATAGCAGACCACCTACTTTGCCTCACTCTTTGCCTTTTCCTCACTCTTAATCTCTAGTTTTGTAGCCATGTAATATCAGTCGTGCTACCATTTTTGTCTACCTCTGCTCTGTAAGATGTTCAATGTAGTAAAATTAATCTTCCGTGAAATGAATTTTCCTTCATTTGTTCTTCCTATATTTAGCATATTTCTTTGAATTTATTTCTCCACTGACCTTTTGTCCAGGTCATGTAAGAAATTGATACTGTAAATAGTGTTTAAAGTGTGCCTCTTTGTTGTGACTGAGCAAGAACTGCAAGCCTGATGTTTTTCCCTGCTGGGATTTGAAAATGGCCTTCCAGACCCATTATAAAAACCTGGATTTCTGCACCTGTTCTTGTCACACACCTTCACTCTCATCTTAGAGGGAATAAAATCAACAGAGACGTGTATAGCCAAAATTAATTCTGTGAAACAATGCTCATCTCTCCCTGTTCTTCACAGCTGTTTTTTTTCTCTAGGTAGACATAAAGTGTTTCCGTTGTCATGGAATGAGATGCAAGTCAGTGCCAGAGATGCAGAGAAATGCAGAAAGAGATGCAGAAAGCCTGTGAGTTGTTTCTCTGGCGCTGCAGCCAGAGAAAAAAAAATCAGTCGTTGGCTTAACAGTCCTAAAATATAGTGTATTTATGCTGGTAATCACATCACCTAAAATCAGAACTCTGAACAGTAAGGATACAAGAATAAACATTAAAAACAAGACCTTTAAAATATGTTTTCTGGGTCTTTCTCTCTGAGTGAGACCTTTTCTAAGGCCTTTACAATTTCAGACAAGAGACGGTAATTGGATTTCCAGACCTGTCTTTATTACTTGAGCTAGAAATACACGTCCAGAGTGAAATGGTTTAACTTCTTGCCAGAATGGAATCATAACTAATGCAAACTGGCCCTGCTTTTTGCTCCTCTTGGGAAAAGGGCCCTCTCACTTTTAAAAGGAATCCGATACTCAGTCTTTAGAGATATATCAAGAAAAGTATTAGCATTAATTGCATCTTGATCTACAACAATTATCTGCATGCCTACTCAGAATTAAATACAAAACAGAATGAGAAGAAACACTAGGAGCAAAGCGAGGATTAATACCTGACTGGTTGTTTTTAACGTGAGATCTTTCTAAGCTAGATATATCCTCCAAAACCATACTCAGTCTGTAATTCTGGTACTTCATGTTTCAGAAAACCTGCTGCTGTCTCAAAGTAGCAGAAATCTGTCTTCTTTTTTTTCCATCATACATTTCCTAAGAACTTCCTAAGAACTATGGATTCGTTTTGGACA
>VXAV01005957.1:94842-114126 GCA_013399715.1 Alectura lathami | reverse complement strand
GAAAAAAGGTCTTCATTTAGATGTATCTCTTTCTTTGACATTTTGAAACTAAAAACACCTGGGAAATTTTAAATGCATATATAATCGCTCTGTTCTATGTATACAAAATAAAGTACTTGCTTAGATTTTACTGTAGACTGGGCATATCGGATATATGTGATTCATTATAATGCACGGTCTGTAGGTTCCTTCCTATACTCAGAACAAAGCACTGTTCAAGGAAGTTTCTAGTACATCAGCTATAGGGCAACATCATCAAGAGGAACGTCTCTGACATGTTGGAGATTCTGCAAAACTAGACACCTGAATGGAGTCCAAAATCAGACAGGGAAGTGCTGTGTCAGTGGCTGCATGTTCAATACTAATATGGGAATTTCCCCATTCATCCTGTCACTGAATCCTACAAGGACTGGTGTCAGGTATTATTCTTGGTTCAGGCATCATCAGAACAATAATATCTCCAAGTTTAAAGTGTTGGCAAATGGGATTATGCAGTAAAACAAATTCTCTCAAAGAAATAGAGGTCAAAAGATAACTTAATTTTCTCTCAGACTGGTCTGTAGTACTAGCCAGATTAACATACAGACAGAAAAGTAAACATATATTTTAATTCTGATTATACATGTGGATATGTCTTCACACTTGATGATGCTAATTTATATGACTGTAAATACCCTTTGAGATAATGGATGGGCATAATCTGGGTTACAAATCTATTTTTTTAGCATATTCTTTGTACTTTGTTTTACTTCTACAATTTGATTAAGATCATAATTTGTTATCCTGAAAAACCTAAAGGAAGACATACAGTAATTGTAGCAGATAAATGTGGCAAACACACTGGAGAGAGAAAAAAAGGCTGTCCCCCCAGGTTTCTAGCCCACATCAATTTGCACAGTGTTTGACTAATTTGGGTGAACTTCAAATATGCCCCATTCTTCAACTTAAATGTAAACTTTGAGCCTCCTTAGAGTTGCCTAGAAAAACATATCCAGGAAAGTAATACTACGTGATCCTCTGTTTGAAGGTATTAATTGCACTGACCAATATCCACTGACTTTTAATCAGCTCTGCTCCAAGTCAAACATGACTGCAGTTGGAGTACTGCACTCACAGCAACTTACCATGATACATTAAAAATATCTTCCGACTTCCTTCCTTTCCACCCACAGCTATGGACTCAATTATAGTGTTCTTAAATCCTGTCTGAATGTGCATTAATTTCACCAAAAAGAAAAGATAAGGAAATCACACAGTATATCTGGGGAAGCTGTAAAATATTACTGCAGCTATGTGCTGATCCCTTGGATAAAGAATGAGGTCATATGAAGCACATTAATGATATCAAAACTTAAAAACAAAGTATTAACAGAGGTGGCAGGCAGATATTTTTTAGACAGAAAATGCATGTGTTCCTCTTTGGGACATGGCTGAATTGTGCCTGAAAACTGGTTGTACTGAAAAAGAGAAACTTTGCTGGGATCTGACAGTCTTTAGGTATTAGCTAATCTGGCCATAAATTTCTATGTGAGCTCCCTGGTGCCTTTCCTAATGTTTTCATCTCGCTGGATTTGTACTCTGTTGCTGTGCCTGGTAAAGTCACATTGCATTAGAGGACAATTTAACCTATGTAGGATGAATGCTTCTGGGGACAGTTGCAGCCAGGTGCCATGCACAGAGACAAACTGCCTGCTGACCCTAAAGGTTTTGGGTTTTGGGGGTGAGTTTCAGTGCCCTGATTTTAGATGCCCCAAAGGAGATTCTGTTTCAAATGGCAAGTAAAGGAAAAATGAGAGTGCTTGTGACCCAGCACATGATTGTGTATGTTAATGTCTGAGGAAACCAGATTTTTTTTTCTCTCCAATACATTCTTCTGTCTCTGTGATGCACTTGAACTGGAAGAAAAAGAAGAAGGTTGTACATCAGCACATTGCATTTCTAATGCTGAGCCTATGAACTGAAATTCCCTCAGCAGGAACAGGTTTGTTTTACAGTGAGGGAAGGATGGTGGCTCCTCAGCTTCTACCCCAGAATTTACTCTACCATACATGAAGATGTTTTATACAAGTTGCAGTGCTTTATTGCACACTGCCAGTTTTCTAGTTAAAACCCTCTCAGGTGTTTGGGTCTGTAATATAAAATTGAAAGGCTACAGAGGATGCATTTCGTGGCTAATTAGGATGATTTATCTAGTTATAGAACTAGCCTTGTTCCATCTATCACCATTAAAAAGAAAGTCCTGGTCCTCCCCTGGCTCATAGTTTGCTGTTCAGAATGGGACTGTACTTTTCAGGATCAAGTGAACTTTTTGTCCTCTTTCACGTTTGCATTCAGAAATCACCCTTGAACTCCTCTCCCTGAGGAGAAGGCCTGTGTGATAGCAACCTGAAACTGAACCATGGAAAGAAATGACATTCAAAATTAAATTACATATTTGTTTATAGAAAGGCTGACTGATTAAGTGTCTTAGGGCTGCCAAGGTTCCCCTTGTGTTGCTAAAATTATTTTAGAAAAATTGTTGTTAAATAACCTCTGTTTACTCCCATCTGTTCCCATTCCATCTGCTCTGCCAGCAGACTCTTCTCTGACCTCTGGTCATCGGTGCTGGCCCTCTGATTTTATCTCTTTATTTATGTATTTATTTCAGAGCCCCACATTCCAAATACAGTCATAAAGGGGAATAGGAAGGAGTGCAAATGTTGGTGACAGAAATGGCAGCAGAGGAATCTTTGTTATTCTTGGCTGCAGACACTTCCAGGCTGAACAATAACTTGTTTTCTTCCTTCGTCTCACAACCGCCAGGTCTCAGGGCAGGAATTTCATTATACTTTGGATGGGTGGAAAAGCTACACTCAAATGCCTGTGGCAGGTAGACAGGAAGTTTTCAGTAGGCTATGAAAGAACAAGAAGCAGGAAAAGACATTGAGGTTTAAAGAAAAACAAAACTTTTTCAAAGTGTGTTTTAAGGAGCAGCACCTACTACGGCTCAATCAGCAGCCATCTGAATGATCAGAAGAATGAGGAGTCAGAAGGAGAGATTAGCTACGTCTGTCACGCAGAATGCCAGTAAGAAATGCTTTGTGCTCTCAAACCACCATGTCAAATATTTGTTAAAATGAAAATCCTACATAAAGTGAGCATGGGACTTGGCTTTGTTAAGTGATTTACTTTAAACTCTTAGAAGCATAGTTAACACGCTGTGATTGTTAGACCCAGAGAGAGTCAGAATAAGATATGCACCTTTAATGGAAATATACAAATTTAACTTTACTTGTGTTTACAAGTTTTGCCTCATTTATTATAATTTTCTTAAAAACATCCTGACAACTTTCCAGTAAAACAAGTTAGTAACCTGCAGTAATGAAAAACAAACAAACAAAAACACAACAACAACAAAACCACGTTGGGAGCACATGGTTGGGAGTGAATGTGCCTGTATATGAACCACAGCCACACCTGATAACTGCTTTCTATCAGCCACCATACAGGCAGCCTCCACAGAAGGGAGGTCTGCATCACCTACTCTCGCAGCCCTTCATGAAGCACAGCACTGAGTTAGCGGCTCGTCTGCAATCCCTCCAAAAGCCTACTAAAATAGGAAAATAGCAAAAAAGAAAGTCGGTCTTCACTAGACTTCAAGTACTATAGGAAGGTGCCTTTTCTATTGCATGTTTGTGCAGCACAATGGAGGCCTCTTCCATGCTTGAAGGTTTTTAAGTCTCTGCTGAGAGAAAACAATGTTGTCTTAGATATTCTGGCAAATTTTCTGCAACTTTTTAAAAGTTCATATTTCAGTTGTTTGTATTCACAGTTTTGAAAACTGGAACAAAGAATTTGTGAATTTTTGAAATATAAGCTACCAATTTCCAGTAAGGAATTAGAGAACCTTTATGTATAATTTAAACACTTTAAATAGAAGGAACTCCTGCATCTTGTTCCATATAGATCTCTTCATTGAAGGTCATAAAGCGGACTCCTATGATCTATGTCTGAAATTATGGATATGATTATGTGCCCTTAAACTCCACAATAGATTGCAGCCTGGCCTGTTGTCCACGAAGCTATGTAAACAAATGGATGAGAGCATCCTTACTGAAATGGGAACCCAGCTTTCTCATCTAATCCTTAACAACCCTCTGGATACTTATTTGTTAAGTTGTGCCTCTCCTTCAGATATGAATCATTACCTATAACTAGGCATGAGATTGGGCCCGGTTTGTTATGGACACATAGCCCAGCAGTGCTAATATTTACATGTCTGTCTGAGCTTGTACATGCAAATAATCCCACCAAGGTCATCCTTGAGGATGGGAATATACGGACAGCAGCAAAAGTAGAGCCAGTGTAGTCGCATAAATTACCTTCCTTCTCTCTTCAGTATAATAATTTGCATACACTTTTTAACAATGTGCTTTATACTTTTACTTGCTGAATCACTTTTGAAAGTTTAAATTATCACAATTTTAAGTATAGTTAATATAGTCTTCAACTTAAAAAGGAATCCATCAAATATTTTATACCATTGAAGGTCTCTGAAAACTTTACTTAAAATAAACATAAAAGAAGAGAAAGCTCTGCAGTGCCATTTCTTCTAATACAGAGAAACAGATATCCAGTAGATATCTGAGTCTTCCCTCAGGTTGGTAGACTAAAGAGGTTGCCTCCACCAAGATTTCCTGTCTGCGTGTTTGTTTTTATTGCCCTACAGGGATAAACGGGTTTACTTTTAGTAACTTTTACAGTTGTTTAGTCTGAGTTCTTGTGAAGTGATTCAGCCTTAAGGAAACTGATTAAAACCAATGTGTTTTTTTGTTTTTTTTTTTCCCCACAAAGCTTCCGAAAAGTCTTGTTGACCAGGAAATTTCTGAAGGGTTGAGTAAGGTTATGAAGTCAATTGCCTAAAGAGGAAACTGCTGCTGGCAGTTCTGGGTATGTTGAGCAATTACATTTTCAAGTAATCCGTGTTTGTTTTCAGCTTTTATGGTAACCTTTCATGAGGCTTCACGCGGCTGGTGTTCCTCCTGGTTGCAGGAGCAAAACATGGCTGGGTGATTTAAAAAGAAATAATAATTAATCCTTTCTTCTTTTATAACCTGAAAGTAAAGAATAATGACTTGTATAAGAACAGTGCTGCAGGAGTTGAGTAGTAACAGTAGGGAAGTGCAGAGTATTCATGTATACGGTTATCAGGAGTATATGCAATTTTAGTCAGGAGTTATGGGAATTTGGCCAGCATTTTCTCACATCCTTTTCCTTTCATGATGTTCCTTTGGGACTTGCTCATAAAAGGCTCCTGGAAAAATTCCCCTGAAGTCCCTCACGACATTTCAGTTCAGACTGAAGATTATGCTTGGCATCATGTCCAACACCAATAATTAATACTAGAGTGGGCTGCTTTGTACACATCACTATCGCAAAGTCAGCCAGCCTCCAATGTAATAGAAATCTGAGATTATACTTTTATCTACTGGTTTCAAATAATTTTAAATCAGGGATTTATGAGGATCTCTAAAATGCATGCATAATTGAGGTGACTGTTATTTTTTTGCTGAAAAAAAAAACAAATTCCAATAGAATTTAGGCAATGAATAATTATTTTATTATTTGTGGATGTGACTTCAACTAAAATAGTCAGTAAAACATAGGCAAAAAAGATACTCCAAGTTTCCACATTACTTGAAGCTGTTCTCTAGAATGTGTGGCTTTTGAATAAAGAAAATCAAGTCATGCTAAAAGAAATTATCACTGTGATTTTTCAAAACTTTTTTAGCTTACCAAACAGGGAAAATGTGTGGCTAAATTGTGTGGCTGTGAAAATGTTATAGCCTAGAAAGCACTGGCATGAGATAGAGTTTCCATATGGAAAAGATCTGTCACTGGTGGGGCCTTGCATCATTCATCGCTTTTTTTTTCTGTGGAAAACAAAAAGAAGTAAGGAGAATTCATTGGTTTGAGTACAAAGAAAGGGTAAGTTTAATGCCTCAAATACACTGATACAATATGTACTGTCTATTAAATACGTGCAGCCAAACAGTCCTTGCAGTAAGCAAAATGGTTTTAATTTTTAGACAGAAGAAACAGGTTAGAAATCAAGGAGAAACACTTAGTGAATCAAAATAAAATATACCAGTTACAAAGTGAAGTATGCAAGTGGGAAAATCCATCAGCTTGGATGGCAGTCCAAACAATAATGCTTTTTGCCCGAGTATGATTTATCTCTAAATGGAGCCTAGTTTCTCTTGAATTCCATTCAAGACAGAAGTTAGACAATTTGGTAACTTGAACAGGTAGGATCCCATTTTGTAGGCCAGTGACTTATCTTATCACCATCATGACAACTGCCGGAAAGATCTTTCTCAGCCTTCAGCCCTGTAGGTACATATTTCAGGAAATGTTTTGAGACCGTGCTTTTTGTCAAAGCTTTTTCTCATTCTTTTACTGGAAAAGGTGTGTGTTCTTTATTCTTCAGGGTTTATCTAAATAATGATTAATACCTGAGGGGAAAAAAGAAAAATACGAATATTTCATACTGATGCTTCTGTCACTTTTTTAATTATTATAATCCATTGAAACACAACTAAAAAACTTTTCCAGGAGCTTTGTCAAACAAAAAAAGCTCTGACTCCTGTAAGTCACCACTTAAGCACTGCAGCAGAGTCTAGTGTGCAGCCCCCTCTTGAAATCATTAAAAAGTGGCCACGTTTGCCTCCGAAATGTCAGAACTCGATCCACTGGAGCTGTGTAGATTAGAACCAAGCCCGCCCCTGCACTGGGTCAGAGCAGGAGGCTCTGCCCAGGCCACGTGGCAGTGCCAGACACTGGCAGTGAGGGGAGCCACAAGTTGCTGAGGGCAGGCATGGCTCTGGGTCTGTAACCAGGCGGGTGCCTGTGCCCACACAAAAGGACTGAGGCTGTGGAAGGCACTGAAGAAAAGGTCATTTCCTCTGTGCATGCTATTTCTAACTGCTCTACCAACGATTGCAACCTCCATGGAAACCAACAGGAGTTGCCTGCGAGCTCAGGAGCAGGGAATACAGCAGTGAGTGAATACTTCAGGGGCTTATTTTTATCTAATTTTATTTAGCCCTGTTTGAAAAAAAAGGCCCTTAGTATACTGCGTTTTGTGAACACTTTAATGCATAAATGCAGAACAATACAGAGAGAATCTGCCAGAGGAGATACGGTCTTAAGGATGGTAGAAAGCATTTGTCCCCGGCTCTCTGCTGAGCAGAAGGATTACAGGATTAATCGGTGCCTGCCAGCCTGGGAGGCCTGCTCCTTTCTGTTTCCTCGTCTCTCATGCCAGTTTTCACCTTACATGTGATTTCTAGCACATCCTTTCTCCTGTAAATGGTCATTTCTTTAAATTCTTTACCATTTCTCATTTTATAAGTTGTACATTATGCAGGAGATAGTCACAACTGATCTTTGTATTGACATGTATTGGAAAGAGTTAACAATACGGAGTGTGTAAGTGCCATAATTTTGCTGTGAGACGTTAGATTTTTTACAGCAACCATCATTTTTCAAAAAAGAACTCAGAGGATGGAGGAAAGTTAATGAAACTGCAGTTTATCAGTCTACTGCTAATGATTTAATCTCACTGAGTAAAGTGCATAAAGCAGGGAAACCTATTATCAGGCTTTGTAGACGCAATATGGGAGAACTAAACATTTGTTAGAGAAGTAATTTTGGCAGAGAATAAAGGGGAAAGGAAATTTCACCAGGCACCGGACTGTCTTTTCAATTTTTTCGAGGTAGCTGGAGTGAGGTCATTGGCAATGCTCACTGTGCTCTCAACCACAGTTTTTTTTTTTTTTCTGTCAGTTTTATGTGTAAGGAATTGTGTAGAAAACTGCCACTATTTGAAAACCAAACAGATTGTTATTCTTGCGTTAAAGCTGTCTGCTGCATAAGCCATTGTCATAATCCACCTGTATGTCAAATTCAGGGATTGTGTTATAATATCTTCAGATATATGGAGATGCCAGAGACTGCAAAAATCTTTCTACTTTGCCAAAGCAAACAAATGAAGGGAAATCCCTGAGGGTAAGGGGTGAATAGAACAGATGTGATAGCTTTACTGCACGTTCCCTGCCTCATACATCGGTGCCACATAAGACATACAGTTTGAGCGTTGTTATACTTAGCCAATAGTCAGTCATAGAAAAGTCTCTTTTAATATGTGGGCAGCTGAATTTAAGTCCCATCAACCCTAAGGCAGCCGTAAATTATTCAAGGTGCTGAACTCAGGATAATTTATAAAGCCCTTTTTGAGCTGAGGCATACAGATCAAGTGTAACATCACTTGAAAACAGAACTGCAAGTTTCCTCCCTGTAATCTTGCTGTTCTACCCTTTTCACCCTAATAAAGTGGGATTTTTTTTTTTTCTAGTGAAAAACACAAAAGAGAATAAAAGAATAAAAGAAATTGCCAACTGGCTGTTTTCCAATTTACATCGGTATGACTGAATATGTAATCTGCCCAGTATTTGGCTTTATTTAGAAACACAGGCCCTTGTCCAGATCCCATTAAGGATGATGAAAAATGCACTTCATTTATTTCACTGACAGTGGATTGAGCCCATTAAGAAAAATGAGTTTGGTTGCAGGGTAGTGACAGTTTCAGCATAAACTGGAAAGGATGCAAACTTTTATAGACCAAAATAACAGACTTTCACAACTTTAATATGAATTCCAAGCAAATAAATCTGTTGAAAATTAATTCAAAATGAAGCTCGTGCCTGTGCATGTTCGTGTTTCTCAAATTGAGCGACACTGCTGGAAAAGCATGATGTGTCTCTTCCATCAAGATAGAAAGAAAAGTGTTCACAGAGACTGAGATTATATTCCCAATGTATCAGTCACTGTGGCTACACTAACTTGAAAGAGAAAACCAGTAGCTGTGGTAGACTTCTAATAGATTACTCCTATCGCACAGTCTAGGGAGAAACAGATAAAAACTGTTATTTTCTCCTTCTGACACTAAGTGGCTTACGTGAAGCTAACTCAAAATGACTGTTTCGCTCTGGGGAAAGAATGGCTGCACATTTGTGATTTAGTGTACCAGAGGGGTTGGATTTGCCTTGCATTCACAGTTGGAGTCTTGCAGGATGTGCCACAGCATATGACTTCTGTGCTGGGAAATGGTTTCTCTCCTTGTGGAACCAAGGTTGAAGTCATTCATTGGAGTGCGCTGACTCATCCCACTTGCAACATGGGATGCAGTTACCTCTTCCTGTGTGTATGCCTATAGTCAGATATTAGCACAAATATATTTTTTGGTAAGGACATTGTGTGCATGTACAGTCCTAGAACCATAGAGAATTACAGCATATCAAAGCCATGCTCCTTTGTTTGTGCTCTGCTCCAGTCAGTAATGTAAATGCAGCTCTTGTGCCCTTTGAAATTAGACCAGATATTCAGCCAATGAACGTGTCTAAAGAATGTCTCCAATTTGCATAAGCCTAGCAGTGAAACCCAAATCTTAGACTAGTCCATACATAGGAATGGAGACCTATACTTTGACAGATTTAAGGAAATGCCTGTGTTCCTTAAAGAGATCAAAAGTATATGGGCAAGTATTACTGGAAAGGTAAGATTTGCAGGGACCTGAGGCTCTCTGGCTCTCTCCCGATTAGTATGGACAGCCACAGATGTCAAATCAAGGGGAAAAGGTGCATGTATATGGGGTCCATTCAAATTTTGGAGTCTTTTGTGTAAATACATTTCTTTTTCCTTTATTTTTCATGTTTTATTCTTTTCCCATTTTCCTTCATTTTTCCCTTTTCCTCCTTTTTTTTAATTGCTTTTTTTTTTTTTTTTTTTTAAATATATATTTACAGTCTAATTAGATCACAGTCGGTTCAAGTTCATTCAGGAGATTACAAAACCTAACCTCACTTCTGAGTTGAACTCAATGCTGGGATATATGAGTATCACAATTCTGTCCCAAGGCAAAGTCAAACAGCTCAGTTTTGTATGGCCTTCAGCTGGTACAGAGGAAGGAAGCAGCATTTTCAGAGCTAGGAATCATTTCTTACTAGAAAGCAGCAACAAGCAGTGCTGTCTCCCAGCAGGTCCGGATGGGAGAATACTGGATGAGAAGAGCTGGAGCTGTTCTGGACAGCGAAATCTCCTTCCATGTGATTGCCATGTGGTCAGAGCAGGCCAAGGTACTGGCCAGCTTTGGGTGTTTTGTCAATGAAAGTTCAAAGGCAGCTTGTATTTGAATTGAATCATCAGTAAACATCAGTGGCAAGCTGTAGGGAAAAATACATTCTTTAAAATAAAGATCTTTTTATGTTCCCTGATTTCTAGTTAATCTAATAAAAGGTTATGGCTACACTTCATTACACTTCTATGTTTGCATTTATTTACCACTGCTTTAATCACAAAACTGCGGCTCTGAACTTGTGTTGTAAATGGCTGACTGGCAACAAAGCTGTTTTGAAAGACAACAATTAAAAAATCTTTAAAATACACTGCCAACGATATTGCATAATCAGAGCTCAAAATCCTGGTCCACTTTAAGTAGAAGGCATTTTTTCGATGAAGTGTGAATGAGCAAGGACAGCCCATACTTTCACATTAGTCAGCAGGTCTCTCTTTTTCTTTGATTTGTTAGAAAAGCTCACTGGAGCATTTGAGAGATAATGACAGCATGTCATACAGAGAGATACCAGTTATACATGGCTTTCCATTCTTAAGAAATGGCAATGATCATTTCAACATTTCTATGTTTTGTTGTGATCTGCAGTTCTGTAAAGCTCCACACCAAGGTATTTATCAAAGGAAAGTGATCAGCTCGTTTTAATGTCTTCACTAAAATAAACATCTGAGTTGAGGATTGTTATAGTGTTCTTGCATCCATTTTATGCAAAAGGCCTAGAGCATGGATTTAAGAAGACTGTAAAAAACCTAAGTAACTCCATTTTTGGCATGACCAACCTAGCTACTGATTCAAAACCCAAAAGATCCCTCGATTATTAATATTTATGGAAATTAGCCACAAATTTAGAGAAAGGAGAGGACAGGCCTACTTACAGAACTGTGAACCTCATATGCCAGTTCTACCTTATTAAACGATCATGAGAAGTGAGGAAAGGAGGAATGTGAAACTCTAGAAAGCTAACCTATTTTCAGTATCCAGGGAAAGGGCATAACATATTTGTTTCATTAAATTATATACATCCAAAAGATGAGGTGCTAAGAAGCACACAGTATGGGCTTGTCAAAACACACCGAGTCAACTGTTCTCTGACAGAGCAGCAAGCCTGCTTTGTAAGTGAATAAAGTAGGTGTGAAATAAATTGACTTTAGTAAGGCTGGACTTTGTTATCTAACCCAGCATAAGCAAACAAGGAATTGTGGTCTAGTTTTAACCTTATTGGTGCTAATTTAACTTCCTTATCATTGGCTTTTAGCACAGTATAACAATGCAATTCGTTCCCTCTCCCTTCGGCCACATTCCTGACGCCTGGTGCCCTTCAAAATTCCATCACCACCCAACTGGGAGGGAAGGTCTCTAGCTTATTGCTGCCAGCTTGATCATCTAACCCAAAAGGTGCTATTTCATCTCCTTTATGCCAGTTGTCTAAAACTATTATTCTCCAGAGATCCCTAATTCAAAGCAAGCCTTTGCTGATGAGCCCACCCAGGCAGTTTGGAACCAAGTCCCCCACACTGATGATGAATGTGAGAGCTCTGATATGTCCCACATGTTCTGCGTTAGTGTCAAGGCCTTCCTGCTAGTGGGGAGAGGAAAGAGCGTGGTGTGGGCCTGGGCTGGCTGACAAGGTGTGTGTGTGTGTGGGGGGGGGGGGGTCATTCAGATTATATTAGAGTGGGTGCTGAAAATCTCCTTAATAGGTAGTCAGTGATGAAACCAGAGACTAAAGGGAGGACAGCTTGTGTAGCAAACAAGGTCCAAACAGTCTGGTTTCAGATAGAGCAGAGCCTAGTGCAGAGGGAGGAACAATGTCTGCCTGAGATGTGGAGATGTGGAAATGGCTGTGGGAGGTATTAGTGTAAAGTACAATATCTGCTCGTCCTGTTCACAGTTGTCCCTAGGCATCTATCTGCCCATGGCCCCTATTGCACACAATTCTGTGCTATGGGCTGCTGTGGTCTGAAGTCATGTGGCTTCTTTTATACCGGCATTTGACAATCTTCATCAAATATCTAATGACTGTAAGGTCTTCATATGATCAGCTCTGCAATCATATTGCATACAGAATAACAGAACGGCACTTTGACACTACATCTGTTTGGGCAGGCAAACTCCAGTCCTAATCCATTAGATGTTTAAAATAGAGCATTTCCACTGAGTTTCATACTCAGAGTGACTGCAGGATCTATGATGTTATCTGCTGTGTTCCAGACAAGCTCTAACATAAAATACAGATCTCTAATCAAACAAAGCATTTCAAATGACACTTACAGACATGAATAGCTCTACTAAAGGCAATGGCTCTGCTTACTGGCCAAAGCTGATATCATATTTTACCTATGTAAAGGCAAAAATATAAGGATAATCAGATACAACCTGAAAAGGAGGAAGTATGTCTTCTACAATGAGATAATTTTCAGCCTAAAAAAAGTTCTCTCTAGCTACACTGACATCCAACTCATTACTATGTGCGTCTCTCCTAGTTCAAGACAGGAAGGGCAATGTTTTAGAGGAAAGAAAATTATACTACGGATGCAGCAAAAGGTCAGTACATTCTTTAACACTGAGTGACCACAAATGCTAAAACCTCTGTCATCTCTGTTTACAGTTAGACATGCAAATAGAATGAGCAGCACAAGAGCTTTCGCCACAGCTTTTTGAACTTCCAGTGTTAGATTTATTTTTAATGTTGATGTGAGGTACATCATTTACAGTGTATATTTTGGGCATAATGTCTAAAATACTTGTTTCCATAACGAGCTGTCATTGTAGGATGAATGGATTTCTACAGAGATTTCTGGGTTACATATTTTTGGAAGTTTCCATTTTGGAAATTATTAATTGTTATTATGACTTCTGAGAAACCATGTAGTGTAATAACTAGGCACCAATTGTATAATTATTACCCTGAAGTGCATTTTTCAAAGTAAGATGACATGACCTTTCTTGTTTGCTTAATTGCATTCAAATCTCTCAGGAGTACGTTCAGTCTAGAGAGTTCATGTAACACTGACTGCTCCAACCCCTAGTTTTCTCCAGCATTCCCTGTTCTCAAAAATATTGCTTTAAATAGTGTATCACACATCTGCATTTGTGCCAAAAAAAAAGATGAAGTGGATCTTTAATTTCAGAGTAAATTTAATAGCACCTTTCAGGATCTACTAAAGCAGATCCTTTAATCTGCCTGGATCATCCACACTGGTGTTAAGTGTGAAAACACAGACATTCGCCGCCTAGAAACTGCATTTATTATAATGTGTCCCTTTTCTGAATTCCTAGATCTGGATGAGGAAATAGATCCTAAGTTATGATTGATTCCAGCACAGATAGAGAGAATACCAGTTTTTTAGACTGAGAAACAAACTATGCCCATATGCTAAGATTCTGCTGAAAGAAATATCTGAAAAGAAACAAAAAATATCTGTTTTCTTTAGGTAGCAGATAGATGATGAATTTTGGGGCTCAGGTCCAGTTTGGAGCTGGTGCGTGGGCTGGGCACTGTTCCTTGTAAGACAGTGTGCTAGAAGTGTTCCAGAGACTGCAACTGAGCATCTTGTGGATTGTAAGAAATTTGCCCTGAGGGCCTTTGGCACCATATGTCTAGCAGGTAGCTGACAGCTGTTCAGACTAAGTGCAAATCAAGAAGAATTTAAGTAAAGAGTAGTACAGTAGGGCACATCAGCAGTGTGATTTTGGCAGTATGCATGCACTGTGGTGGATGAAAAGCAAATTTGCATGTTACATTGTAGGATGTCCTCAGGAACTTCTTCCCAAGAGTCAAGCAGGAGGAATCCTAAGTCATACTTAAAACTCTTATTAGCTTTAATTGCAAGGACTTGCACACTCAGACATATGCCTATTCTTTTATTTTCTTTTGATACTATAGGTAGAGAAAATAAAGATGTGCACTTAATCCTGTGTAGCACACTGCATGTAGTAAGTGCCTGTAGAAAGCGTTTATGTTGCAAGAAGTATGTAAGAGTGTTGAATGCCACATCAATAGTACCTGTCTTCCTGTTTAAGATTCTTTCCAATTCTATTGATTTGTGCAGACATAGGTGCAGTACAGTTATTCACGAGGCATGCAGTTTATGCCTGTAGCATGTTGATAACAATTATTATTCATGCATTAAGTCTTCACAAGTCATTTACGTCTACCATTTATGCATGAACAAACACCGATTCTAAGTACTTTAAAGCTGACAGGCTAATCCTTTTCCCCACTGATTTGTATCTCAATTCTTAAATGACAGTATAATCCATGAAAGAAATGAAGTTGGCACTAAATGTGTTCAGACAATTAATTATACAGTTACACAGTTTTATTGAAAAAATGTGAGTGTGGATGCATACAAACATTTTTTGATTTATTAATGTTTTTGCCCAAGACTGGTGTGGCAATCTTTCTAAATTTTCCAAAAGATTATCATGCATGTAGAAAATGAGCCTGAATAATCTTAAAGAGGGGTTTAGCTGGTCTTTTCACGCTTACAAGAGTGCACTCTTATCTGTACACAAAACTTTTTTTTAAGGCACTATGCTGACTGTGGGTGCTATAAGGTATAAAATGAGTTTAAAGTTATTTCATTGTCACTAGTAAAATATTTGAACACAAGGAGAGGTGGTTTTGACAGTTAATACATTTCTCAGGCTGATTAAGCTGTATTTTAGGAACATGTGAAACTTCACATAGCAATATAATTAGTTCTAGGTCCTGGATTTATTTGCACAACAGGAACTAAAAACTTAATCTCTTTGTAGATGGGTTTATTACATTGAAACCTCTCTAAGTTTTTTTACCCACTGATATGAGTGATGAAAATCTTATTAGCTCCAGTGATTAAACTTTAATCTCTTTGGTGACAACACTATGGAACCCTAGAATCAACAACTACTCATGTACACCTCCCAGTTCAGAAACTCCACATGACACATGGACGTCTGTATGCTAATTAACCTCTGCTTCTCTTAATGAGCAATCCTTTCAGTGATTGCAGGACAGGTACTCAGTTCTTTAGTTGCTTTTTTAGTTTTTATTTTGTGTGTGTGTGTGTTTTTCCTCAGCTTTGGGTTCACTGCTACAGTGCATTCATTTTTATCAATAACGGAGCAGGGGAACTTGAAGTCAAATACACAGATTAACAGTGCTTTGCATGTGGAGATCTGTCAGCAAAGGCATAGCTACATTGGAAATTTAAGTAATAAAATGAATATGCCTGCAAGGAATATATGTTTTGGGCATCTTCTATGAACCAATTTTCTAGATACCCACAACAGCGATAAGACATGTAGCTGCTTCCCGTAAAGTACAGGCATTAGTACGATTATGTCTATTATAATCAATACATGCCATTGCTGTTTTGACACGCTCTTCATCTATCAAATACATAAAGGCTAATATAGACCAGGCTTGTTATATTTACCAGCAATATTATGTTTGAAGGTACACACATTTCTAACTGCTGTTTCATTCAGTTTTAATAAATGAGACACTTCACTGCACATACAGCTCTCTCAAAAGTCCTCATTTTAGAGCACCAAAGCATAGCAGTTCAAATTTGCCAGCATTCAGATCCACTCCGTAAGAATTATCTGTCATGCTCAGTGTCTGTAACAGAGAGAGATCAGGGACTGGAACATGAAGGAGGGCAGATTATATCATCCTTTGTCTGGTTGTTCATCTATTTGTTATTTTCTTCAAAGCTGGATTTGCTACTTGAAGTTTCTGTTTTTCAAAATGTAAGTAGAATCACCACTCTAATCAGAATGAGGGAAATCACGTACCTTTCACAGAATCATAGAATCGTTTGAGTTGGAAGGGACCTTTAAAGTTCATCTAGTCCAATGCCCCTGCAATGAGCATGGATATCTACAGTCAGAGTTACTTTCACAGTTCTGGTCATTGGTACCAGAAGGAAGAAGCCAAATTCCTATCTTCATAGAATCATAGAATCACAGAACCATAGAATGGCTTGGGTTGAAGGGACCTCAGAGATCATCTAGTTCCAACCCCCCTGCCATGGACAGGGCTGCCAGCCACTAGCTCACATCCAGGGACGGGGCATCCGCAGCTTCTCTGGGCAGCCTGTTCCAGCACCTCACCACTCTCTCAGTGAAGAATTTCTTCCTAACACCCAAAATAAACCTCCCCTATATTTTGTCTATATTTCTTAGCCCTTACTATGACATGAGGATATATTCTTCTTTACAATAGTAGGAAAAGAAAGAAGAAGAAAAAGCTTCCACCATCCTTTAGAATTCTGTCCTTTTAGGAGACTTGAAAGGAGCCCCTTCCTAGGAGCACCTCCTGGATAATCACAAAAGTCACCAGACATGACACTGAAATAAAAGCACTTGTACCTGCAAAGGCTGCAGAAAATTCTTATTTGAAATGATATTTTATAACTGTGTGAATTAAATCAACACAACTTCTGTGGCCATTGAAACAAATGAAACCTGATTTCCAATCCATGTGGGTCTTGTGGCTGACTGGCTTTTAAAATGAATTAATCTGAAAGGTACAGCATGGGTTCTTCTGTTAGGAATTTAAAAATAGATTTTCATTTTCCTAAAAAAAAAAGCTTAGTAAAGGCCTTAGTAAAATGTTGTTTCTTATTTGACATTAGAAGCTCTGTTTTTCAGTCATAATTTCTCCTCTAGTAAAGCAGATACATTATGAATTAAGCATGTTTGTGTTTATACTAGCTTTCTCCCAGGCAGATTTTCTGAAGTCTGGCAATCACTCATGCCAGTCTGCTTTCTTCCTCTTTTTCTCCTGCAGAGACATTAGCTGAACATCTTCTTAGCCAGCTGTCTTTACAAAACATTCAGGAGCCTATATCTCTGAGACCTCTGAATTGTTTGTTTGTTTGTTTAATATGTGACATCAATCAGTCAAAAAAAAAAAAAAAGTTCGCAAGGAACCATTTGAAATAGGCATGCATGCAGAGTATGACAATGCAAAACTCATTACTTTAAGAAAGTAGCCTAAAACGAACAGTAAAATCAAAGAAACTCTTATACAGCAAGGAAATGTTTTTTCCAGTGATCCAAGAACAGACTGCTGGAGCTTCGGATCTCCATGGCCCAATACTGCAAAGTAAAGACTTCCCAACACCCTTGGGGCGATCACTAGGGAAGGTCTTTGCCTATGGTTTAGAACTATTTCCTAGAGATCAGGATAATGTGTAAGACCAGCAATGCCTGAGGATTATTCCTGAATCAGAGAAATGAGCAGTTAGACCTTCTCAACAGTGGACACAGCAGCAGCTGCACAGAGAGGAAAGACGGCCAGGCCCACCCCTGCGCCCTGATAACGCAACAAACGCAGAGAGAGGGATGGCTCTGCACTTGTACGTTCACATACTAATAAAACTTGAGTTTACTTGTTTCATTTCTCTTGAACAGAATCTCTGCCGGTGCTGCAGTGCAACACCCAAAAAAAAAAATACAGTCTGTCATTCAGAAGCCTGCACACATCAGCGCGCCGGCTTCTTTGGGTAGGTCTGAGCGAGGCGGTGGCGCAGGCAGCGCGATTATCCTGGCCCTGCCGGCCGGCCAGGAATGTGCTGCTGGGTACAACAGCTGTGAGTGACCTCAGCCAGGTTTGTATGGGGGCAGAGGGGAAAAGAGGCTTTTCCCACAGACCCTCCACTGTCAGCATATAAGATATACAGATATTACCCAGATAGCTTACCAAAGCAGCTCCCTTATCTGGTCTGAGTAACAGCCATCCCACTTTTATTAGCCACAAAAAGACATTAGCCATATGCTTTTATCTTATGTGACCCTAGAGGGTGGATGGTACTTCTTTCTATTTTTTCTTTGTCCTGGTGAGCTACCACTCATCCTTAGGTATCTACCTATGGCTGCAGCAGGATGCACCTGCAGACACCAGCGGATTTGCAGCAAGCCCAAAGGAGCACTCCGCCTACAAAAGGAGGTGCAAAGCAGCTGGGCTCTGTGCTGCAAGAAGCAGAGTGCAGAGAGGAGCCTGCCGTGCTGCAGCAGTGTTCTTAATGATTTGTTGCTCTGCTGCTGCTGCTACCGCATGCTGTAGGTGCTTGTGTGGCTTTTCTGCGCTAACGCTTTAATGCAAACCAAGGCCACATCCGTTCTTTCATCTGAACCAAATCTCTTATTTTTCATGCCCCTGTCTCCAGTAACACAACCGAAATGCAGAAAAATGGAAACACTAATCAGTAGGCACCCAGTCCCAAATGTGTTTAATGCCACTCTAAGAACACCTCGGTTTCCATTCATGAGATAAACTTCAGAAGGGCTTTAAAAAATAAGCTTACCTTACTTTTTTTTTTTTTTTTTTTTTTTTTTTTTTTTTTTTTTTTCTCCTTGCAGAGAGCGTTGTGGGAAGCCTCTGGGCTTTGCTGTTTCAGGAAACAACTTTGCTTTGTTTAATCTTGCAAGTTCCTGTGTTTGAGTTGTGTTGGAAAACTGCATCTTGAGAGACCTGTGGCCCTTCGCTGACCTGACTAGGGCAGGAGATTTTCCCACCTGCACGCAAGTCTGTGTATACACACACAGGACATGGAATTATCAGAGTGTGTCTTGAGTCGGCAGTGTGCCCTGGCAGGCAACAGGGCCAACCATACCCTGGGGTGCTGCACCCATTCTGAAGAACAGTGCTCCCACTCAGAGAACACGGAACACAGTGAGTGAGGATGTGTTTTCACAGACAGTGATAGGACAAGGAGGAACGGTTTTAAACTAAGAGAGGGGAGATTTAGGTTAGATGTTAGGAGGAAATTCTTTACCCAGAGGGTGGTGAGGCTCTGGCACAGGCTGCCCAGAGAAGCTGTGGACGCCCCATCCCTGGAGGCGTTCAAGGCCAGGCTGGATGTGACTTTGGGCAACGTCATCTAGTGAGAGGTGTCCCTGCCCTCGGCAGGAGGCTTGGAACTAGATGATCTTTAAGGTCCCCTCCAAACCAAAGCATTCTGCAGTTCTTCGATTCTACACCTCTCCCCAGCGTCACCCTCCCGCTGCTGCCCACCCCGTGTGCGGCACGCACCGCCACCCACGGCCACATCGCACCGGCCCCTCGCCCCCCTCCCGCCGCGGCCGCCCGGCCGCCCAGTAGACAGAAGGAAGTGTCA
>VXAV01005957.1:80126-94444 GCA_013399715.1 Alectura lathami | reverse complement strand
CGTCGGCGGCGGGGCCCTTCCGTCGCTGCTGCCGGTGGGGCTGGGGCTTTGCGAGGGGCTGGAAATGTCCCTGGTGAAGGTGCGGGAGAAGNAAATAAGGGGGGGTGGGATGCAGCTGGTGCTGAGGGATCCATGAGGTCTCCGCTGGCAGAAGGAAGTATCTGTGGAATGGAAAATCTAAAACGCCCAGGCTGTCGTGTGGCTGGGGCCTTGGGCAGGTGCGACCCTGCCCGACCTCGCTCCCAAACGCTGGCGTGTGGAACGCGGCGAGATAAAGCTGAGCTCTCCGGATTGTGTTCAGGTCGTCTTTGCACTTCCCATTTAGTGCTGACTGCGTCTAGAATCCTTGCAGAATAGTCATAGATGGTTAAGTTTTGTCCGTAAGATTAAATTTACAGCCCTTTCTGATAACTAGCATTGAAATTGTTGCTATTTTATACATACAGAGGACACGGAGGACTCTCAGTTCTCTACCTAGGTAAATGACCAGCTGGTCACATTTAACCATGTAGAATGTGGCTGATATATGACAGGTGAGGAATTCTCTTTCCAAGTTTCTGAGGATTATGAGTTAGGCAGCTTTTGAAGGTCATCAGATTTATGTCTTCAATACACTGGAGCTAGCTTGAGCATAATTCTATTCCTGGCTGCTATTCTCTTAACTTTGAGAAGCAACTTGATGCTCAGAAAATTACCTACATTGCTTTCGTATCAGATTTACACATCAAACACCTCCCATGGCAGCTAAGATCAAACTTTTTTTTTTTTTTTTTAATGAAATACTTGTTTACTTTCAGTACATATGTCTTGACATTTGCCATATTTACCCTAACTAACAACCCCCTTTTTCTTTTCTTTTGCCATAGAGCAAACGTTTCTCTGAAGCTTAATCCTCAAGATGAAGTTCTTACTAGCAATTTTCTTTTTTGTCTCGTTCTCCTTATGGGTGGAAGAAGTCTGTTCCAAAGAGAAGTCTTCAAAGAAAGGAAAGGGGAAAAAGAAGCAATACCTCTGCCCATCGTACGTTCCTTGTTTCTTTCATATACTTGCATGATGTTGGTCCTGCTGTATTTTAACACTGGAAATGACATGGCAATTGACGTGGAAAGTGATGCTTTCTATTGAAAGAAGGATTTTGGGGGTAGAAGTGAGAGGAAGAGGGTTTGACTAGTGACACAGCTGAGTTTTTTCCATGAGTTTGTTTCTTCTGCAACAGGTCATTTGTTTTAATGAAAGGAAAAATCTAAACGATAATAAACAGATTCTTAACAATGATTAGAAGTGTTTGTGGGGGATTCCAACCTCATATCTTGCTGTTTATGAGCACAGAGTAATGTAGTGCTCTTCTGCTGCGCTGTCTGGCATAGTGTTGCAGGTATATTAAGGAGGATCCAAACCTGTTGTACTGAAATTCACTTTCTGGTTAGCTTAACTCTGTAAAAGAGGGCTTATCCTACCCCTGTTCATATCACATGCTGAATAGATCTAATGTCTTAGCATCTTCCATTGATGATTTGCAGTTTTTATGGAGATGGGTAGATTGTTGCTATGAAGCATGCCCTTACAGAGCAATCTTTCTGTAAAAATATAGAAACGAAAATCAGTGGTTGCCCAGTTGGACAAGGAACATATTCAGGACACCTACAATTCATGCTAAAAGGAGTTCCTCTTTCTAATGCCCTCTGTGATCCATAGGGCAATGCAGAAGTTTTATTTAGGGGGACCTTTTTTCACTTTTATGGCCAGCCTTGGTCATCTTTTCATTGTTATAGTATAAATATGGAAAGATGGATGGAATGTAAGGAGTGTCCAGTAGGTGTAGAAAAGCCGTATGCCTTAAACGATAAAGTGGCTCAGACAAGTTTAAAGCACATTTGTTCTGCAATCATAAAAGAAGAAGGCTGGAAGACGAGACTGGCTAGCTAGCATTAACAGAATTTTTGCAAGGAAAAGAAAAAAAAATACATATAATAACCAGAATGAGGCTATGTTTGAATGGTCCTTTTTAAAGTTCCCATTCTTTTAAAATACTGGTAGTGATGTTTGTTTGTAATGCAAATTTTTGAGGAAGTTTCTACATGTAGTGAGTGTTCTTGTTCTTATTATAGCAACTCTAATGTATCTTTGGATTTGAAAACATTAAGATCCAAGTCTTGAATGTGACCATGACTCATTTGCAATGACCCCTGTCCATTTGAGTAGTTAAGCTGAGCTCTGCACAGAGCTTTCTGTGTGAGCTACCGTAAGGACTTCTGGCAAGGGGAGAAATGTCATAGCACAAGCACTGCAGACCTTAGAAAGTGAGTTGCAGATTCTGCTGGGAGCAGAATCCAGGCCTCCCACGGTCGCATCAAAGCAGCTAGCATTTCCCTCTGCTCTTGACTTGATCTGTATTGGAGTTCAGAACAGGGATGGCTTTTCATCTTGATTGTTTTTTTTCCGTGAAGCATGGTATTTCCTGGTACTCAGTTCTTGTTGATACCAGTTAATTTTACAACCCATAAACATGACATCATTTGTCACCACTTTACTTGGTGGTAAATGCTGTAATTTTTTAGGTGGTATTTTTACATTCCAGCCAGTGGAAGCTTTCTGTGAAAATCCTAGCAGGCACCTGTGTTTGGTGCATCACGTGTGCAGTGCTGCTGGTTAGAATTAATTGCCGTAGCACTGAGCTGTGTTGTTTTCTGAACAATGAACAAGTCGGTGTCTCACTTGGCTGGAGTTCTCAGCTTGAGACATGCTTGCTTGCAGTAGTGGAGCTGCAGGATTGCTGTGGCTGGCAGCTGGGCAGCCCCTTGGGTGAGCAAGCAGTCCAAGTGAGCTCTGTCCTGCTCTCCTAGCTCAGGCTGTTGATGACAAAGTTTCAACAGTCAGCCTGTTTCTTATGACCTTTCACAAAACCTCTGTGGTTGATGACACTGTGCATTGTAAAAGAGGCGACCCACTCTTAATGTTTGTTTTTTTTTTTTTTTCCTGTGGAAAAAAAGAGAGAAGCCTTTCCTCAGAAACAAAGCAGAACATGATGCAGTGGTGGTGTGGGAATTAAGTGACAACACGAGGGTTGACTGAAAATAGTCTTAGAGGAAGTGGTTGAATGAAAAATTCAACAGTAAAGCAGAAAGGCATTCTTTTTTAAAAAACATCGTATCTTTTTGAAGAAAGTAAATAGGATTTTGCATCATTTATAACATCAAGTGGTACAAATTCCTAACAAAAATTTTAAGTTAAAATCTTAATTTATGTTGGTTACTAGCGCAATACGATTTAAAGCTTTATTGTGAAAAATAATGCCTCTTGTTTCCTTACAGCATGTGAAAAGCTAAATTCTACTTCTTCAAGAAAATAATAACATAAGGAACAACCTTTGGAAATTCTATAATGAAATTCAAATGTTTGCATATAATTTTCCATGGAAGATTTCTACTGAGTCCAATAATAGCGCTTGGGTTCTGTAGTTCGACGTTCAGACATGGATGGTGTTAAGACTGGTTTGGGTTTCAGACTTTAGCATGGCTTTTTTTCTATGAAGAATGAGCACACCTGAACGTTTATGCATATCCAACACATGAGCCTGTAGCTAAACTTGCGCCTCCGGCATGAAATTAACTACTGTTGGAATAAGTTTAAAACAAGCTGATTAGAAACCTCATAAAAAGTTCATTATTGTCTTATGAACAGATATTTTCTTCCTTCAGTTAGGAAAATTCTGTTTTGTTTCTGGGAGCAAAAACTCCTACTTGTAATTATTCATAACACCATACTGCTCTGTGCCTTTGTGATAGTGGCTGCAGTGGCCATCTTATTTTCATTTATTTCTGAATCTGTTTCTTCCCAGCTTTTGTTATTGAGGCGTTCCATGGAGCTGATGCTTAATCAGTTGTTCTTATTTTGATCTAATGCTTCCTCAGACAGATGTAAGATTTCACATCTTAAATTTGAATCATTTTCTTTCTTACCTCAGGCTTTCCAAATGAAACATTGAGTAATTATACTTCTGTCTGATTCTTGAATGTTCGTTGATTAAAAAACCAAATTGATATATTGGACCTAAAAGCTCGTAGTAGGGAGTTTTTCAGCATAAACCTGGGAAGCTAGTTGCCACAGATGCCTAGTGCAGTAAAATATGAAGCTTTACTGTAATAAAACTGTTACCAAAGAAAGAAAGGGAGAGCGAGAGAGGCAGGTATCAAGAAAATCCTTTGAGAATTCTGTAGATTGCAGTCTTCTCTGTACAGAGCTTGTTTTGAAATTCGCCATAGCAAGGCCACTCCTGGTTGTTGTGTGTCTGCAGGTTGTTGTGTTTCTGCAAGTTGTTGCGTTTCCCAGGCAAGTCCTGGGGAATGGAAAATATGAGCAGTGAAGTGGCATTGCAGGTAATGATGAAAGAGTGTTAGAAGTTTAAGGTCTGGAAAATAATATGGAATGGGCAATTGTGTCTGAGTACTACAGCTCTTCATGGGAGCGTGTCACAAAGGTGAAGCACAAGTGTGGCTGCTTCACATGTTCCTTGTTTATGTGAATTAAGCCTGCATGAATGTTTCAGGCAGTTTCTATCAGACAGAAATGGATATTTTGTTTACACAATTGCCCCAGGCAGGGACTGCTTTTTGAATAGGCACAGAAGACTTGCCTTCCAGTACTGGCGTTACTTTGCACAATTTGCCAGGTGGCAGAGGAAGTTTAAGAAGCTACCACATTTTAGTCATGGTGAGCACTGATGCTGAGTATAAAATGTATAGACAGACATGTTTGGGATGGAAGAGGTGGTCAAAACAGATTTTGTCTAATGTTACTGTTTTTCCCTAGCATAACTTTCTCTTAAGTCCTCGTAAGACCTGTTTCTGGTAAGCATGTTGGACATGCAGCTGTGACTTTTTCTATGAGCGCTGCTGAAGAACGTTTTTCCTCTTGTCACGTCGTAATAAATACTTTACTTATGTTACAGTGTTCCAGCTGCTGCTGTTATCCCACGGTCCTTGGTAACCCAGAAGGTCTCTCTCAAAGCCCCTTGCAAGATCTGTAGACAAATTAAGTTATAAGGAGAGGGAAGTTTTGTTACAGAAGGCATAAAGCTGTGGGTGTCACATAGCAGCTAACAGAATCAGTTAACACTCTGCTCACAGTCACAGCTATCCCCGTTCATTATGGTTTTAGTGTGACTCGGCTGTTCATCTGCACACTGTTAATTGCTGAGGATCCCGCAGAGTCTAATGCCCAGAGTATCGCCTTGGTCACTGAATCCCATTCCTTTCACTTGAGCTCAAGACTGTGTTTTTAAGTAGCATCCCTTCCCACCTACGTGCATTTTCCCACATGGAGATTTATATACATGCAGATGATTACATAAATACTGTATGATATCTATAGACTTTTTTTACCCACAGAGCAGGGGTACAAATTATGTTTTGGCTTGTATTCAATGAAGCATATCTGCTACTTCAGAAGCTGTGAAATGGCCCTCGAAGCCCTCCAGAAAACATGGCTTGTGCCATCTGCCAGGGCAGAAACTTAGAAAGGTCACAAATGCCAAGGTTCAATAAATAGCTTATTTTAAAAGATAACAACAAGAGACAGCAGAACGGAGAAGAAAAAGCTTTGGACTTGTTTAAAGCATGGAATTGTATGAAAGACTTTCATAACCACTTTCTTGTGGTTAACTGGCAGCTTCTGACAAGCTCTTCCCATAAGGACTAAAGTCAGTTCAAAGTGTTCTACCCTGGATCCTCTCCACTCTCTTGTGGACAAGGGCTCTTCTTCTGACCAAGTGCTTGGGTATATGAGGCCTTTGTAACTGTAGTGTGTGATCATCCCCCAGGTGTAATGGTGAGAAGTGGAATCATCTCCGTTAGTATTGTCATCTGGTAGAAGACACCGTTGATAGTTTGTTAGCATTTTCATTTGTAGGTGTGGTGGGAGGGTTGATGCAGTTTGTGGGAAAAGTTTGAATGGAGTTGAAACAACAGCCTGAATTTAGTTGTGGGGACAGTTACATTTCAGTTATGCTGAACGTAAAGACATTGCAGAGCCCAGCTTTGGTTCCTATGAAAATTATTTTGTCCTGTGGTAACAGCCATTGGTCAGTGGTTTAATTATTCTGTAGCACGTAGCTCTCATGGAAAGCCATGATCCCAGACAGACAGGGCCACATTCCAGGAGGTCTGGGAATTTGCATTCGGAATGTATAAGCATGCTAGGGAGTAAAATATAAGGCTATACAAGCAAAACTTAACTTTTCTTGTAAAACAGTGATTAACCATGGTAGGCTGGATCTCTTTCATCAATCCTTCCTCCCCAGTGAGCAGTGCTCACTCCATCCTGAACACTGTAGTGATGAGGCAATACGACTGCAGAAAGGTTGCATCTTTGAGCCCTGTACTTCATGGAGAGCCTCCGGACTGAGAAAGCACTCAGATATGCTGGTTAAATTACCTTTAAACTAAGTGTGAGGACAACCATAGGACTACATTCTGTTCTCAGCAGCACCAAGTAGATCTTTGAAAGGCAGATTACCTAAAATATCTCCCCATCTCTACTTTCCTACCAAGATGGCGCTCCTGTCAAGATCTGTGCATTGCTCCTCTCGGTGTTTACACATTTAGAAAAGAAGTTTGGACATGGGGACTGGTGTGGGCAACTGTCTGTAGTTCTGCTTAAACTTCTGGCAGCTGATTATGTTTCAGAGAAAAATAACAAAGCGCTTCAGAATGCTGTATAAAGGCTCCTCAGCATGTCCAACCATGGCTGGGCTGAATGTGAAGCCAAAGCTGAACTTAGGGGTTTCTGATGGGCNGGAGGCTTGCTTACATGCTCACAATGAGAGACTGTTCTCTTTGGTCTTTCTACCATAGCAGACGAAAGAGGAGCTATTTCACACCACAGTTCAGGGTGCCCCAGCAGGATTTATGTCTCATGTTGCACTCTGAAGGAAACTTTATCTTTGTTCACCATCCTGGGTTACCTCCAGGTTCAGGGACTGAAGTTGCACATCTAATTTCAAGTGTTTAGCTGTCACCTGCATTTGTGAGCACGCATAAACAGTTAATCGGAGTTCTGTAGTTTTAATGTAATTCAAGTAGTATCACTTTGCATTGGGGGCATTGTAATTCTTCTCCCTAGTAATAGAGAAGTCAGGCTGCACAGTTTGAAAATGCAGCTATTAAGTGTGCTAGAGATCACAGAGATCACTCAAAGGAATTATATAGTCTCTCTTTGATTTGTATTAACCTGTTTTTATTCTTTGAGTTGCTGCACTCAGAAAATCAAATTCCTACAAATCAGAACACTGATAGTTTGTGTCAGGGAAGCAGTATATACCGTGTGTGGCCAGATGACAGATATTGTCTTTCCCAAAACTTATTTTTATCATTCCCAGATATCTACTGCCATGTTATATGACTAAAATGTCAGTTTCCATCACATAAATTGGATAAAGTGCACTAAAATCTGTTGTTTCAGCATGACATTATCTCCCATGTTGTGGGAGATAACAGTGAGCTGGAATATATATTTTTATCTGACGGACAGTAATCTATGTGAAGGCAAAGCTTGACACTAGGTTATCCAAGCTATGAGCTCTAAATAAATGCTGACAAAAGAAGGAGCATGCAACATGACTCTGAACTGCAGCGTATTGTAAGATAGATTGTGAATTGGCTTCCCTCTGACACGTGCCTATTTGTTTCCTTAATTGTCATGCCATAAGTAAAAAGTCTATTCATGTTCTCTTCTAAAATGAGAGATTCTTCAGCTTAATGGGATCTTAAGAATAGGGAGCAGGGCAATAGGTGAATTAAAACAACAGCAAAAGTTCCCTTTCCCATTTGTGTAGAATAAATAGTTTTGACATTCCTTTCTTCAGTCATCCTCATGTGGCTCTGCTTGTGATAAGGGCTCCTTGTAGCTTGAGTGAGCTCTGGAAGTAGATGTCATGATAACGCAACAGAGAGAGACGTAATGTCTTCTGACACATTTGCTTGGCAAAAACGTAACGAAGTTATATAAAATTCAAACCAAGAGTATGGTTCTTTTTCTCTGTGCATATCTGCTTATCTAAACTTCTCTATTTTGATTAATGAGTTATGAAAATAATAATCTATTGTCATCCATTTAAAATAGTTATAATGTTCTCCCAAGGCAGCCATAAAATATTTACAGCTTCTGTGGAAGGAAGAGGAGATGGACACCTCGCTGTGTGTCCCATGCGATACGGTAGTTAAAGTCATTCTTTTATTCATCAGTGATGCTAGAAGTAGACTGGAGAGAGGCCAGTCACAGCCCACAGAGATGACAAACTCCGTGTACTTGCTTTTCTTTCTGGCTTTTGCGAACCCTGTTTAAGTGAGAACACCATTTGCTTTCTCCTTTTCCTCCAGGAAAAGAGAAGACATGTTTTTTGCTTTGCTTTTTTTTGTTCCCCCCAAAAAACTATTGTTTAGAAAAATTTCTTGATAAGGCAATTTCTAGCTTCACTAATACTTTCTTTTAAATTCTCCTGAAAAAATGTTGCTACACTTCCATTTGCTGGTGCTTTCCAACAGCTATGCATATATTTCATGCAAGCTGAAATAAATGTATTAAAATTACAACATGGGCCGTAACTGTTGGAAATTTGAGGTGAACCTTTGCCTAGTTAACAGCTTCTCATGTGAAAATTCTAGGTCAGGTAATGAAAGATGGTAGGTAGCTTTTCAATTGGTGTGATAGCTGTGGGGGAAGGAAGATTTCAACTTAAATTCTTTTTCTCTAGTGTAGTCTACATCTTTGCCTGTTATGGATTCCAGAATGGCCAGTTGAGCAGGGCTGGCAGTGGCTTTTGAATTGTCCCAGCCAGTAGCTCGACGTGCCTAATCCTAGTGAAGTCATTCTGCTGATCTGCCACGCTGAAAGTGACATAACGACTTAGCTTGCCAAAAGCTGTATCTATGATTTATTGATCAGCAAGGCTCTGTGAAGGATATCCAGTGTTTGTGAAGATGTTTGGTAGCAGGAGCACTGCTCAGCGAGTAGTTCAGTGACAGCATACTGTGCAGGACCACAGTGAAAGTGTCGCTGGTCTCCACGGAGGTTTTTTCCAGTGGCTATGCTGGCCGCTTCAGTCAAAGTCACCTTTAAAAAACAGTGCTTACTAACTCTGGGCTTCTTCCCCCAGCTCAAAGCAGCTGACACTGTTGTGTTTCACTTGTTTCTTATATAAGTGAGGAAAAGTGTGTGCACGTGACACTTACCTTCAAAATGCTACCCTAGGACTAGCAGCAAACGTGACCATGATGCTCCTCACCAGCCAGCAGCACTGCCACCCCATCTTCATCACATCACTGGCCTCCCCGTGCAGCAGACATCCTTTGCCTAATTTGTGATGACCTCTGAACAAACAACCTGGGCAGATCTCTGCATTAACATACTTCTGCAGTGCAACTCAAAATTACAGCTTTATTCCTCTTACTTGAAGAGACAAATAAACCTGCCAGACTGCCAGCTGTATTTGGCTTTCTTTTCTGCTTAATGCTCTCTCATTTAATTTCTCTGAATTTTTTTCTCTTTTCCTCCTTGTGTTTTACAAGCATCTGTATTTAATTTATATGTCCATGTTGTCCTGCATGATTCAGATGATCACTATTTAATGACTATTACCATCATTACTATTTAATGAACTCCTTTGTATAATCCATTACAGAAATATAAAACAGATTGGGATTTAAGTTTGTTCATTAGCTATTTAGTTTGGTTTTGTTTTGGTGTTTTACTAATACTGGCTATATATGATTTAGAAACAAACTCTATG
Organism: Alectura lathami; assembly: GCA_013399715.1. NCBI lineage: Eukaryota > Metazoa > Chordata > Aves > Galliformes > Megapodiidae > Alectura > Alectura lathami. The sequence goes on along the minus strand of VXAV01005957.1, from coordinate 84,660 downwards.
GCTTATGTTTTATAAATATAATTTCAGTAGGCACCTGATGTAGATACCTAGGTGTTAAGATCTGTGATCTGGAAGGAAGCAATGCCATGAACCTTTCTGTATCAGACAGAGTGCACAGAGTATTTGCTTACCTTTGTTACAGTTAAATGAACATTCTTTTCTATCTTGTTCCTGTTACAAAATGGAAAATGAACATAACATTTAACTTGGTGTTTTACTGTTGTCTAGTTAGTGATAACTGCAAGAAAAGCATACAAAGCTGGTTTATGGTATTTCTGTAGCAACCTGTTCATTAGTAAAGGCCATAGCTGAAAACTGAGCACAAATTGCAAAGTGACAGAAATAAATCAATTCTTTTACATACCTGATGATTCAAATCCAAATAAACCCAACACTAGGAAAACTATTTGAAGGTGATTTTATCAATTGCTTGAAGAGATTAGAAACCCTGTTGCAAATTAATTGCTCTAATATTAAATTCACAGAGGTTTGTTTCGCAGAGTAAGCACATGCTAGAGGAAGTTAAGATATACTGCAAAAAGGAACAAATTCCTTGTTTGATTATGTAATCAAGTAATTTTCCCGTAGTCAGTAAGGATGGTGCTGAATAAAAACTGCTGAAAATGGATATCTTAAAATCAGGAGATCTGATGCATTCATCCAACTTTTTTTTTTTTTTTAACTGGCCAAAAGCCTCTTGGAGAGTTAATATTCAATTCAGTAAACTTTTGAATAATGCAGAAGTCACAGAGGACATGAAGTAAACTGAAGGATGAGATGAAAACGAGTAGCAAACCAAAATGTTCAAGAATAACCCATAGGTCTGTCAAACTGACATTGGTATGGGAAAGAATAATGAAAAAAGATCTGGGTAATAGAAATGAATGAAAAGATCAGGGTAACAGAGGCAATGGCAGCTGATACTAGTTAAAGAAAACATTTGGAAATTAACTGGTCATTTTTTAAAACAAGTTTGTGCATTTGTTTGCCAGAGATAACAGTGTTGCTGCATGTCAGATGCCTCTGTAGGGTGTTTGTTTTGTTTTTACATGGCATCTTGGTTATTAAATTCTATTGACAGAGTCACCAGAGTAGTGAGAAAATGGATGGAAAGCTGATTACGGGCGTTCAAAATTGGAAATCATCACTGAACATGTTCTGCAGACAGCACAGAAATTCCTTTACAGGGCATTTCCAGCCTGCTAGTAGTGGGGTGGGGACCTGCACACCCTAACTCTTGCTTTTTGTTCCCATGAGTTTCATGTTACTCTTGATTTACCTGTCACAGGTCATTTTTATATTTTAGCGATGGTTTTGATTTAACACCCAACACGATAACAGCAAGGTAAATGAACGTGTTTAAGATTGCCCTGAAAAAAACCATTGTTTTCCGTAACAAGCTTTTATTAGGTCTTGCCAATGAGATTATGCAAGCTCTCTGTGGGCTAGCTGGCACTGGCAGCTGCAAGCAAGAGGCTGCCAAGAGCTGCGGCGTGGTTTGGCACCTCAGAAGTGCCTGTCAGTTTACTTGTGTTCGTAATCTGACAGCCACTAAAAATAGTTCAGGTGGCCGTTTTCTCCTAATGAAGTAATCATGTCCCTCTGGGTATGTATTATGAGGGAAGGGAACTGTTAGTGACTTTCTTATTTATTTTACACTGTTTATTGACATTCCTAAGTTTACAGTTAGAGTATCTGGAAGAGATGTCATGTTTGTTACAGCTTCTTGAAAAATACTAAAACATCACAAAGGAAGGAAGACTGTCCAGTATGGAACTCCACAATGCTTTGCTTGTGAAATGGCATGACTTTAACACGAGTTAACTTTAAGCACATAGTTGTTTCTGTTTTAATAGTAACTAAAGCCCTTCTTTTTACAGCCAGCAATCAGCCGAAGACCTTGCACGAGTACCTGCTAATTCTACCAGCAATATCTTGAATAGGCTGTTGCTCAGCTATGATCCCAGGATAAGGCCTAATTTCAAAGGTTTGTCAGATGTTTCTGCCTTTTAATTTAATCCTTGGATTTTAACTTCTGCTCTTTTCACACACAGAAAGTTTACATAGAGATAATAATCACAACCTGTATTTCTTTTTAAGAAAGATGAAAATTTCCCTACAGAGTGAAACTGTAGGGAAATTCAGTTCTTCTGAGATGAAAGTTAATATGTTGGGATTTCATGATCATAAGAGTGTCTGATGATTCAAAATTTTTATTACTGTTATTACATTTCTATTAAAAAAGTTAAATGTTGAATTAGATTTTGTAAAATAAGTTTTTAAAATATGTCTTTATCCCTACATTTCGATTAAGCTTTAGTGGTATCTAAACCTTTAACTTTTTTATACCTTTAGTGGTATCTAAAGCTTTACAGTATTTTAAAACATTAACCTTCTCCATGGAGATCCTTTAAGATGAGTTTGTAAAATTTGGGATTAGCAGTATCACTGTTTGGAAATCATACAAAATATGGCTCTGAAGATATGTTAATAATACAGCTTACGTAGTTTGGGATTTCAGATAATGAGTTTAAGCACATTCTGTGTTTTTGGGATACTTTCTTGTAGGCAGCTGTTGTAGGAATGTTCCATGTAGGCAAATGTGATTTCCTTTCATATACAGAAAAGACTGGAATACACATGCTCTGCAAAACCTCTAGTAATCACGCAGCTGCAAATGGCACTTTCCAGGAACTAGATTATTTCCCTGCTGGAAAAAGACATAGAAATTTTATTATGTTACAGACACTGCAGTTTACATAAATCAGTTCTTTCTTTGTAAAACTTACAGTTAATTGTACTTAGGTTAGGAGTTATTGTAACACATATCAATAGTACGGGAACACTGGAAATCTGTGATCTTTATTGTGCGTTTGAAGAGACCAATTTCAGATGTTCTATTTAACTGAGTTTTATAACTGCATTAAACTAAATTCTCAGCAGATTTCTTGCTGCTTTCTTATTCTCTGTAGAATCATATTTATTTGTTTTCAATACTGAACTTTGTCATAAAAAATAAATGTCTGTCTCTGTTCTACCTGTTCCTCAGCGTGGTAAGCTTGCAGCCACTAGTAAAGTGTATTGCAGATTGATTTATATTTTTATATCCCTGCTGGCAGTCTGGTAAGAATCAAGCCTGAAGAAAAAGGGAGGACATGAAACGTTAGCTTACAGGGAGGAAGGAAAAAGAACATTTTCTGACAAGTGATTTGCCAGTGTTAAAATGTTCCTCACACATGAGTGATTGTCTTGCACTGCGCTTGCTATTCAAATCTGGCAGGGACTTGTGGCTACCGAAGGTGCAGTGGGTGCTCTGTCACAGGCATCAGGTGCTGTGTTATGCCTATTGCATGACTGAAAGAAGCACACTGAACAGATCTGATTTACCAAAGCAAACTGGTTCACTGAAAAAAGTGAAATTTTGACTTTGTGATTTTCTGGTGAACCAAGAGAACTTACAGAGTTTGAATTTGTGTGTTATGTGTACTCCAGAATATAGTACATAGATAAGCAAACTATTAAATAAGACAGTACTTTGTAATATAATTTTTTGCCCTGTCCAGATAGTCTTATATTCCTACATCTCTTATTGCTGAAAACAGGAAGAATTCCACCAAGTTAAGCACTTGTAGCAGTGTAAAAGAGATCAGATGGATGTATCTATTGTGTGTACTGACACTCTCAGCATACAGGTGCTAAATAAAACTAGTGGACCATAATTAGTTCTCACAACCATCCGGCCACTTCCCCCCACTTCATGATAACCCTCTGTTAGCACCAGACTATCCATTCCCACAGGGTGACAGAGGGCAGATGTAGCAGCTGTCACACCAGCCCTCTTCAGCTACAGGAATCCTGGCTGTGGAAAAGAGATAAAAATCCAATCCATCTTGATATCTTCACAGCTGATGGCTTTTCAAAATTTTTCTTGCCAAATTGGTAATCATTGTAAAACAGTGCAGCGTTCTGCCTCTCTCTCTCTTGCTAGGTAGCTGTGAAAGCTGCATGAAACAATTTTTATCTCCCTGTATGTACACTTGTACATTTATGCTCTTGACTTGCACAAAGAAGTATCCTCTTACAGTGTAAGTAAATGTGTCATCGTAAATCACAAACAAGTAATTTAGAATGAGAGATCTTTGCCATGTCTTTGACAGTTAAATGTGTCCACCACTTGAAATGTGAATTGCCTCTATCTATCGCACTGCTTGTAGAAGTAATACTGGATGGTGCATTCTGTGATAGCAGAAAATCACGGAATTCAAAAATGATTCAATTTTATGGTCTATGAAATGCTTTCAGCCTAGCGATCTGGACTGAGGATTTTTTTTCTGATTTCATATGAAAATGGTTCTCATTATTTCAGTGGGAACAGATTATACCACAGCTTCTGAAAACAACATGTATTTATTAATTTGAAAAGATAAAATTGTAAAAAATGCTTTGTATTGTGATACCAGTATAAAGGAGCCTCAAAGGATACCTAAAGTATACCTTTACTGGATTGTGCAGCTGACTGGGAATCTTTTTTTTT
>VXAV01005957.1:58822-72714 GCA_013399715.1 Alectura lathami | reverse complement strand
GATCAGAAAAGGAAGTGAATTGGTTCTAATTTCAATTGTGTATCTAGCAGTTTTTGACATCTGTAGAAATTAATATTTCAAAACAGAAAATCACTTTCAGCTATGAAAGGAATTTCCCATTTGAAATAGCAAAATTTAAATGAAATGCTGAAACTTCTTTCAAATATTTTTGCAGGTTGGAGCTATTTATAAATGAACTTATTTCAGTGAGTCTTTATAAAGAACAGCTAAGCAAAGTATAACTTTTCACACTGGGAACAATGATAATTGAGGTAATGTCGTAGGAGTCTTGAATGGCACAGAAAGAGTCAATGGACATTGATTATTTACCTTTTTTTCCATTGAAGGAATCATGAGATCAGGGCCAAGACAGATGAAAGGAGACTATTAGAGTGCATGCAGGATAGCTGCATGTGGTAGTTTTCCTTGCTGCAGGATGCTGTATGTGATTAAAGTTTACATGAATTCTAGAAAGCAACAGGAAGCCAATCAGCTTCTTGAAGGAAAAAAATTCTGTTGAGCTCTTTTAAATAAGGCAACATCACTTCTGGTTTAGGAAGCCCTTGAGGCACAACTTAGAGGAAGCTGCTGGAAATCTGGGGAAATGTCATTTCCTGATTGCTTTGGCAGCTGCTGGAGATGGGTTTCTGTTCTGTATGAACCCTTGATTTGTTTGTTATTAAAAATTATGTCTTTGGTCATCTACTAGTAGTCCACTAATTTGTGAAATTCAATATGTTTAACACTGTATATAAAACTGTATTATCAGACTACTAGAAATATGTAAATTTCTAGTACATACCTAAATTTCACACTGCTAGTTGTTATAACTTTTGTTAATTTTTTTCTACTGTTTTAGAAGCTGAAAGTCAAATACCCAAGATTTTTGTTTTTCTTATTGCAGTCCACTAGAGCAGCTCACCCTATTTTTAAATTCCGTTTCTGTATTTTCAGATTGTCTATTACTCTGTCATGCCCTTTGGACTTGACCTTGTTTCCTATGGATACACAGCGCTGCAAGATGCAATTGGAAAGCTGTATGTAAATCAGACTTTGCATGAAGACACTTGCCTTCTAGGCATGCCTGAGAATCAAACAAAAATGATCAGTTTTGTATTGCTCGTGTCAACATTTTGTAATGAATCTTGAAATTAATGTTCAGTGATTCCCACCAACATTCATTTCCCTATGAAAAATGTTTCTTATGGTTGTGGCACGAGACAGTCTGTTTTTAGCTTTTGCTATCAAACACAATAACAGCTGATTAGTATTGCAAAAGTGTTTCCAATAAACTTAGTAAAATGGAAACACATATTGTTTGGAAAAAAAGAACCCACAGGCAGTTGTGACTTCCACAACCTGTGCTTCTGTGTACAGCATCGGGGTCCAATTTATCCCCTTGCATTGATGATGAACAAGGAGTTACTGTGGATGTAGGCAGGCATCTCTTCCCTACTAGTCCTTCCTTGGTCACCAGGTGATCTGATCTGACAAAGGGGTGGCCAGGTCTCATCTCTGAAGGACTTTAATGCCGTGCTGGAAGTTGCAGCCAAAGTTATTTCTGAAATCCATCTTCTTCCCTGCTCCCCAAGTACAAGGGCACCTACTCTAGTACAGCCTTTTCCCAGATCCCTGTTGATCCCATCTTCATGGCATTCTGTTTCGACTGAAGGTGAGTATGATGCAGGAGAGGGAAGGTTGCTTACTCCAACCTGTTCCTGCTACAATACAAAAACTTTGTTCTGTTGTTACTGCCCCTGATCTGGTGAGGAAGATGAGGTTAGGGAAGGAAAGACAAAAGCGAGGAAATAGGGAGGTTAATGAAAGCTGAGCAGGGCAGCCCAGTGGGGAATATTGTATTAGAATATTGTAATATTTGGAGTACCCAGTGGGTAATAACAATGATCAAAGCTCAACCACTTAGATTTTGATTGCCAGCATTTCCCCTAGAATTGTAGTATGACCATGGTACCAGAGTTTTGCCCATCACTGATTATGTATATACATTAGCTGAAGTAAACTCGTATGGTAAACCCAAATAAATTTGTGATTAACCTGAAATTAGTAATGGAAGTTGGCCCAAACTTTCTCAGTCTGGGTTGCTCTACAAGCATGACAAGATACAGTTATTCACAGAAGAGCTACCTCATAAAAAAATGGCAATAAGTTTATTTAAAAAACTTTTCTGTCTCTCTCCATGCTAAGTTGGATTTAGATAAGATGCATTTAGATTCGGGAAGAGAAATGCATTTTCTGCACCTTTGGAAAGCCAATGTGCACTAAACTTTCTTCTACATTTACACTCCACTGTCTAAAGTAAGAATTGTACCCATGACTCCCAGTCTGCCCCTGTCCAACACTGGGCCTGCTTTCTCTGTTAGCCATTGGCAGTTTTACTCCATTTAAATATTTTCAAATTACATTTTTGTCTTTCTGGTTGTTAGATTTCCAAAACAAAAGAAGCTGCCGGTTGTTACTAAACAGTTCCATGTATATACAGTTACGATCACTAGTTCTGCACATTCCCTAGTGACAAGGGTTTCGCTGTCCCCTGATTGTATTATAAAGGATCTTGGTGGGTTTGTGATTTGCTATATGTTGTAAAGAGGTGAAATTGATTTTATGACTCTAACATTAGAGCAATTAATTTTTTTTTCATATTATCTTTCAGCATGGAGCTCTGCGGTGTGATTTTTATTAAGTTGTTGATCTCACAGAAGTTGGCTTATGAACAGTTTAACTTTTTAAATGACAGCTATTTTTCAAGAGTAAAATGCCTCCTGCCTCCTGAACAAGAGTGGTTCTTTAAACATTTCTGAGGCTTTGAATTGCAAAACACTGAATTCCAATTCAATCTTTTTTGTTTCCTCATCTCTTTTCCCACTTATCACACACTATCTCTGTATTAAGTTAATCCTTAATAAACAGAAAGTAGCAGAAAAACAGCATGTAAAATTATGATTATGACTGCATATTTAGCTAATACTGCTTTATGCTTGAATACTGTAAGCCTGACTTTCACTGCCTGTCACTTACTGGTGTTGTATAAATCATGGTTTAAACACTCAGATCTATGCTGAGGTCTCTCCATATTCAGGAGATCATGAAGGCGCTGAAGATCATGACTGGCTTGATTTCAATAGGACTATGTACCTACTAAAGTTCCTGATTATGTATTTCCTAAATGGCAATGATTTCATGAATCACAGGGCCTTCTGAACGACTGAGCAGAAAGGCTGTTTTACACAAAGCCAAGATTCACCACAGTAATGAGTTGCATTTGTTGGAAAATTCAGTTGAAGTTACTAGGACTTGTGAGTGCTGTTGAAGTTCAGTACATTTTCATGCTTTGCTGATCGTGCGAACTTCCAAGCTGTGGAGACCAGAGCTTTGCTTTATTTGTTTATACAGTGAACACTGCAACAAATGCCTCTTAAACAATGTGATATTGCCAATAATGTAGTGTTCCACCTGCCAAGTCCTAATGCAGACCTACATAAAAGTTCACGGGTGGATTATTTCACTTTTTGTCTTATTCTTTGAACAGGAAATAGAAAGAAAAAAAAGAGGAAAGAAATACACTACATATGTGCTAGGTGTTATTGCTGAGTTTACTTTGATTAATATGGAACATAAATAATTACTATCATTTTATTCTTGCAGTTGGTTACACAACTGATGACTTACGTTTCATCTGGCAGTCTGGAGATCCTGTACAGCTGGAGAAAATTGCTCTGCCTCAGTTTGATATTAAAAAGGAGGATATCGAATATGGTAACTGTACCAAGTATTACAAAGGCACAGGTATGTAATGTAATGATTTATACTGAGGTCATGTGTTACATTTCATAGGAGGAAATAGATTGCTTTTAACTAACCAGTAGTTCGTATTGTAACAATCACATATAATTACTGCAACCTAATTCAAATACAGAAACGTCTAGGTTGAAGATGAAATTAAATGTTTGTCTTGGTTTTGCTTACATGTCTTCTGATCTTGCCATCACCATTTTGTTTCTATAGTCTGGATACCTTGCTATGCTTCTAAATGCCTAACTTTCTGATAGGCAGTTCATGTAGAATTATGCTGGCTGCAGCAAAGTGGGGTGATTCTGGTTTTCCGGTTCAACCTTTGTTCCAGAAGTGGATAGTATTAGAGTGTAAATTCCAGCACTTCTCCCTGCAGGTTCTTCCCTTCTCTGAGTGTTGTTGGATCTGTGTCACTGTAGAAAGCAATTTGCAGTCCTCAGCTCTGTATTCATTCAGTCCTGTGGTTCTTTTCTGTATGTGGGCACAAATATCTACAATGGTTTCTGTACTATGGCTTCTAACAATTTATCTTTTCTACCTTGATTCTGCCCATAAGTTATCCAAACTACTCAGATACTGTGGTAATCACAAGACTTTCCGTGACAACTGAAGTCAGCAGGGTGTATTTTAGTCAGTGCCACTGCATCGTATACACAAATCTCCCATTAGGATGGGGACAGCTCGTTAGTGGCATTGAAGCTTCTTTGCAAGGATCCCTTGCAACTAGCTTGCTAACTGTTGAGCTGCAGTTGAGGGTCTATTACTTGCAGTTGTTCTTGAGCTAGATCCCAAGTCTGAAGAGATCTCAGGTAACCTTAATATAGCTTGGATTTAAGGAATTTAGTTTGAAAGAAATAATTAAAATTGATTTTATTTTTTTCAACTGCAAAGTGAATGAGTTCTGAGCTTACTAACTATGCAATTCTGTGTCTCACTTATTTACATTTCAAAATAGTATGAAATTACCTCTCCTCAGAAAAATGCTGTGTTGGTGAAAGCACAACCAACAACTGGCAGTTGTTGGCATTTAAATCCAAATCTGGAAATGATAGAAGTTTTCTTAGCAGTGAAAAAATTGCTTTATTCTTAAATAAGTAATGAGTGTACTGAGAAATTAGGCTATGAAGTTGTGGACAATTAAATGAACTGATCTTGCAGTTCCCAAGTAAAATTCATAAACATGGGAAAACTGGATGCTATGCAAAGAGACTTCCATTTTATCTGAGGGCAAAAGAGAACACTTACTCCAGGTAGCTAGCTTCTAATTGTGTTGTCAAAGTTAGCATAATGATTTTATGTTTTGTCGTAAATCTAAAGCTAAACATCTAAAAAATTGTTGTTTGAATATTTAAAGTATTTTTAGGACTTCTAGAACCTTAAAATAATCTAAGAATTGATCATTGTATGCTTTACAATTAAACTGGAAAGAAACTTAGCATTGCTTTTTGAAGTCTTAACACCTTGTGACCACAAAGTTAAAATGACACTGTGCAAAGTGTCAGCAAAATGGTCGCATTTTTGTGTGTGCATGTGATTTGAACGTTAAGGAAAGAACATTAGAGAACCATCAGTCTTGGTGGACTTACAGCATTAAATTTAAGAAAGTTCTCATAATTCTTTTATTGGTAATCCTTTTTAAAAATCATTTAAAAATGAAGATTGTCCATGTTAATCTTATAATCAAAACTGGAATTAATACTTCATTAATGTGAATTAATGAAGTATGTATGCTGGCATATTTAAAGGCTGTTTTCAGGAATCAGAATCTGTTTGATTTACTTTAAATTCTTATATTGAAGGCATTTCAAAGAGCAGGTTTTGTACACATAATTAAAATCAGTTCAGTTAAGGATTTTATCAGGTAATCAAGAGGCAATGCTGCATGCACAAGGAAGTGTTCAAAAGTATGGCTCATGCAGGAGATTCTTGCCAATTGCAAAGAACTTAATCTTTTCCACCATTTCCATCAACTGATGTTTCATCATACCTGCCTAAATAGAAAGAAGGTCAGTAAATTTGGAGTGACGGTGGCAATAAAATGAGTACTAAGGTTTGCAAATTGCCTATTCTTTGTTTACCACAATATATGACAAATCCAAAAAGGTCTTCAGAAACTGAATGATGAGAGCAACAGTTATTCTCTGATGAAAGATGATAAAATGCCATGCAGAATGCATTTCTGGCAGAAAGCAAATAAATAATGATATTGAAGGTCACCCCTTGTTTGAATGTAAAACAGAAAAAAAATACCCAGAGACTATTCAGGAGTTATACAGGGGGAATTTTCCAGGCTACAGATCATTGACTAGGATAGAATAAACTGCAAAATACCATTTAATGTCTTCTACATAGCAAGGGAATATTTGTTGTTGTTGTTGTTTTAGCTAACTGAAAGCTCACCAGTACTTTAAAATGACTTATCATTCTAGAACACTTAGTTGATAAATTATATGAGATAAGTAAATATATTTTTGGCAGATTCTGCATTCTAAATTTTGTGTGCACCAACTCTTTTTTTTTTACAGATGGATACTGACACGAGTTTTGGTATTGTTGTAATGTAATTTAGGAATGCCTTTTCCTTGTATTAGAATACTTTCTTTTGTTTTTACAATGCTGTTATGTTAATATTAAGATAAAAATGCCAGTTCCGCTAAGTGAGTGAAAATAGAAACAGAATTGGTTTTCTGGTTATCAGATTTCCCAATCTTCTGTTATGTCCAGCAAATCCCTAATATATGCAGCTTTATTTTTTATTGAGTTCATCTTATTAGATATTTTCTAAAGTGTTTGTGTGCTTTACCTCCTCATTTTAAAAGTTTTGAGGCAATATTCCTTGTTCTCAAAATTTAGAGTGTTTTTAGAGCCTTTGCTTAAAAGTCTGTCCCCATTTTAGGAGTTACCTAAACCAGCTTTCAGTATTGGGAGAATCTCTGCTTAGAGTCACATTCAGATAACCTCTTTCCTTTCTAAATAAATATTTTTTTAAATCCCATCTTCTTCACAAGTTAACGCTGGGTAGGATTTTCAGATGAGCTGAAGCTAGTATGATAGCCAGGCCCTACTGGTTGTCACTGGTCTGCATGTAGAAGCCAGCATCAAGGTGAAACTCACTTTCACTACTGGTTACTGCTGTGCTGTGAAAAGACAGAGGATGCCTTATAGGTCACTGAGCGTATCACATGCCAGATCGCACTTGCAGATTACGTTGATCTGTGTTTTGAATGCTTTTCAAGTTGAACTCTTTGCCTTTATAAAGAAATTCAGATCAATGAACCTTTGCTCTTAAACAGAAAAATGCCTAGAAGATACTAATCTGAAGAGGCTGACATGCAAAGCACATTAAACTTTAATATGCATTTATTTCTTTAAAGGTTATTACACTTGTGTAGAAGTAATCTTCACTTTAAGAAGACAAGTTGGATTTTACATGATGGGTGTTTATGCTCCTACACTGCTAATTGTTGTTCTGTCCTGGCTATCATTTTGGATCAATCCTGATGCAAGTGCTGCAAGAGTCCCACTGGGTAACCTGCCTTCACACATGCTGTCACAGTCCACTAACACCATCGAGCCATTCTCAGTTGCTTTGACAACATGACACTGGACACAGAAAGCAACTTCGCTGCCATTATCTGCTCATCATTTTCACTGAAACCTCGTCATTCCTACTCGTGTAAAATCCACCTCCATTTTGAAACTTTGCTTGATAATGGTTCCAGTGCTTATGTGATTGAGGGCACTCTCTTTGCTTCTCTCTGCCAGGACAAATCTGATCTTATCAGACCTTACAGGTGATGCTGCAGACGCTGTGGCAATATGCAGTCTGTAGGAATTTGAGCATTTGAAGAATGCTTGAAGTAAGAAAGCAGGATCATGACTGGAGCTCTAAATAGCTGCCTCTTGTAGTGAGTTCCTGAAGATTAATAGAAACAGAATGATGTTTGGAAAAGAATTAGCATCCTTGTTACCTGATTAGTTTTATTTCATTAGAGACTCAGTTCGTGAAGTACTTCAGCCTCATGGTTTCATGCTGCTCAGCACAACACAGTAGGCAGGCCCTTCATTTATTGTGAGATTGCAGAACATCGAGTTAATCAAAACAATATTATCGTGACTGATTAGATTGTACATGGGACTCCAACTCTGGGGTGGGTGGCCCAGCCTGCAGACATAAAGAGCTCGGAGAAATGCGGAGCTAGGTTCTTGTATCCTGACATTTCTGTTTGTAATCCTATCACCATATCTGCCACGTCCTCCCTGCCGTGACCTCCCTTTCCTCACCTTTCACGGCATTCGCAATTCCACCTCCATACCCCCTATTTTCCAAATCTTCTCCATGTTCCCAGGAGATGCAGTTCGACTGTTTCCCAGAGCCTCGGGGTGCAGTTGAAACATCCCTCCAGGTCCTGGCCTTCCTCAGAAACCTCTCACCCACACATTAGCCTGCACATCCCCACAGGACATGAGTCCTGTGCAGCCTCATGTGCTGAAAAGCACTGGAGGTCAGGGCCTGCCCCATCACCATCCCAGACTGATCAGTAGAGTCTGAAATCACTGTGGATCAGGAAGGATTCCTGCCATGTTTTGTTAGGTTGAAAAGTGCCCACCTGCAAATGCCTTGGTCTGAGCCCCTCTGCTTCCCTGTTGATTCAGAATTGATTCATATTCTGGGAAGGTGACATATTTTTGTTCAAAGAAAAAGGCTGTGTCCATCTAGGAGCTAAGTTGCAAGTGCTTTTTATACCCATAACATTGCATCCAATTAAGTCATATGGTGGGAGGGAAATCCGCAAAGGACAATATCTGGAGAGCTCTGGCTAAGCGATGTAAAGGCTGGTATCACTGAGTGCTTCTTTCTAATTAAATGCCTCTGTTTCAGCTTTTAATGAGCCTTACGGAGGATTTTCCAGGTCTTTACAGGTGGAAAGTGTGCCAGCATCTGTTTAAAAAATTCCTCTCTTTCCTTCAGTGCCCTGTGATCCCCAAAGGGAGTAAGGTCTTCCTTGAGGCTGTAGGCATCTGCAGGACTTCAGACTTCCATCCAGCCACAGTGGCCTGAGGGAATGGAGCATTAGTCCAGAGTGTCAGCAGTCACATGTCAGACACTGCCTCCTGTGAAAAGGCTCTTGGGGTACAACAGAGGAATTAAAAGCTTGGAGCAGTGATGGCTGATACATTCCCCATATATAAAGGACAGCCAGACATGCCCTCCTACATGCCTGCCCCCATCTCTGTCATAGTTCAATTCATTGCATTTTATAAAACTGTAGCAAATCACAGAGTCATATAATCATTAAGGTTGAAAAAGACCTCTAAGATCATGTAGTCCGATATGTTTGAAAACTGTGGTATGAAGAAGGATTGGCAAGATTATGTCTTTTAGTTTACAAAGGTTAATCAGAGAAGAGAATGTGTTACAGATAACAAATTATGAGGAAAGAAGGACGGAATATTACATTTTTCAATCATGTTAGTGAGATGGAGCCAGACATTTTAAAAGCAGTAATATAAACCAGAAAATACTATTTTATACAACGTATAATTAACCTGTGGAATTCACTGCCAGGAGATAGTGCTGAGGCCACTTAAGTTTGATGGATTTGAAAAAAGGAGATTTATTTATCTGGCAGGATGTGCTGAAGTGCTTTGCTGGATTGGGACTTTGTGATACTACGCACATGTAACCTTTGGTGGTATTTCTAAAATAGGAGCTGTGCAGAGTTGTGCCTTAGGCAGTAAGCTAACTAACCTTCATGATAGGGATGAAGAAGAAAATTCTGTGAGTGGATGATTTGGTTATTAGAGTTTTAATGCAGTCTTTTTTACATCACTGAAATATGAATAACATGCTGGCAGCAGGTCACATCCGGTAGTGGAGATCCTGTTAACCTGGAGGGAAAAACTAACATCCCTTCTCCTTATTGTCCCTTAAGAAGAACAGGGTGATTTCCTCCCCCCACACCACCCCCTTTTCTATTATTATTTTTCGTAAGTAATCTTACAGCTTATTTATTCATTCTCCTCAGCTCTGTTGGAGCCCTGGGCTTTGCACTATATTGGATAGGTACTGTTGGAGGTGCAACTTACAGCTCTGGTGTAGAGTCTCTGAGGCCAGGCCAGAACTGTTCTGGCAGCAAATTGCTGCTTGGTAGAATATTTCTGTTTTACTTTACTGTTGCCCTGAAAACCTGGAAGATTTTTTTCAGTTTCTCTGACACTGAGAATGAAGTTTTCATCCTGGGACTCCAGACAAATGGAAATTAGCAGCAGAAAGCTGGAGGTAGGAAGTGTCCTCTATATGTTAAAAAACAATACAGCTTTCTTGGCACTTGTTATTACAGTTCGCAATGATTGATAATTAGTGTTCAGCCAAAACCAGCTGCTGTTGGTCATTGAAAATAAAAAAAGTGGACTATACTTTGCTCACATATTATAGGCATGTTTTTACTTGAATGCGTCAGATACAGTAGTTCAAAAATAAGCCAGAGTGGACACTGAGGTTCGTTTGTTCCGTATTTGCCATGTGATTCGCCATTCTCTGTTATCGCAATGGAAAAAAAATCTAACTTTGTAATTATATATTGATATTACACATTTCTAAATAAAACACCATAAGATTTTGTATTTTAAAATCATATGAGTGTAATTATTTCTTTATACTTTCTCTTTAGTGTTTTAGTAGATAATACATTGCCAAATTGAGATTAATACCAAACAAAGCATGTTATCAGTCTTATTAAAATCCAAATTAGGACAGCAGTAAAAGAATGTTTGATATTTATGATCAGCTAGAATTTAGGAATTTCGTAGGCCAGTACAAATACTTTCAGCTTTATTAACATTCTTGCATCCTTAGTTACTTTAAATGGATCTAAAGAAAATGATCTGTAAATGATTTTTTTTTTTAATGTTTTGGATAGCACAAGACCCTTATAAGAAACATCATTAAGGCTAACTGAGTATCTGCTCTTGGACAACACTTTCTATAGATTACCTTTCATGAGTCTGCCCACTCAGAACTACAGATGATTTTTAACATTACAAAACAAAATCAGAAATTCTGAGCTGGGAAGCTGACTTAAGTTTCCTCCATGTGACAACCATTTCTAAGGTTAATTTTTTGCAAATGGAATTACTCTTCCCATTTCCCAGGTGTCTGTGGGGAACCTTTGAGATCATACTTGTGTTTTGTCTCTTGTGATGTGAGTCCTGTGTTAATGGGAATGTTTGGAAGCCTTCTAAGGAGCAGTGCTTGTTGGAACCTAGTTTGACGATGAGTGTGACCTTTCAACAGCCTTGGTAGATGTGCTTTCTTATGATAAGGGCTTCCTCAAAAGCTCTTTACCTAGAAAGCTTCCTCTGAATACTGGAAGCTCGGACAGGGGGTGTTCACAAACCCTTGGTCACCTAGGTATTTTCATCTTCACAGGGAGTTTTGAACACAGACTTTTTATTGTGCACATTAAAAACTGTACCACCTCAGGTTTAAGTGTTGGACAGGTCATTCAGAGAATGGCTCCTGCTGTAGCACAGTGCAGATTTCTGGGACAGCAACAATTCTTCAAGTCTAATTTAAAGGACTTGGAGTCTTTTGATTTAAATACTATATATTTCTCTTCAGTCTTCCCCAGGTTAGATGTACATTGTGAGATTAGTCTCTGGAAAGCCCATTTTCAAGTGTGCGATGCGTGCTGGGCAGGAAAACTGTAGCAACCAGTTTAGCTTCATTTGTTTCCCCATTTACAAAGCAAAAGTGCTCATTATTAATAATTCATCATTAACCACAATACCCTACATAAGCGTTCAGTTTAACTTGTTCATTCAGAGGGGGCATGTACGCTTTGTTTACTTGTTGCAAAATACCCCTCCCACTTTGTCAAGTCCCGTTTGCTGTTACAGCTCATCATTCAGTGTTGTCTGTTTCAGAGGAGAGGCACAGCAGGTGTCGATAAGGCTAAATTTGCTGTAATTAATACCCTGTTTTTTCTTTTGTAGGTATTTTCTCAGTACTCAGCTTGGCATCTGAATGTACTACTCTTGCTGCCGAACTTCCCAAAGTGTCTTACGTGAAGGCCTTAGATGTCTGGCTGATTGTTTGCCTTCTCTTTGGGTTTGCATCACTGGTGGAGTATGCAGTGGTTCAGGTAATGCTAAACAACCCAAAGAGAATTGAAGCTGAAAAAGCCAAGATTGCCAAGGCAGAACAGGCTGAAGGGAAGGGTGGAAACGCTGCCAAGAAGAACACTGTGAACGGCACAGGGACTCCTGTCCACATCAGCACTTTACAGGTAAGAGCTGTCTAGCTGCATACACAAAATCAGCATTATCCAATACTAACGTGGCTCCAGAAATACACTGCTGAAATAGTTTTGGATGGTGCTTAATCTTAGAAGTGGCCTAAATGCTAAGAACATGCTGGTAATTAATGACTAGCCATCTGACCAATCGGTCCCTAGTGATTTGGCATCAGATGTATTAAATGAAAAATGTATCTTTTAATACCTTAGTACCATAGTTGTTGCTGAGCTTCAGATAAATAAACTAGCAAGCAGCTTTACAGTTGCTCTTTTTCTTTTAATAATAAATAGCAGCTGTCAAACTGTAACTATTCAGAGGACAAGACTTTCAGTCAGTATTTGTTGAGAGCATACTCAAATAACACCCGGCTCATTGCTTTCCTTGGAACGGCCACAGCTGCACCGCCTTGCATGTAAAGAATCTCTGCAGCCAGGGAGTGAGAAGCCTTGGCATTTGTAAATAAAAGACAGGTCTGTTTGTCTGTCAAACAGTTCCTGCATTTCTTGTGTCGCCAGATAGAATATGGGTAAATCAGCCAAAGCTCATTCTGTGGGTAAAGATCAGTTGTACATCTTAGCTCAGGCCAAAGTTTTCCATATGCTCCAAGAGTTATCAGACATCCCAGGCCATCTACCCTTAGTCCTGAGCATTATTTAGTTGACGTTTATTCTATGGAAGAAAATGCATTATGCTACAGTATGTGGAATATGAATATGTCTTCCAGTTATCAATGACTCAACAGTGTAGATGAGTAAAATAAAGCTATTTGGCCAGATCCAAACAACAATATCGGTAGCCTACGATGTGACTTTAAAGCATCCTTAAGGAGGGACTTGTTTATGCCAGGATGGCAGAAACCCAGCCTTAGTGTATAGCTGGCTTTGCCCCTTGACTAATTACCCCCAATTCAGAGGAGCTGCTGACAGCACAGAGCAGTGCACTTGACTACCATAACTCTCATCTGATCGAGCCTCCTGGGAACTGTTTTGGCAGGCAACCAGGCTCAGCTTAGAGCAATCCTGTGTCTGCTTTGACTTGAGTCCCAAGTAATTCCCCAACCCCAGGCACCATGGGAACTGAGTAGAAAGGTCGTTCAGCCACAGTTTTGCTTCCACTAAACTGTGCTATACTTGTGTTTATCAATTTGTGAGTCCCAAATTCATCTCTTTCTTGTGACAAAATAGTTGCAACAGTCCAGCAGAGCACATCACATCTGTTGATTATTGAGTACTTAACAAGTATAAGGGTAAAGCTTGATCAATGGCAAGTTTATAAAAACATATTGCTAAATTACTGCCTCTCCTCAGTTGTAACCAGGAGGAGAATAAAATGATAACTTTTCTCATCTATACTATCCTGTCATATCTTAATATTTTTTTCCAGGAAGGCAGGTTTGGATTCACAGTGTATTTCTAGGCTTTGAGGAAGCCTGATTAGGATAAATGGCTCAGAACCAGGTATAGAACGTTTATCCTAGAACTGAAACATTCACCCCAAAGCAATGCATTTTATTTCAGTACAAAGATGTAACAAACTCCTCAAAGTTACGTAAGTGGATTACTGGATCTACATTTGGATGTTGCAAATAGGTGGAATGACTTTTAGAGGTTTTGAACATCTCTAGGATACTCAAGCATCTAGGATACTAAGCATCTTTCAAAAGAATGACACATTTAAATAGGTAAACATGACTTTAAGCCCTTACATACATCTACGTACAGATGCACTATATTCCATATATTTGAGACCTATAAATTCACCTAGCTGCAAGCTCCCTCTCT
>VXAV01005957.1:48159-58791 GCA_013399715.1 Alectura lathami | reverse complement strand
CCTAGCTACCACTTATGAATACTTTGAAAATTCTTCCCCCTAGAGAAGCCTGTACTACACACCTAAATCAGAATAGCTCTAAGTCTTTCAGTAGCTCTGACTCCTAATCCAGAACTAGGCCTGCCCTACAACATTTGTCTGGCTCCCATACAGAGCTAGCAAAGAATGCATTTGTCATATGGCAAATATGCAAGGGAGGGAAACATTAAAGAAACAGGTAATGGAAACAAATGTATATTGAAAAGCATAAAAAATATGAAAGCCAGAGTGCTGTCCCAGAACTCCAGGAGCTGTTTCTCATCAGGATTGTGCGTGAGGAGAGAGCACATACTGTGATAAATATGTGGAAGGATAATAGGTTAAACAATAGGAGAACACCTTGGAAATGCATCCCTGAAATGCATGTGCAATATGCAGAGTGTTTGAGGATGTTCTAATTCTTTCCTCACAAGAGGCATACAGAATGCACCAAGTCATGAAACCCAGGTCGAAATAAGGAAAAAGAGAGAGAGAGCATAGCTGTAAATTTCACTACAGCTGGACTTGAAACAGTGGGTAAGGCTCAAAGGTAAAGCCAAAAGGAAAGACTGGGAAGCGCAAGACTCCAGGAATGGAAAAGCGGAAAGCATGAATAATTGCATTTATAAATGCTTCTCCAGCCTAAATGAAGCACTTATTTGTTAAGATAAGTTAATGAAGAGGTGATGTTACATAGCCCTGAGTTATTAGAGGAGAATCAAGTTTAAAAAGAGAAATTGCTTTATCTCAATTCAGGATGTGCCCATGTTTCGTATTACTTAAAAACAAGCCAAAACAAAGATCGTGCTCAAAAATACATTTTTTTATGACTAGAAACTGGGTAAAGGAATAAATTTTGCAGTATATCTTAAAAATGAGGCGCTTCATGCCATTTGTAATAGAAGGTGAGGAGAAGAGATCCCCTGTAACAAAGCCTGGCAGTGTCCCCTGGAAATTCTCAACTGAAAGCAATTCTGGCACTGTGTCAGCAGAGTCAGGTGTTATGATGGATGGTCACCAGCAGCAACCGCGAAGATGGCAGGGTAAAAATGGTGTTTGCAATTTGAGAATCAGCCAAAGAAGGAGAAAGCCTTCTGTGGATGTGTAGCTTATTGTCTTCTCTACCAAGTCCTGGGTACTAATGGCTGAGGTAAAAGCTGTCTGTTGCCAGCGTACAGCAAGCTCCAGAGTCCAAGCTTTATGACTCATGACCCCTGCCCAACAAAAACCCTTCAAAGCTCAGTGCCACTTTAAGCCCAGAGGTTTATCAGTATCTGTGTAAGTAAAATCAATGGGTATATTCTGGCAAGATCTCCTGGAAGCTGTAGAAAAAGAAGAGAAAATTCCGTGTAAGCACTTCTACTGGTTTTGCTAGGAGCTCTAATGGCTTTGCATTTACAGGCTAGAAGCCATGAGATCAGTATGGCTCCCTTAGCTCATGGAGGCTTCAAGAAGCTGTAGTTCTAAGGAGAGGAAAATTATGCAACCTGGTGGTTACTGCTGGCAGTGTTTTTTTACTGGGAATCCTCGGTAGGAGTTTGAGTGTGTTTCCTAGCAATGCAACATCATACAGTGAGAAAAACAAGCAAAAAGGGAAATGTTTTGAAGATGAATCAGTTTCTTTTTTCTTTCACTGGTGGCATGATTACAGGGAGCGATCATACGGTTAACTCTAACAACACCCTTCCACTTGAACAGCCACATTTTCATCAAGCCTATTTCTAGGAGCTGTCCCCCACAGATAATGTGCAGCTGACTGAAGTGAACATTTGCTGAAAGAATGGCTCAGGAGGATGATGAATAGGTCTGTGCAAGTGGTGGTAATAGCTCTAAACACAGTTATTTTTAAAGAGTAGTGGTGCTATTGCTCGCCTTCTTTTGTCAGAGCCAAATCTAGGCTCTGAAGCCTGATATGCATCCTGTTCATCTGTAACTGATTTATAATATACCTGACCACTGGTGGTCACGTGTGGTGACCCAGTCTTCCCGTTTTGTGTTTTCCCTTCCAGTAATACTCCAGGCTCAGATTTTTCTTGCAGAATCACCAGAAACCCAGTTTACATTTTATCTTGTGTGGAAAACTACAGGCTAGAGTCTATTTTAATAGTTCCTGACAGCATTACAGGTACAGGGTAGGTACTTTTTGCTCTAGTGACTCATGTATCCATCCTTAGAGATAATTCAGAACATGACTGTAAAAAGGCTCTGAGCAATCTGCTCTCCTTGACCCTAATTTAAGCAAGGGGGCTGGACTAGGTGATCTCCAGAGGTCTCTTCCACCCTCAGCTAGGCCTCGATTGTGTGATATTTTGCATATAAATATTATTTTACTTTGCACTTAGTAGGATAATGAGACTTTTCAGGGAATAAAGTATTTGAATGTGATAGCAAGATCCTGCTGACTGCACCACAGAACATACTCAGTCTGAATACCTACAAATGCTAAACAGTCACTGCATTATTGGTGATCTAAATCTATCATTGTGCTAAAAGCAAGAAAAAAGCACAGGACAAGTGCAAGAAAGATTAAGTTTGTTGCAAATACTTCTTCATCTGATATGGAGGACTCTTGCACAACAGGCCGGACCAGTGACAGATGTGCATGCCAGAAGAGGTTAGGTGCAGCAGAAGATAAGAATTTGTGGCAGAGGAGAAGTGCTGTGTAGGGCAGGGAGAGCTATGCTGTAGTGGGGAGGCACTTCAGCCTGCGGGACTCCTGCTGAGCTTGAGAGGCTGCTGCTGCTATCTCACATTTGAAGATTTGCCAGAAATTATAGACAATGCATTTCTCATCTCAAAAATTCTTGAATCTAAATTGCACTTCATCCCTACAGAGAAAGAGGACTTGATCATGGGATGAACAGTCAAGTGAAAAGGGTCTTTATTCTATTTGCACAAAACAAATTTAGTTGAGTTCTAGTATTTTTGGTGCTGTGAAAGGACAGATTTTACAAATTTGAAAATAATTTCATCTCATCTGGCTGGAAGAATTTAAACAAAAATTATGAATGAGGCTAAGAATATTCAAAACACCTGCAGACCAGAAGGAAAGTTATACTAATTACAAATAAAGCAAAAGAAAACAACTGAAAACAGACTTCCCAGCTGCTGAAAACTAACTCAGCTTCAAGCATTTATCTTTTCTTCTTAGTGGCAAGAGGAGAAATTGATAGCAAATAATATTACTTGAAATCCAGAAAATGTTGGAAATAGATAAGAAAAAGATAAAAAAAAAAAACATAACAAAAGGAATATATGATCAGTATAACTGAGCAATAGGAATTTATTTTACATGCATAGCACAATACAAAACAACAGTAACAAGAGTATTGGTCTACTACTAGATAGAGATGCTGTAAGTGTCAAGAATTAGCAGAAAAGGCGAAAGTGTTGATCACATGTTCTAATTTGTGTCTGGGAGAAAGCCAGGTATGTTCAATCAGATGATGAACTAGTTCCATTGACAGTGGGTAATGAGGATGTTAAACAGCAGCTCTTCAGGTCAGACATTTAAAATGTCTGAAAAAAAAAAAAAAATATCTGAAAAAAAACAGGATGTCAGCTAAAGTTTCCTCTAGGATTATTCAAAGAACTGGTCCATGAGTGCTGTGGGACATAAATGTTGACTTTTAAATAAAATGTTTTAAACAGGGGGGGTTCCAGAAGACTTCAAGAAGCTAACTTTTTGCCAGTACTTTCAAAGACCTGTGGCATAACGTGAATAAGTTGTAAGTCTGACATCAATGAGTGAAAAATATTGAATAGCTAAAAGGGGGCTGAATAATAATTATTCATAATTAACCCCCCTATTACTAATAAATTTAAATGGTCAGTGAAATTAAAGGTGATCTGCATGCTTATTGATTTAATCAGACAATATAATTTTTTAAAAGATTGCCAATTAATTTGACAGAGGTAATGATGTGGAGGTATGAAATTCTGAAGAATGTTTGGCTTCGTACTTCAGCCTGATTACATCACTTGAATTATGCAAAATCAAGGTTAGATTTGTTGCTGTAAGTACCAGCAGTTAATCAGGCTAAGTATAGTCATGCCTCGTGACTGAAAATTGAAGCCAAATAAATTCAGGTTAGAAATAAGGCACATATGGTTTGTGGAGAACAAGGTCATGGGAAAAAAAAATCTCCATTCTGGATGTTTTTAGTGGAAAATCTAGTGTAAGTGGTCCACAGACTGCAGGTGTGGGCAGCATCCATCAGCCTAAATTTTGGAAAAGGTGAGAACAGATCATCGCAACAGACCTTCTGGCTTTTGGGAGCCCCTTTTAGATATTTCTGAACTGTGCATCAAAGGGCAGGTGCACTGTGCACCACAACAAGCCTAGATGAGGAGGCCCGGCCCTGAGAGGAGCTGGAACGAGGGCTGTATTTTGGGCCGAGCCCCGAGAGAGGGCCCTGTTGCCTTTCCCTGCCCTGCTCTGCCTGTGTGCTGGTGGAAAGAGAGCAGCCCTGGCTCTGTCTGAGACACAACATTCGCTTGCTTCTTCCCAGATGGCAGCTCCTGGCCTCAGTGCTGTGGGGCTGGGGCTGTCCTGCAGACTGGGCCTGGCCCACAGGTCACTGTGCTGATGCAGGGTGTGGTAGCAAATACTTTCCAGGGCCACATTCTGTGTCAGGATGATGTCAAAAGGACAGAAGAGGAAAACCTTTGGTTTTGCTTTCTTCACTTTTGTGTAGTATACTCTAAAATCAAGTACCCTGGTATCGATTTGCACAGAAACCTTCCTCGTAGCCTTTGGTAGGTGTCAGGAGTATTGTTACACTTCTAGCACAAACAGGGTTAATAAAAAGCTGTTAAACTGCATTTAGGGTGTATTACTTCATTTGGTTTAAGGAAGGCTGCAGGTATGAGCTGAAGAGGATTTAGTTGAAAACAACAGGAATATTGGAGGGCTAAAGGGATGTGTGGGAAGAAATTAAAAAATATGCCCAGGCAGCGACTGAATATAGAAAATACAAGCACATTAAATTTGTAAACCTAGGGAAATGAAAGGAATTTTTTGTAAGAGAAGCAAATACTTAGAGAAGAAAAATTGGGGCCAGGTTGCTCTTACAAGGAATATTGTGTCACCCTGATAAATCAGAGGTACAGCTGGTACTAAACTAAGCAGGGCTCTGTGTGAATGTGTTGTGAGCAGTCTTTCCACTTGTGAGAGGAAGAGGTGACCTAGAAGCTGTTCCCTCTGCTCTCCTTCCTGCAAGTGAGCAAGAACTGACTTGTAAAAGCCTCTACCAGAACACTCTTTAAATATTGGAGTGGGAACAGGAATATTCTGTGTTGTGTAGTGAGAGCTCATAGGTGGCAATTATTATCACGTTTTACAATGTATCTCTGATAAATATGAGGATTGGACTGTAAGTCTGCAAATCCAAAAGGAAGCCTCTAATTTCATATATGATTGTGTTTCTCCTAAAAACAATTAGCCCTACTAAATCTTAAAAGTTTTGTCCACAAGAAAATTTGGTAAATAAGTAATGAAGGAATAATATTCCCGTGACTCTTCAGTTAACATGCAGCCCAGTCCTACAAGTTACCTTTTCATTGCTCAGGGGTCACCTTCATAGCCTGACTGCACACATCTAAGACTGGGAGGAGCCTCTCAGATCACCGAGTCCTGCCCCCAGCACCCCCATGTCATGCAGTGTCACAGAAATGCGCTCCTGCATGTCTCAGTCACCACCTCACTAGACAGCTTGCCCCTTGTGTTTCAGTACTGAACACGGCTTTAGGATGTCAGCTCTTTGAAAACAGGGAAACAATTTCAGCAACTTGATATATACCGTTTTGCCTTACAGGTATGGAGTAACTATCATATTTTTCTTTTTTATAAACTGTAATATGTTTTGTTATGAAATCTGCACCTAACTTTTAGTAAATTTTGAAATTTACTGTTTTCCTGGGAAATTTAGGTCTTACAAAACCTAGGCAGATGTGTCCACTCCTGGCTGAAGGAATCCTGCCTTGCTTCTCCTCTGCCTTATGCCAGAGTTGTTGTTTTCAGCAGTGGGAGTAAAAGCCCCAGACAAAGTTTAGCTCTCTTCCTGACTAGCACAGTTCTTGTTATCCAGCATAACTTGTCAGTTGTCATAGAGAAGCTCAAAATATTCTCCAGAATATTTTTATTTGTTCATAAGTCTGCTACTGTATTCCACTCTAATTATCTTAAAGTTACAAAATGCGATAATCCTGAACCATCAGGCTAAGACTGCAGAAAACCAGAGGTGGAGAGAGCCTGAAGAATGCCTGAAGGCTTTGTGGTGGAGAGAGAGAACAAAGGATGGGGAGCTTTTGGAAGAACAAAATTTTCGTGAATAAGTGACTCCAGGAAGCCCCAGGAGTTACCTTAATGTCAGCTGCCCACATGCATCACCTGATTTGTGAACCAGCATTTTTTTAATCTCTCAGATTATGTATACGAACAAATGGTATTGTTAATGATGCAGTTATGTTTCATAAGCTGTTTTTTTTTTTTTTTTTTTTTTTTTCTGCTTTTCTGAGTACTCCAAATGAAACGAAACTTTGTGGGAGATTTGCCAAAGTCACAAGTACAGTACCTTGCAAGAAGTCTTCAAATTCCTTCAAACAACCTATCAGTGTGGGGTGATCCTCTTAGAGATTTGTTGTACCTGAAACAGTATCTTTCTAAAATCCAAGAAAGGGATCAGAACTTTTTTTTTTTTTTTTTTTTCCCCCAAACACTTCCAACAGAAGGACACCAAATGTCTTTTTCTTTTAAATATTGCCAGCAGGACTGTCTGGTTTGTAGGAGAGTGAGATTCAGCTGGGGTTACCCCTTAGCACAGTAGTACTTGATCCCCAAGAGCACTGATGGAGCTGTAGGAAAGACAGGTATTCAGCTGTTCAATTTAGATTTCCCAGTTACACCATTCTCCAGGATACCAGTGGGAAGTACTTGGAATGGTGCCACATCTTTGTCATCTTCTTTAGAGAGGCACCAAGGACTGCAGGTACAAAGAAAGTGCCTTCTCACTTCACAAGGTCGTCACCCTAGGAAGAGGTTTAGGATCTTGAGGTGGATAGTGTGTAGAACCAGAACAGACTTTGATTTTTGGATCAAACCGTGAATTTTGGGGTTAATTCTGATTGGAGCATCCAGGTCTCAGAAAAATGTGAGTATTTAATAGTATCTATTCTGCAGGTTCATCAGCACAGGACCTCTTTCCAAAAATACTCTGTACAAAAATAATCTCTCCCCTTCTATCATCTTAAAATGAAGGAGTCTAACTATAGCAGGTTGCACAGCATGAGGCACCTTGTGCATGAAAAATTACACAATTACGAATGTTTGGATTAGTTTATATGATTGACTGATCATCCTTAAGTACTTTATAATGCAACCATTCAGCAAATTAGGCTGATGTGATGTATCCCTATCAACAAGTAATTTCCTATATGTTTGTTTGCAATGTTCTCTAGCAGCTGCATTAAGTTTGTTAATGAAATATGGTGAGTAGATCATGATTCTCCTCACTCTTTATTTCATAGGTTGGTGAGACCAGATGCAAAAAAGTTTGCACTTCGAAATCTGATCTGAGATCCAACGATTTCAGCATTGTTGGAAGCTTGCCAAGAGATTTTGAATTATCAAATTATGACTGTTATGGAAAGCCCATTGAAGTCAACAATGGGCTCGGGAAATCTCAAGCCAAGAACAACAAGAAGCCTCCTCCTCCCAAGCCTGTCATTCCATCAGCAGCAAAGAGAATTGATCTTTATGCAAGAGCACTGTTTCCCTTTTGCTTCTTGTTCTTCAATGTCATATATTGGTCCATATATTTATGATAAATCTTTTATTTATTTTTTTCATCTGTAAAATATATCCCATTTCATACCCCTTCCCTGTCATGAAGGCCAATGTGTGAAATTATTTGCATTTGCAAAGCAATATGTTGCATTTTGATGCCATGCGATTGTACTGAAAATATGGCATCTGAAATTTGAATGAAAGCATGACACTGCAATGTCTGTGCTCCTACCAGCGTTGTATATAAATGTACAGCATACATCCTGCTTTAGGAATATATAAAAGATAATGCATACTACATTACAAAGCTGAATAACTCTCTTCAGTTATTAGTAACATTCAGAGATTTAAAGTGTTTCTGACAATGAAACCGATGTGCACGTTGAGTATTATTAAAATCAGTATTCTAGTATATGTAGTATTTAACACCTTTTCTGCTGACTTTCAGAGAAAAAAACAAAAACAAAAACAAAAACATCTTGTTCTTGTATAATTTTAGATGGCGCTGTTGAAGGAAAAGCTAAGTTGTGAATCCTGTTACTTAGACCTTGGAAGTGAAGGCAGGGTTAAATGAGCTGATCTTGTCTATGAGGAAGAATAAATATCAGAGAATTGATAATTTTGTAAAATAAGCTCATTAAGGAAAAAAAAAAAAAAAAAAAAGCAGTTATATCCATCAAGCAAGCACACTTCAAAAGTGTGTGAGAATATGCTGACAATAAAACGTTGTGCCCAATTTTGACTGTTGTTTCCTTAGACACAAGCTGGATGTGATGTGTCAAAAACAGTCTACTTTCCGGACTGAAGGTATCAGCAGTTTTGGAAAAACAACATGAGATGTAGTTCAGTATCAGGTTAAATTATATATTTTTACATTACTCTGTCCTCTGGCTCATCTTCTCTAGTGGCTTGCAAGCGTGCTGTGTAAAAGTCACAATTTCTTTTTTGTTGGATCTGATATGTCTTACTCGTTTTTCTTTGTTTATTCCCTTGAAACCCTTTGGTTTAAAGAAACTTTGTTTTCATGGTGAAATCCCACTTTAACACCAGTTATACCTTTTCTGTTTGCCTTCTGTTGCACAGGTGACCAAAGCTAACACCTACTTACCAGTAGAAGTGAAGAAATATCCAAAGGTCTGAGGGCCTGAGACTGTTAAATACTCCACAAACCCATATGCCTATGTGTTAATTAATGACTGCCCTCACCAACTCATTGATTTGGCTGCTACGTTTTTGGAAAATAAGGTCCTCTGCATGAAACAGTTTGATGAGGCGCTGTTCTCCATTTTCCAGAGGAAACCAGAAACATGGATTCCCCAGAGTGCATAGGGCAGGAATGGTCTCACATGGGTGCCAGGGTACACCCCTCTGTGAGGGCAGCTTATGAGGTGAGACACAGCCAAATGAAAGCTTCTTGTACATACAAGTCCAAGTAGTGTATGTTTCCCAAGAGCACACAGGGACTATGCTCAGGCCTTGTCAACGTACTGTGGGGAAACGCGTTTCCACTTGTAAAACTGGGGCATAACATTTCCTTAAAATATTGAAATAAGCCAGTTCTCGCTAACTTGGCAATTCATTAAAGAAAATGCAGATTGTTGGCTACTCATAAGAGAGGAAGGGACTGAATTAAATAATCACAATATTCCATAAACTAACAAACAGATAAATTCATGTGTCGTCCTGCAGTTCTAGCTATTATAGGATGTGTTGAGCCAATGCAGTGCATAAGACTCTCCTGTGTTGCTGCCTGCCACGTGAGCATCGTCTATGTACAACAAGCCTGTGCAACCAGGAGGTCGAAAGTGGGAATATAAAGAGAGGGAACCACATCACACTGGCTTTGCTGTGCACCTGACAGATCTGTTAACTGGTTTTCTAATTAGTGGCACTTCATGATCAACAGCCCAATATTAGTTTTTGGTGGAATCCATGCAAAGGCTGTCTTTCATGCTCCTGCCACCTAAAAGCATGGTTGGGTTTCCATCTTTGAAGTTCTTGGTAGTTACTGGCCTAGTATCTTTTTGTGATCCGTGATACAAATTCTGACAGATGTCTCTCATTCCTGAGTCTAGAAGCAGCAACTCATATTTGAGTTCTGTTGTTCAGAGTAAGATTGCACACTTTCTGTCATCTCCCTTGCCATTTTCTCCTGGAGATTTTCTTTACTAGGCAGGCACAGTTTGTCCTTTGGATTTATTTCTGATAAGAGGAAATGGAAGGGAAATCTGAAAGGTTATGGAAGAGAAATCATGAATTCCTCCGTGTTGAACTGGGGGAAAATATCTTTGAGGTCTAGTTCAAAGTTTGAGAATTTGTGTCTATTGAAGGTGTTTAGAATTGTTAGGGACTTTAAGAAGCAATAAAGATAACTCAAAGAGAGGAAGGAAAGGAGGGTAACTTTTATACATACTTCAGAGTGCTATATTTATAGACATTAATTATTCTCATACTTGTATTTTTTCTTACAGTATTGGAGGGCAAGAAAACAATTATCTTGTGTTGGAAATTATATGACTTTTGGAAGATAATTTTCTTGTTAGAACTCTTATTAAATGATTTATCTGTAATTAATGTCCATATTTTATCTGTATAATCTCAATTATAGATTTTATTGTTAAATTAATCTTTGTTCCTTCTTGCTTTCCTGCTTACTTGATGGTTTTTGTGTTTTATCATAAAACATTTAATCAATAATACACTGTAATTGCTTTCCAACTCACACAAAAGGAAGCAAAAGGAATGTGTATTACTAAGATAAAGGCTTTTCATTCATTGCAGCACAAAGACTAAGGACAGAAGCAAAGTTTAAGAGCAAATTGAAAAAA
>VXAV01005957.1:32763-48129 GCA_013399715.1 Alectura lathami | reverse complement strand
CTGCACAAAAAAAAAAAGAAAAAAAAAAGGTAATAATATCTTTTACTTATACCAGATAATATTTTAGTATTATATTAGCTCAGAATATATTAACTTGTCCTCCTGAGCAATAATAATTGATTTATTTTGTTTTGGTTCTTTCCACTAAAGGTCATTGGGAGTGGTGCGTATCGTATCACATTATGGTCCTCCAGCACCCTCTAGCTGTAACATTCTGCCTGTTGACGTATTTCCAGAAAGAGGTGCAAGTGTAAACTAGGATATGCAGTATAGGATTTTACTTGATATTGTAAAGTAAAAATGTCTAATAATTTAAAAATGAATGGACAGCAGTGGGCATGAGGTATGGTTTGAA
This sequence comes from Alectura lathami, assembly GCA_013399715.1. NCBI lineage: Eukaryota > Metazoa > Chordata > Aves > Galliformes > Megapodiidae > Alectura > Alectura lathami. The sequence continues at coordinate 47,774 of VXAV01005957.1, read as the reverse complement.
AATTGCAGACATTTGAGTAGCAGTAAGGGTGAAGCTTATGAAGAACACATTAGTAACTAGATTATCTAGTCATGATGTCTGAACAAACTGCATGAGAGCAAAATCTGTTTCAAAGAGAAAGACGATCTGTGTTTTAGCTGGCATTTGCTTTAAGTTCTCCTCTTGGCTGCTAGGCAAGTTACAAATTTCTGTTCTACCCTTAAAATAAACCTCAGTATTTTTTGGTACATAAGCATGAAGGGGTAGCATCCAAATAGTTCATTCCTTTCCTTCAAATAATTGCGACTTTGGATGTATCTTTATACTTGAGGTTTTTAGAACACATTGAAACACTTCATCCACAAATTGAAGCTACACTGTCAGTAAGGATGTGACATTAACAGTGTATCAGCTGCTAAGCATTAGTACCCAGTTAGGATGCATGAAATATATTGGGTGAAGTAATCTACTTCATTCTCAACATGGGGTGGAAATCCAACCTTACTCTGTGGTGCTGGTTAGACTTGTATTTGACGCCCAGTTGCAGGAGCAGCTCTACAGTGGCTTTAGGCACCTGCTCATTTTTCAGTCTCCGGTTAACTCTGGCTGAGATGGTATATGTGAGCAGTGTGCCTTTGGAGTGAGGAAAGGAGTTTATTTCTGTAAGTGCAACTTACAGAAGACTGACCACTAACTTGGAAACATTGCCAAGCAGGTTTCATTCTTCTAAGTCTTCAGATTAATGTGGTCTTTGTAACAGGAAATCCGTAGCTAAAGAGAAAGCTGTTTAATGCTCTGTTATCCGTTAAAGTGAATGTGCTAATGCTGCCTTTTGAGGCAGTTGCAATGGTATGACCCACAAAGATTGACCTGCTTGTATTAGCATTTTGAAGGCAATACACTTACCAGTTACCCTACCTTACTTTAAAATATCACTTTAGAGAGAAACGATCACTTCAGAAATCTGTCATATATATTTAGGTAATTTCTTAAGAGACTTTATAATACAGCTGAGACCATTGGTTTCTTCTTCAATTCAAGCAGCTTACCACTGCAGTTATTGAATGACTTGTGCTGAGGGTATTTATAGAATGGGTAGCAATAAATTATTTATTTCCAGAGAGTGCAACCTGAGTGTATGCAATGTCAAGTGATTTGTCAGCCTATAGAGATAACCTAGTGCTGAAATGAGTACAAATGTGGTATGTAGCAGATAAGAGAACGATAGGACACCGTTACTTTACGCTTTGGTATGCTAATTCTGGGATTAGAGAGGATAATGTTCAGAAAATAAGAAATTCAAGTATAGAGATTAAATAATACTTTTATTTGTGTCTACAATTTAATTTGCTGGATGTAGTAATAATATGGTATAACAGTTGCCTTATTTTTTATAAAAATACAAAGATTTGCTTAAAATAATCTCATCAGTAGTGCCAGAAAGATACAAAACCTAGTTCTTTCCATAGGAGGCTCTACACTGGAATAATGGAGGGAAAAAAAAAAAAAAAAAAAAAAATCAGTTTTAAACACGTGAATTCTCATTGTTACAGTTGTGTCCATACCATTGTAAAAATTACCTGGGCTGCTTGCATCATACCCTTGCATTTTGACTGACTTAGGAAACTCATCCGCCTGTCTATCTCCCAGAACCTGTCCTCACTGCATCAGTGGCAGTGGTGTCAGTGGGCAGGAGACAAAAAATCTCATGGATATTCTGAACTCTTCCTGAAAACCCTTCATTGCTATCAATACATCTACATTGCAGTCCCTAAAATGTCTGCAGCTAATGCAGGCTTACCCAAATTAGCTTTAAGCTGGCTGCTTGGGGACTGCTAGCAATGCAGCCATGGCAACGCGAGCTGAGGCGGGGAAGCCTACCTGCTGCTGTGGGAAATCAAAACGCAGAATTTGGTGTTAACCCCCACACAGCTTGCTGCTGCCCTGGCTACTGAGCTCAGGCTTAAAGTTAGCTCATGTGGGTGTTTATCAGCTCACGTCTGTGTAATACTGCTGAACTCCATCTGACGCACTGTGGGGTGGAGCTGGATCGTTTTCTTCCACTGGTGATGTGAGAGATGCCGCTGTAAAATATCTGTCTTGATGTCATGCAGCACTTCTGCCGTATTTAAGTTCATGTACTGATAAAAGTGTTCACTGGTAATGCCAAAAATGAAACTCATCATGCTGAACCAATGCAAGTGTAAAAGAGTGGGATTTGGCCATCTTGAGCACGAAGGGAGTTGCCTGCCGTGACTTAGTCATACCGACTATCCCTTTGATGCGTTAAATGATCCGTTCTGTTTAAAGTCCTTAACTCCAGTAATGAGTATTGGAACAAAACTATAGAATCATGGAACAACAGAACATCTGAAATTGGAAAAGACACACAAGGATCATGGAGTCCAACCCCTGGCTCCACACAGGACCACCCCAAATCCAAACCCTATGTCTCAGAGCAGCGTCCAAACACTGCTTGAACTCCATCAGCTTGGTGCCATGCCCACTGCCCTGGGGAGCCGGTTCCATGCCCACCGCCCTCTGGTACAGAACCTTTTCCTAACCACCAGCCTGACCCTCCCCTGACGCAGCTCCATGCCGTTCCCTCGGGCCCTGTCGCTGTCCCCAGAGAGCAGAGATCAGCGCCTGCCCCTCCACTCCCATGGGAGGAAGCTGTAGGCTGCCGTGAGGCCTCCCCTCAGCCCTCTCTTCTCTGGGATGAACAAACCAAGGGATCTCAACTGCTCCTCATACATCTAGAGGCCCTCTAGACCCCTCACCATCTGCCTTTGGATGCTCTCTAATAGCTTTATGTCCTTGCATTGTGTCACCCAAAAATGCACCCAGTGCTCAAGGTGACGCCACACCAGGCAGAGCAGAGCAGGACGATCCCTTCCCTCGCCTGGCTGGCAGTGCTGGGCCTGATGCACCCCAGCTAATGAGAGTTAATCACAAAGAGAGAGCAGGTATCTAAAACAAACATAAGAAACACATGTCTTTTAGTACAAGGACATAAATGGCCTTTTGCCTTACTGTCCGTGAGCAGGGTTTGCAGTGATAAAGAGCAACCAGTAAAACAATGTGGGTTACTGAGAGTTGCTGTCCCACCAGGTGATTGCCTGCGGCAGTGAGCCACTTAACATGCTTTGAAATAAAGAAGTACAAAGGCTGTGGAATAGAAAGAATAGGGTTTTGAATAACTGATCACTGATTGTGACACTGTATCACTTGTTTTTTCATATGTATCCTTGCATGTCTGTTTCTTTCCATGAACATCCACAGTGGGAGTTGCTTTTCACTCGGGGAAGAAAATTCAAGAGGTTTTGGGGCCCAAGAAACCCTTCTGAGTATAACAGGCCAAGCTGCTGTACCAATGCCTTCTGCAAAGACCATCCAGCTCAGAGGAATCCTCCTCTAATGCCACAAATTGCAAGAAAAATCCCGTTGAAACCTCTGCTGCTTCTGGGAGGAAAAGTTTTGTGTGGGCAGTCCCTTGTTCCCACCTTCTTTCTCTGCAGCATGCATCATGATAATCAATAGCACCATTTAGCTCTTCTGTTCTGCAAAGCACTCCTTTCAACAAGAGAGTGTTATTTCCTCACCAAGATGCTTCAGCTGTCCCACTGTGCATCTCACACAGTCTGGGCAAGGATCTGCATGTCAACCTGACGGACTCCATGAAGGCACGCTAACTCTAATGCTCAGCACAGGGGAGGAGGCATTAAATTAAAATTTTCAAATTTTAATGCCAGCTGCATCATTTCATTTTAGATATGTCCCTGTAAGTCAGAATATTGCATTGTTTAGATAAAACTCCCTGCACACATTATATTTTCTAGTTCAATGTATTGAATCATGAATTGCTTGTCAAAAGCAGAATATGCAAGAAAAAAAAAAAAAGGTAGCTCATGTGACATTTTTTAAATGTTGATTAACCTTCAAACTTGCTTTTGACCCAGAGGCTAGGAAAATATATTTCTCAGTGTTTAATAAGCCCTATGTTGTCACAACAGATTTATCAGTGTGTCAAGCATGCTCATTCTTTCAGATTCATTTGTTTCTTTGACTCCCAAAGGCCAGCTCATTGGGAAACATTAATTTGCTGATCGGCTATTTTGAAGGCATAATGCTGGCAGGACCTGGCCGTAAAGGCTGACATCTTTGACCAGTACAACTCCGACATCTGTTTCTGCTATGGATAAAGCTACCTGCTCCTGCTGTTGACACATCCTGCTCAGCCTCAGCCCCTTGCAGGCTGCTAAACCTTCTGGAGGGGCTTCAGGGTGACTTTGCTTTTTCTCAAGCAAATACAAATAGCATACAGCATCCACCATGAGCTATAATCAGCTTCATGGAATTAAACTTTAATCTTTATCTGCTAATTCTTCATATTTCCTAGTTGACTCACTGAGGTAAAAATTTATTTAAAAAAAAGACTTTCTTAAGTGGATATACACACATAGTTGATAGCAGCAGAGGGTTGCATTGGCCCTCAACCACCGAAAACAAATGTTCCTGCTTGTTTTCTTTGAGCTTAGAGCTCTCCCTTTCCTGTCATGGTAAAGCCAGGAAGGCTCCAGAGCATCTACTACTACTACTGCTTAAGTGCTTGTGGCTGCTGTACAGGAGCATGCACGGAGATTAACTCCATGTTTTGTACCTGCCGTTGATGGCTGCACTCACTGCAAACCAGCCGGAGAAAAATACAGCTACATTTCCCAAACCGCATGCCTTAGCAATGACATGTTCATCACAGTCACCACCTGACAGGTTTTTTTTTTTTTGCAACAGAGAGGTGCTTTCTTTAGAAAAATAACAGCAGCAGCACCATGGTAGTATTCCCAGACACTGCACTTTCATGGGAACATTTTATACCACTACTGTAGAATTCTGACTATTATGAATTTCAGCATGGGAGACTTTAAACAGAAAATGCGTATCCAAGTTGGCAGCACTTTATTATATCATCTGTTACCCATAAGCGAGCTTTATTGCTTTATGTATCATATGCTTCCATATTGTTCCCATTTCAGGAACAGCATTTTAAAATGGGAATTTTTCTAAGTATATGAGTTATTAAAGCATTCTATGCTTTATCCTGTCTTTTCCACAGGAGTATAAGAAGGAGGTAGTGTATTTTACATTACAATGTTCTCACAGTGAGTTTACTGGTCTCTATGAAGAAAGCCTTGATGAAATTAAATAGGTGGAAAAAAATTTCATGGAGTGTGCAAATGAAACAGCCAGGAATAAATCCATTTATGCAAGACTCACGCTGTGAGGCTGATGAGCTTTGACAATTGGAATAAATTATTTTGGCTGGAAGGAGATTCCATCTTCTAAAGACACTGAACCTTCCAGTAGTTTTCAATTTGCAACCAAACAATATGGCTTTATGGAAAGGAGTAAGTGGTGCTGTCCATAGTGATCTTGTACCTGTGTCAGATCAGCACGCTCCCCTGCAGTGTGGGCTTCCTACAATGTCACACCACAAGAATGCAGCTGATGAAGTTGTGTCTTTGGCTGAGCAGTGTGGTGATTGCTGCTGGCTGGCACGTGGTACATGTCTGAAGGCACAGCTCCACACCGACTAAGTCTGAAAATCCTAAGTGAGGGTCTGTAGCAAAACACCATACCCAGTTACTAAGGAGAGCTATGGCCTTCTCCCTCAAACACCCTGTGCTAATCTGACAAACTATTTCCTTGATTGTCTTACATTCTTCTACACCAGTGAGGATGATAACAATGCTACTTTCCTTTGCACTAAGGACCTTTTGTTTAGACTGGATCTGGCTGGCGTGGAAATAATCTCTTGCTGTATGTTGTACACTGCCTTAGGGCACCACTGTGATGCACACAAATAATTATAACAATTATTTCAGTCATTAATAATAGTTTCAGTCATATACAGCAGTGATATCTGTATTTGTTGTCCTGCAGTCTCAGCATTTTTGGAGGTAGTCTGCCTCTGATTTCTGGTGCTTGATTCTCCCCATCATTTACATTGGTTTTACAGTATACTTATTTCTGCTTTACTCTCAGAGGAGAATTGAACTCACTGAACACCCTCCCTTTAATATTACTCCTTTCTGATCTCCAGAATAAATTCTTAAAATAACCTAACTGTTCTTTCCTCTGATCCAAATTTCACAGAAGAATCTGCAGAACAATTAATTAAAAAATGGTATCTTCTAAAAGGGTATATTTATTCATTTATAATTAGATGTATGTATGCATACATATCTGCATGTAGTATGGTGATATTCTTAGAACCGAATGTTCATGAAAACAGATTGTCACGATTTAATAACTTAATGGTACTTTCTTGTTCCATTTTTATTATTATTGTTTGGCAAGTGTTTTTGAAGTGCATCAATATTATACTGTGTGTTTTTTCAGTCCCCTACCAAATAAATCATCCCCTCTCATGGCACTGAGTTAGCTATGTGGGCCGATGGATATGGAATCACATGCTGGAGTAAATCCTTCAGTTGGACATTCTGAACAAGTGTTGTAATGTATCATGTAATCAATGGCTATTGTTTTTAAAAAGAAAAACAGTGATTAGTTAGTATTATTTTACCAGGTTGCTACTACTAGCAGTGCTCTAATGCAGTTAATCAATATATTACTAAGTTAATTACTGTTGTGGTTTAACCCGCCAAGCAGCTATGCACTGCACAGCCTTTTGCTCACTCCCCTCCCTCCTAGTGGGAGAGAATCAGAAAAAAAAAAAAAAAAAAAAAAAAAAAAAAAAAAAAAAAAAAAAAAAAAAAAAAAAAAAAAAAAAAAAAAAAAAAAAAAGCTGAATGGGTAGTTTGAGATAAAAGCTATTTACTAAGACAGGAAAGGAAGAGACAAACAACAGTAATGACAATAATATATATGTGTGTGTATGTATGTTTACAAAACAAGTGATACACAACGGAGTTGCTCACCACCCACTGACCTATGCCCAGCCAGTCCCCAAGCAGCTGCTGACCTCCCCAGCCAACTCCCCTCAGTTTTTAACGTTTTTCCACATGATGCCATATGGTATGGAATATCCCTTTGGCCAGGTTAGGTTAGCTGTCCAGGTTCTGACCCCTCCCGCCTCCTTGTGCCTCCTCACCCCCTGTCACTGGCAGGACAGTAGGAGAAGCAGAGAAACTGAAACATCCGTGGCTCTGTACAGCACTGCTCAGCAACAACTAAACCACCGGTGTGTCATCAACAGTGTTTTTCTCCCAAAGCCAGAACATAGCTTCATACCAGTCACTGTGAAGAAAATCAACTCTGACCCTGCTGAAACCAGGACAATTTCTAATAAATAAATTACTCTAATAAAAGGGATAATAAAAAGTATGGACTTAGTTTCTGGGGTTAGCTAAGTCCTTGAGGTAGGAAGCCCAGATTAGGTGATACAATCTCTCATTTATAAGACAATAAACCCTACACACCAGTGCAGATGTAATCATCGGGGTCTGGTTTATATACAGGAAATTAAAAGTAAATTCCACCCATTTATCTTAATTACAGGTAGCTCTTCAAGATGAATGAAGCCTAGCCTACACTCAAAAAGCTTCCAGGAGCCCAGGAAGGGTGTTTTCCATCCATTTCACTTTGCTGCTGTTAATGGGATATTGCTGTAATTGATTATCCATAGGTATCGTGCAATCGTTGGTCAATAACACCAAATTGTCTGCTGTCCTAATGAGATGCCTTATTGAGATAAGCTGTAATTAACAAAATTGGAAAGCAACCAGGTGATGAATGGAGAAAATGCCACTCTAAAACACAACATCTAGACTTTTTAAGGGCTTTTTAAGCCCTTGATGCACTGTGCTGTGTATGCTGACCTGTAATGAAAGGAAACTGGACATCTAAAAGCACTGAGAATCCAGCTGTCTGCACACATCATCTCTCTGCGTACGTCTTGTTTGGGCAATACAATTAGCAAGGCATAAGGTAAGCCTCAGGTTAAAAGGCAGATAAATAGACACTAATAATGGCCAGCAGTTAATCTCTGCAAGATAAATTTCCTTTATAACAGAAATGAAGTTTCAGTGAAGAGAAGCATCATCATTTGGGTTGTTTTTAATGTCACAAATATTATAAGCAGAAAATGTTGCATTGTAAGCTCTGCAATTAAGTCCTATATTTAAAGCAATTAAGCAATTAGAAGAAAGTAATTTTCTGTGCATTTACTGAGATGTAGCTGTAGCTCTAGTCCTAACTGTATAATTAACTGCCTCATGAGAGCTACTTGTTTTTCCTTGCAATTCTTTTTTTTTTTTTTTTCCCTTCCATAAATGCTTGACATTAACACTACCTTTTATCACAATTAGTCACAGGGAAGATATACCCATGCAGAGGTGAGAGTAAAAATATCTCTTATCTGTACCATGAACTAGTTCTGGGGCTGAGCCACTGGAGTGGTTTTTCAGAACTAAAAATAAACCTGGGTTGAGCACAACTCTGCACATCTTTGTGATAACTCCAGTGAGCTACTTCTTGACAGAATGATTTTCTTGAAAATTATTGATGCCAAACAAGTTAACAGGGAACACAAAGGACATTATTGTTGCTTAAAGATCATATAGATAAGAGTAAGAGATTCGATGTTTCAAAGAGCAGTCTTTTAATTGTATATCCTATTTTTGTTGGGCTTTGTAAAAGAATACTGTAAAATGCCTACAGTGGGTAATTAAACAAAAATATCTTCATATCTGTAGGGTATTCCCTGAAAAAAAGTATTATTATCTTGTCTCATACAATTCTAGCTATTTTTCCAACTTAGTTTATTTTTTAATTTTGTTGAGTGCTTGATCATCATATTATAACTTCTGCAACAGCACATTTTGTCTTTCACTTATTTGTGACAAAAAATAAACTATTTTAACATTTGCTGAAACATTTGTGTATGGATTATATAATTTTTCTATTATTTTTATTTAAAAAAATTGAATGTTTGACAGATCTGTGTTTTAATTTCTTACTCACTATAGCTTTAACTTTTATTTTCCTAGTGACAGAAGCCTGGATGAAACTATTAAACGTTTGAAGCGATCCCGATAAAATGGACTGTAATAACATAACCAATGTTTAAGCTAAATCCTTAACATGAACGTCTTTCTTGTTAAAATAAGTGTTGGGTTTGGGGTGGGTTTTTTTTCACTTTTAAAAGTCTGAGTACAAAATAAAATATCCATCCTTATTTATACATGAATCTATGACCTAATTCTGAGTTACCCGAGGACAAATAAAACCATACTACATTGCCATCTCAGTGTAAAGTGGTTATGCCCGTGACTAGTGGTCTCAGTATAAATGCAAATGGCTGCCTGTACACCTTCTGGCTCAGAAGGGAAGCACCCAGGCAGAAGAAACGAAACGGCAATTTAGTGGCTGAATTGCATTTTGTTCTAGGTTGCTGTGGAGGGAGCAGAAGGGCTGTCTTGTAGCGTTATATATCTCACAAGGCTGACAGCCAGTCCAATCTCCCATGCCCTGCTGAGCACCCCAGAACTGGGCGTCCCCTCAAGAGATGAGGGTGGCATGCAGCCCTGGCCCCATCCTGGCATGAGCCAGCCTGGTCTGTGGGCCAAAGCAAGGCCCACGCTGGTGTGGTCACTGCAGCTCTCCTGGATGGTCACGAAGTTCCTGGCCTTCAATCCTCAAGTGTGAGAAGGATGAAGGAGATCCCACAGGTGTGGTTCCAGACAAGGTGAGGAATGCAGGAGAGATCTGCTCCTGCACCATGGGCTATTAAGAGAGTATCCTCAATTGGTTTAGGGAGTCTAGTGTAAAAGTTAGGAATTCATCAATTTGCTGTTGTTGAAAGCATCCTTGGAAAGCTTGTTTGAATACTATCCTTAGATCAGGAAACAAGTCATGCTGCTGACTAACAATGTAGTACCACCGTCAGGACTTCCATTCCCTGTAATTGTTCAGTCTTCAGGAACTAGTTTGGCCCGGTTAGGTTATAAAAAGGAGTTAGACAGGTTATAAAAAGGTCCTTTGACCTTGTCAAGGTAGCAGATTTGTAGAAGGTTCCATTTCTGAAAAGATCAGCTGATTTCTCCACATTTCTATGGTAGATGAAGTAGGCATGTCTCCTATGGATAGTTTTTATGAATGAAATGCTAACGTGAGAACATGCCTTCTCCGTGTTGAGATGATCATTACATGGGCCATTTCTTATGTCCCGATATTTGTCCAGTGTCCTTGCTGGATTACTGCCTCAGAACTCTCTTCCTAAAATGACAGAAACAACTTCTTACTGCTTATAATGCTGCGGGCAGCCATGAGGAATGTTTCAGCAAGCAAGTACAAAGACACTGCTATCAATGGCACACGTTAGCCTTGTTCTTCAGTCTGTCAATAATTAGTGGATTATGAGATGCTCCTCGCTGGTGTGGTTTGGGATTCTGAAGATGTGAGACTGCCATGGTGCTATCATTGCTGAGGAAAAACACCTAGCTGTAAGGAAACCGCTTTTGTTGTGCAGGAAAAGGCCCCAAGTCACAGGCGAGAAAAATGAGTAACAATAAAAGTGTACCTCAGATGTCAATAGAGAGCAGACAATGACTTTCTTGTCGGCTTGTATTTGTATTTTAACATTTTAGTGTGTGGTTTATGAATGCAGAGAACCGAGATGGAAAGGTTATTTGGCAAGCCCCATACCTCAGCAAAGCACGGTCCACCTGTATATGAAATCCTACGTCTTCATCAGCTCCAGAGAGCTTTTCTTTATGAATAACAAGTGATGCGTTTCTCACAGGTGACAGAATGGATGCAAGGCTTAAAGAGGAATTGCAGTGATTAAGGACTGACCTGAAGAATGGGTGTAGGGTTCATATTTCAAACATAGATGTCAGCGTGGAAACGCAATAAGAACGTGATGAGAATAAAAATGAGGCTAGAGTCAAGGCTGGCGCTACTGATGGAACAGATGGGAAAGGTGGCAGATGAAAAGACAGAGGATCAAGGCTGACTGTTGCAGTCTAAAGCGAAAAACCAACACATCTGAATTAGCTGTGCTCCACCGGGGAAATGCGAATGGTAAAATCTGAATAACAGAAGAGGAAAAAAAATCCAATGGCAATGCTTTGGAGAAACAGATGGAAAGCCAAGCAAAGATGAAGACAGCAAGAAAGAAGAGAGGAGGAAGGCAGGCAGAAAATAATTAGGACAGGAATAAGAAATGCATTCCCTGGGACTGAGATAAAGCAATGGAGGTTTTTGTCCTGTTGGAAGAAATAGGGGTCTTGGCACTTCTGAAGGGAACATACTGCCAGACAAGAATCAGGGGTTTAGTATGCAGAGTCCAGTCTGAAAGGCTTCCTTTAATCTCTTTTTCTGGAGCCTTAATAATGCAATTTGCTATAATCTCAGTAGAAAAAAATGGAAGTAATCTATAGCAGATTTTCCACACACATGGATAGCTCAGTACACACCTGATTTTATCTGCAAAATAAATATAACTCTTCTTGCAAGCAGCTAGAATGCGATTAATTCAGATAGATATAATAAATAATAATAAATCCCAATTCACTACAAATTCCTTATGTTTGTTTAGCTAAACAAGTTACTAGCTATACTGGCTCAGCTGTACAGCTAAAGGAACTTGAAGTTCCTGACTATTACTCATGATTTTACATTAGTTATACCTCTGGGTAGGGATGTAGCTATTTTCACCATCATAATCACATAATAGGCGTTAGCATAAGCTGTTACTCAGTGCCTATCATCACTGGCTGTATGGGCTGTTAATGGGAACAGTACGTGTTTGTTAATCAGCAGAGGAAGCAGAATGAGCATGGGAGATCAGGATGTACTTTTTATTTTTAAAAGATCCAGAATGAACATATGGGACTAAAGAATTTAAGAAAGATTTGGAACTTGAAACTTTCAGTGGTATTTCCTCTATATTTACGTTTACTGATATTTGCAAATGTTCTGCAGATTTCAAAATTCCGAAGACAATAATTTTTGTGCAGGGAAGAATTTCTTCACCAGGCATAGAATGAAAGGACTCATATGTCGGTGCAGCGGTTTTGCATCCTACAAAAATGGCATATTCAAAGGATTTTTTCTAATAAATATTTTTACTGTGAAAATTATCCCAAGCATAGAAAACGAATATTGGTACCAGGTAAGGCCAGATGGGATGACCATAACCATTTAGTCTGAGCTCTTGCCAAGCGTGTACTTGGCATACTGGAGTATGCACTCCACAGCACCAAGTCATTCCTGACTGATAAGTATATGGAGTGAGCACTACATGTTTCTGAGTTTGAGGCAAAAATTTTTTGTTCTTTGGTCATTTCCAAGCCTCTGCCTATTTCTCCTGTGCACCTGCTGAAACACGAGCATTTGCTTGAACTGCAGCCACTGTCTCAGCCAGGATTGTGCCAGGACGAATGGCAGAGGAGATGTGCTCCTGATAAACTCCTATTTATTTTGGACTAGCACATATGTTAGCCCTTTTTTCTTCCTCACCAGCCTCTGCCTCATGTTCAGACTATCATCCGTTGGAATCTACTAGATCAAATACAGCCATGACCATATCCTGCACTCCTTGCAATAGACAGTAAATCTCCCCCAGACTCCTGTGAAACCAGGATTAGGCACTTAGCCTTTTTAGGGGTTTGACATCTTATTATTGGATATCTGGCCTTCTGTCATCTGTCTTTGTTTTCATTGTTATTGCACTGCTATGTTCCTTTCAACAAGTGATTGATGCTTATTATTAACAGTTCCCCTGTTGATGCTTTGTTCAGATTCTGAACTAATGCATTTTTATATGAGCTTTTATTGTGGATTTAGAAGAATGCGTATGAAAATATAATCTCTTTTTTAAGATTACAATCCTTACTTACCTCTTGCCAGATCCTTTTCCTTTTCTTGTGAAAAAAGCACTGAATATGATCCCCAGTAATGTAGTCTATTTTTTTTTTTTTTTTCATGTGCAGTGTTAATGAGCATGTCTATTCTTAGTACATGGTCATAAATTATTATCAACTGTAAATTTATTTTTTCTCCATTGTCTTCTTGCATCTCTTCGATTAGCATAGGACTTACAAAAAATGGACCATTGAAGAAAGCCTTATTTTATCATTAGCACTTTTCCTTGTTATTACATTCTGATTAAACTGTTGTCTTGCTGATTCACTAGCCCATGCTGCCCTTTGGAGTTACTCATCTCGGCTGAAATCTATTTTTTGTTGTCACGCCAGCAGTAGAATGCGGCCATATGACTACCAATTTGACATTTTTTTCTGCATGTTCTGACATGATGATACAAACCTGGAATATTACGTGCAGATACCTGGGGACACACACATTATCTAAGATATATACATATACATACACAAAATTATTTAATGGGAACACATGCATTAGCAAATCAACAACCTGAATAGTATCAGCTGTGATTGCCATGGCAGTTATTAACTCACCACAGACAAGCTGTGCAGAAAAACAGTTGTAATTGGTAAATAACTTCTTATCCAGATCGTTTTCACTTTGCCCAACTGCTACGCTGTACTCTGTAGGCCTCAGATTTGAAGGGCGCAGCAAGAACACTGCCATGACAGAAAGTGGGTGCAAGACCTCACCAGTAAGCTGACTCAGGTGAGTTTGCCTGCTGTGTCGTGCCTGCTACAGTGGGATCCAAACTCAGTCTGGCATTTGGACAGTCTGGTGCAAATCACAAAATCACATTTTACTACCTAACCAGGTGAAACATGCAACACCGTGAATGAATTCCTCTTACTGTTTCCGACAAAGGTCTCGATGTGTGTACGGAACAGCACTGTCCTATAAGACAAAACCAAACCCAGCTTAGAGATTTAAATCCTTTCCATACCTGTGAAGACAATGAGTTCGAAGAGTGGGGTTTTTCTAGATTTCAGATCTCTGTAGGTATATATATATGTATTAAATACAGAAGTTCACTATGCAGATGGAATGTATGTCAGCAAACAGGGTTTCTTCTTTTCTTATAAAATATTAAAATACAATTTTCCAACTGAGATCTTTGCTGCATTTTACCTCACTTTATATGCATGAGGGGACCCTTCCTTACTCAGACATGGGTGACAAGGGCTTGTGTTTCTGATCTCTCTCTTCTCCTGTTAAAGGAGATTGGCAATATTACACCAAAGCATGTATTAAATGTGAATACCTATACATTTAATTGGCTGATGCACATCGAGGACTACCTAAATGCAGGCTTCCCTCTGACATCTCATTCTACCAGCCATCACAGTGGCACCATTTGCTCTTTTCACAGAACTCAGCAGTGGTTTTATCACACAGCACAGAGCCCGCTGCGGGCAGGGAGCGGGCTAGGGGCTTGGCTCTGCCATGCTGCCCTGAACTAGGAGATGAAGTGTTTGAGCTCATGATGTTCCTGCTCTCCCTGGTTTTATTTTTCAGGATCATCTCATTCTGAGGTGAGAGAAAGATGACAACACAAGAGCAGACAGAAACTAGTACAGAGTTTACGGGCGAAATGGCTCCAGTAGAACTAAACCTGTCATGAATTAGTGATGGACAAAGAGCCTCAAACTGCCTGCTTCCTCTGTGTTTGGGTTATGTACTTGTATTGACATCTTAGTGTCTGAAGCTTTGAGACCTTTCTTTGCCTCTGGAAGGGATAATTAAGACAATATAGTAATGGGAAAAAAAAAAAAAAAAAAAAAAAAAAGGAAATACGATGCAAGATCAGTATTCTTTCCTACATGGACTTTCCTCCCTTAGTAACAAAGATTAAAAATAATTTTTTTTTTTTTTTTTTATAAATATACATGCAAATAATCATCGTAAATTTATTATCACAGTCACAGTGCTGCTAGACTGCTCCTTCTCCTGTACGATGTGTGTCTGCCCGTGTGTGCGGTGTGTGTTAGCAACAGACTTTGTACCAAAAGAAAAATGTGAAATTTAGCTTGCAGTAAGCTAACATAGCTGGAACCCATCTTGAAAAATAAATCCCCGTGATAAGTGAAAACGAATTAGCCAGATAGCCTTAAACCCTCCTGCAT
>VXAV01005957.1:0-31184 GCA_013399715.1 Alectura lathami | reverse complement strand
GCGTGGCTCCGGGGGGCGGCGGGGAGAGGCAGGCAGGGAGGGAGGGGGCGTGGGGCTGTGCGGCTGCCGTGCCTGCAGCCGGAGGGGTGTCTGTCCGCACCCGGTGGCTCCGCTTCGAGCAGCGGTGTGGTCAGCGAGGACCTCGTTCCGTGCTGGCCGCTCCCCGAGGCGTTTCCCTGTCCCTCGTAAGGGGTGCTGAATCCGGTGGTTAGTTATCGGCGAGAGCATTTTCCCTTTTTTTTTTTTTTTTTTTTTTCTCCCCTCCTCCAATTCAGCTACGTGATGGTAGGTGAGGTGATGTCCCGGCACACGCTGGGATAGGTGGTGCAAGAGCTCAGCCCAAGGAGCTTAACCCAGAAGTAAGGGTGTAACTGCACACAGCTGATGGCCAAAGAGGTCAGAGCATGTAGCAGCCCTGGTGAGGCTGTAACCGTTGCAGGCTGTCTGGGGAGGTCTTCCCTCCCTCCTTGGTGAGGGTCTCCAGTGACCTGAGCAGGATGTGGTGAAGATTCTCAATGTGCATCACATGGACCATCAGTGAGTTAAGGCATGGTGTAGTGCTCTACATGGTGTTCTGCACAGTGTGGTGGCTCTTGGGTTTCTCAGTTCTGTGAGGTTGGCAAAATCCCCAAAATGATTTGTGTAAAGCATGGGAAAAGGTTTTTCTGCTAGTACTAGAGGCAAGTATGTCTTGACTTCTCCATGTCATATGCGCTTGTGTCAAGGATCTGGTCTGTGAGAAAGTTGGGGAGCTGTATTTTCCCATATTTCCCAGAAAATCTTGTGTGCATGTTCATGTGTGTGCACCTGCCTGGTTCCTGAGCTGTACTGCCTTCCACAGGCAGCCCTCGCAGGGCGCAGGTAACCGGTGTGGACTGCAGGCTGCAGTGAGGGGCTGTGAGACTGCTGGCAGCAGGGAGGTACTGGCTGCACTTCAGGCTTCTCTTTGTCTGAACCTTGTCCAAGGCTTCCATTTTGGGGAGCACGAAGCTAAGACGTGAGCTGGTACTTGCTTCTTAGGCAACTCAGCCACTGCTGACATCTGACTGAAGTTATCTTGTCAGTGGGTTTTAACTGACTAGCGAATCGCGTGCTAAAAATACTTCTGGTATTTCCTTGGTCACCTTCCAAGAAAGCTGTGGTTGGAGGAAAAGGAATTCTGAAGATGAGAAGCAAAATTCAGCAGTTGATGAACTTGCAGAGCGCTGCGTGCACAAATGGTTAAGGAGGATCCATTTTATTTCACCCCTTTATCTTCCTTTGGATCTGTTCTCCTTTGACATATTGAAAAATGGGCAGGTTGTTATTTCAAGAGCAGTGTGTGAAGAACCTACATCCAAACCCAGCACAACCAACAGTTACGCAGTGCAAGTGTGAAGAAGGTCACAGAAACGCAGGGTAACACGGAACTGAAAACGCTTCAGTGCTTGTCCGCATATCTCACTCCAGCAAGTGATTTTTCTCCTTAAACAGCGGCAGGCTTACACCTGAACAGAAGCAGTGACCTCTTTCTGCCCTGAGAAGTGCAGCTGAAGGTTGCTGTGCAGTGGCCAAGTGCAGCACCTCCCTGTGCTTTAACCCCGGGAGGCTGGGCAGGCGTCCAGCAGGTGGCAGCCGGTGGCCGCCTGGGGCTCTGCAGCCCCCGGCTGCCTGGGGAGAGCACAGGCTGCCCTCGGCTTAGGAATAAGGAAGGAACTGTAGAACTATGAAAAAGAAACTTCGGGCTTATCATCTGAGCTCGTTTACGGAGCAAAGAGTTTGTAGATGAAGGGGCTGTATTGTTGGGGCTGCTTTTAGATCTGGTCTAAAACTTCCATGAAGGCAGGGGGCACAGTGCTCCGTACCGCTGAGGGATGTTTGAACCAGTGTGGTACCACTCAGTCACTGACAGGTCCCCAGAAGTACGGCAGGGGAGGATGGAGGCTCTGTTTCACAGTGCTGTGGTGGGCAGGTCCTGTGCCTCGTGTAATACACCCCTAACAACCAGTCCTTCAGGGCTGCTGGACTGTCACGAGGCCTGGGCAAGGCTGTGCTGATGAGTTGTCAGGAGCAGCTGTTGTCATCTGAGAGCAGTTTGACACCTCACAGTGTGGCGGCACTAGGAGGCTGCATGGTTTTGGTGGAGGGATGGTGCTGTCTGCAGGCTGATGGCACGGTTAGCGGCAGTGTTCACTGCTGTGACTGTAATTACATCCTTCCAGGGCAATGGGTTGGGCTTAGCCCTCTCTGAGAATGCTTGGTGATTCAGAGGGTGACAGGCGAGGTGGGAGAGGCACATGTTCACAAAGCGGTTTGCTCTGTCAGAACTGCCTTGGCTTGTAACAGCTGGGGCAGAAGCATAGCAAGTGCTGCAGGTAATTCATGGGGAGCTGGGTGGTGTCCAGAAATTGGGACTTTATTGTCCTTCAGAGTGTAATTGAGTCTCTTCTAATTGGAGATGTGCTGACCACAGCAACATCAGATTTTTTTTGAAATTCTTTTGGAAGAGAAACTGGTGAAGATGAAATCCTTTCCTCTTACATCCTCCAATCTGAACAGGGATAGTTGAGTTATGTATGCACATAGTTTTGCACTGAAAGGATATTGGAGTCACCTAAAGAGAGGTTTCCTATGAAGTACTATGAAACCTCCCTAACTGTAACAAGTCTTTCATACAGTAGTTTCAGCACAGAGGTAATATATGAACGATCTTAGGTGTTTAATTCTGCTGGCTCGAGAGCCGGTGTTGAGCTTCTGTCTTAAATCAAGTCTTAGAGCTCTGCAGGGATGACTGCACCATGACATTATGACAAGGGGATGCTGATTCATGCATAAACCTTAGACCCTTTCATTATATCTTCAACCAGCAGCTTTGAAAACCTATGAATATCTAGCATGTTGCAACTTGTGAGTCATGACAAAGGTTTTCCCAACCATTTTGGAACAAAATGCTATAGATGGCTTTCTTAAAGCAATAGCATGCAGAGTACTGCTGGCAAAATAATTAAAGAATAAGCCAAATATATATCCTGTAGCTGTAATGATGGAACAACTTCAGATGTATTTATTTGGATTAAAATTAGTGGGACTGAGCCCAGATGTATTTCACAAAGAATGATTGAAACTGATTTTGAGGGAAAGGAGGAATTTATTAAGTGCTTTCGTTTCAGTTCATTCATATTCCTGGTTGTTCTCATTTCCTTTTCACTTAGAAACATTTCTCAGGCTCAGTGAACACTCATGGAACAGTTTTTGTACCCCCTTACAATTAAGATGGGCAAGATCAAGTGGGTTTCTGTGATAAAACAGTATGTTTAAACCAGGCTTTAACCTGAAATAGAAACTCGTGTGCTTTTGCTGCTTTGAAAGCATTCTTCCCTTCCGAATTGACCTCTGTAGCAAGCCTTAAACATTCCTCTACTCATGAGAGCTATACCTAAAGGAACCTGTGGTATTCATTGTGTGATAGTGCTGTCCCTGCTGAGCCGCTTTGCTCCTGGCTTACGGAGAATTTCCACACAGACATAGCCCGGAATATGGGCAGATACAATTGTGACAGCTTTGGCTTGACTGCCTGACTGCTCAGGTTTTTATTATGTGATTATTGCATTGATGTTATTCATATATCTGAAATAAAAATTTGTCATGCGGTTTTGAATATAGTATGAACATATGTTTTATCTTTATAAACCTTGAAGTGGGTTTTATTTACTAGCAATTTGCTAGTAGCATATCAGTCAAGCCTTAAATATTCCAATCAAACTCCTAAATCAACCCATATATCAGTCGGCTTCTTCAGTATATGTCTATGCTTATACATGCTTTTATTTCTCTTTAATTATGACAATATAGGAAGTTTTCTTGGATTTGTGGTTAATAAAAGCTTGAATTTATACCAGCTTTGATAGGATGATGGACTGTGTGCATAGCTGGGGATGTACTGAAGTTTTATGCATGCCAAGAGTTCCGTACTACCCAGTGTGTGTTACACATACTCACCTAGGACCAATGCATGAATACTGTCCCTGCTGATTCCTTCAGTCCTTTTGTCAAGTTTCTCATGTTTAAAATGATTAGGAGAATTAAGACAAGTCTAACAGATGTCATTCTTTGTGAACAGTTGATAATTACTAGGGAAGTTTAATAACTGGGAATATGTTGTCACTTTGAAAATGCATTGAACAGACAAAACTATTACTGTTACACAGAAGATGAAGATAATTGCTAAAAATTAATTTATGAGGTGCTTTCTGTGACAGCATGCTTAAAATGTCAAAAATATTTGCTTTAGGAAAAAGTAATTTTAATGAATTTCTAATATATTCTGGTTGTACTAATGTTAGGAAACTAAAAGGAGGAAATAAACTAGTAAACAAGTGTATGCCTGTATGTATGTGTCTGCATATACATGTATACTGAAATATACATACATGTGTAATTTCATGTATTGAAAAATAGTTTGTTTCAGATGTAACAGAACTAAGAAGGAGGACTCTACAGTCTGTTTTCTGAAGAGGATCATCTTGGAGCTCTTACTGTTAAGATAATTTATCATTTTAAGTTGATTCTCACCTCTGTAAATGGATTGAGTGCAGGAATTACTAATATTTTATATTGGAGGATCATGCCTGTGTTATGGAACTATCCTCCCTTGAGCTGAAGACAAGAAACATCAGGTCAGGCTGAAACAATACTGTAAAGATACTGGAATATATAAACACTTCAGTTGTATGTATATAAACATTTCAGACTGTGTGTGTATGTGAATGGGCTGTTTGCATAACGATTAACTGGAGCATTCACTTCTGATGTGAACAGGATTTTTCTGTAGCCCGGTACCTGTTCATTGCATTTATCAGAACATGCATACGGTGGCATCTGCTTTAGAAGACTACAGATAAGGGGTTAATTCCTTTTACACTACAGATTTCTGGGAAGGTACAGGGCAGAAGTCTGTATCGTTTTGTAAGAAATATGTAGGTTTTTATAGTGTTGTTGTTTTGAGCTGAAAGGTTTACATTCTCCTTTAATAAGTTCATAAAAAAAATCTGTATTGACTACAAGTACATGTTAGATGTAGCCTTATTAGACCTGAAAAAGGGCTTTGATTTAAATAACTAATGCTTCCAATAATGAATTCTTTATGGACAAACAATGAGTGAGAAAAAGCATCAGACAAGCACAGTGAATGCATATTTTAAATCAGGTAAACAGTAAGGAGTAAAAGTAGGCTTTAAATGACCACATATTGAGCAAATCCTTGTTGAATTTTCTTAAATCTATAACTGTGCTTAAATACTGCTTTTTTTTTTTTGTGGTTTATTTAATGTAGTTACTGAGTGGTGTAGATATCATTAACAATAAATCAATCAACTGTTGCAGAATGGTTTTATTTCTTTCTTGTTTTAGGAAGGGTTCTCAAATCAGGCAGTTTGTGGGGAATGGCTTTTTCCCCTGAAGTTTCCATTTGGGAGACAAACATAGAGAATTAACATTTTTGTCCTGAATTTGATTTCATTTAAAGATATTTAATACATTTACTTATAGCTGTCATTGCATGAGAGATCTCAAAATTTTTATGAGAAAAAGATGCTTATTATTCTGCAGTGAAGTGAGGCTTAGCTTCAGCTGCTGCTGTCTCTTCCTGCCTCTTCCCAAACCTGACTCAGAGAAGTTGATAGGATCTTTTCAGGGCTGAAATGTTACGCACAGTTGAACTAGAGGTGACAGAGTTGGACACAAGAAGTGCATTATTTCAGCTCTAATCTGCTCTTTGATTTGATACCGGAGGAGGATATTCGGGTCTGTATTCATTAAGAGAAATCAGCGTGTGATTGCTTTGTGTGCTTGGGGTGCTGGGTCTGTAAGTGAATTACCCATCGCTCCAGCCAGTCCTTGAGTGGCTTGTTGGGCTTTATTCACATCAAAATAGGATTTTCATTACTCAGCTGCAGAAGGCAAAGGGCTTGCACTTCCCATTGCTGACGAAGAAATAGAGTGCTTTGCTGTTTGTGGTTTAGAATGGACATCTTTCTGCCAAATTGTTTTTTTTCAATGAACAAGGGTAAGACAGATTTTTGTAAGATGTTCATGCTGGCCCTGACTCATAAATGCATACACAACCGAGTTTCTAAACTCAACAAGGGACAGTAGCTAGTTCCATAAAATGTTCAAACTGGGTATGTAAGCACGTGCTTGCTGTGCTATCCCACCTAGCCAGGTCAAGTTCAATTTCAGGTACTTATTGCTGCATTGTTCAGGCTGCTGTGGTTAAGGCTGTCATCCCACTGTAGCTTGTTCTCACCACGTGTGTTCCTTCACAAATGCAAAACATTTGGGGTGGAAAAGAGGCCTTTGCTTATTACAAATAGTGTGAACTGATTTTATTTTCCAGACTTTGAAAATTGCAAGTAGCAGAATAACATAAGCACTCAGTGTGGCAGATAATTTAAACAGCAAGCTGGTAGGCAACGTGGAGTTGTTGTCATCACTCATACAGAGAGGACTGCTTTCGGAGGTCATGTCAGCAGCAGTGCCAGGAAGCTCAACAGAGTGGTTCTGCAACTGCTCTGCAGCCTGGAGAAGCAATTTTTTTTTTTTTTAATATTTCTTTAGTTTTCTGCCTTTTATGAATGGCATAATGCGGTAGTTACAGGACTCTGCTCTGTGTCCATAACGTGAAAAGGCTAATATGGCTTACCATCCCACGTAGTGGGGTTATTTGAGTGCCTTACATTCCCTTAGTAGGGGTGAGCTATCTCAGAATGTCTGCAAATGAGTGCTGATAAAATAGATTGTATGGCTGTGAGCAGTTTGGAGTGTTTTTTCAATAATACCGTAAATAATAGAAATGGAGGAAGCTAAAGGTCTGCTTACTCAGCATATTCCTCACTGGTACTAGTTCGGAGTTGTTTTGGTCAGAATGGCTTCCAAGCCACAGTGCTGACTTTAGTGTGTTTTTGTTTTTCCCATCATATGAAGGTAGCAGATTCTAAAGTACTTCACTGGCACAGTCTCAGAAGGGTTCTTGGCATGGATGTGGGAACGTGCAAGCAGCAGACCTGTCCTGGGTGGTTGTGCCTTGTGCAGAGCATTCTATCAGAGGTGCTCTAGCTGTGTTCCTTGAAAAGCCGGGTAAACAACCTGCATGGCTAGTGTATTGCAAGCTCCTACTTACATAAGCTACAGCAGTGTTACTTGTAGCAGGAGCTGCATTGATCCACAGCAGAATCACCGAGTGGCTGGGGCAACCATCCAGGATTTAACCCTTTTATTTTATATCCTGTCCACAACTGGCAGAGGACCTGAATTTAATTCTTTGCCTTTCACTTAGCTGAATGCCATGAGTGCTGGGCCATCTTGTTTCGACATCAGTTTCCATTTCTGTCACTTTTCTGCCTTTTTCCTTCTTCTGTAAATTTTTTTGGTGGAGAAAAAAATCTCAGTAATCTTACTTTTGTCTTGATGCAGGAAGGGGGAATAGTAATGTTTAGGTTTGGAGAGCAGGGAGACAAGTTCCTGCTCTTTGTTTGTCTAATCAAGCATAGAGAAAAACAAAGCTGTTAGGAAATTTTTTTTTTTTTTGTATATAGTCAGTTTAAATAATTTCTCAGTCAACAAATGTTGATTGACCAGATTCATGCACAGCTTAAAACTTCTGAAGCCATTTTAAATGTACACCTGGAAACATTGTTATATAATTGCATTATATTTAAAGACTAGGTAGATTTGAAGACTCAGGAAACAGATGAGAAATGACTCACCGTACATTATAAATTGCAGTAGAAATTTCTAATTTCACTCACAGCCTTGCATCTACTTGGTTTTTCAGGTGCTTTCATCTGATGAGAGTGGATCATGCTGAAATTCTGGAAAGAATAGATGAAAAGTCTTCCAGTCCTTTTACAGAATAATTAGATTAGCCCATTTGTTCAGCAGACCTAATCGAGTAGTTTGGGAATCCAGACTGGTAAAGCCAGACTATTTTTGCTCAGTCGGATAAATGGTCAAGCTTCTGCTGATGGTACTAGGAGCAAAAGCAGATCCAAAATTCATATCCTATTTTTTTCTGTATGAGTGTGGAAGATTGATTTAATTTTTTTCTGTATGGAAAGAAAGGAGGGATTAAACTTGGGAAGATGTGCTCAAATATTTTAGCACAATTGGACCTACAGAATATGTTACAGGGTTTGTGGTACATGCTTATATGTGGCCCCATTGTTTGTGGGTTTGTTTGTTTATTTTAGTATTGCAAGCATTTTTTTAACTACTTTGTCAACATTCAGTATGGAAGTTGAACTGCAGAGAAGTAATTAAGCCACCTCCATTTAATATAAATATGCAAATGGTACTATTAGCATAGCTAAAAGGTGAAGGTTTTGTCTCTGCTTGTGTAGGTGAAGAAGCAAAACAGTTTGCTTATTTTCTTTGTTTGGATTTGATCATGGTTGTTTGGCAACATTTCTGCATAAGTTTGAAATTTTCATTTTTTCTTAACTGCTTTTTTTCACTTGTTGGAGGGTGGGTTTTGTCTTGACTTTATAGAACTCAGTAACGAGCTTCCACTGTACAAGCAAGCATCTATGAGCTTCAGACACTGAGGCTTTACCAATGGAGTATTTAATGTTTCCTTGAACTAATCCATTTTATCGTATTGAAATAGATGTAATGAGATGTTCTTCATGTCTCAATTTGTGGAGATGCTTTAAATACACATGCAGTTGATACATCTTACGTAAGACACAGTTTGCGATGCTCTAAGTCCCATAGCACATCTGGCAAGCTGTGGGGCTGTCTCAGTATCCAGAATAGTGCTCAGTAGTCTGAATAATTTCCTCAGTCTCGTGAGAAAGGAGTATGTCTGTAAACACCCAAACAACTTATAGGAGCTCAGATGATTTTGTAGGCTGTGAAGTACTGTTGCAATTAGTTGGTGTTTGTGCTTGAAAGTGTGGCTTATTGAATCATGGCTTAGTCATTCCAAACAAATAACATGCTTCCACTGTGTTCAAGTATGTTGAAGAGCCTCCATTGTCATCACCCATCTGCTTTTCCTGTTAGGTTTTGTCCTGCTGGAGATGCTAAAAATGTAGGGTTTTTGTTCTCCTTTCTGTGTGGAGTCGTTTCTGGCTTCTTTTTGGAGCCATCAATGCAGTAGCTCAATCAGTGTTGTGACTGCTAGCCTTAGTTTCCATTTTCTGGTGCACAGAAAATGCACCTGGTTTCGTGGTTTGCTGTGCCTGTGTTTCTGACTGTATCTTCTACTCTGGGAATGTGCATTGGTCAAATTTGCAGTATTTCATTGTTACACGACTTCTTGAGGTGTGCTTGTTGCAGCATTTAGAAGCCATTTTCCCAACTGCATTGCAATTGCCTTAAAATCCAGGTGTATTAGGAAAAAAACAGTTCACTTTGTGTGTTCATCTCTGTTCATATAGGTGAAATACTTCACAACAATGACCTAATTCTGGAGGTTTTCTTGTTTTGTTCTCACAGTGCTTCAAACAGCTCACCAAAACAAGTGTTACTGCTACTGGGTTGTTAAAAAGACTGGGGAAATAATTCTACTAGTTACTTAATTTTGACACACTGGTGGCTCTGTAGCAAGATTTTTTTTTGCCTTTAAAACTGTGTCTTATTTAGTAAATGTCACTTGAAACTTGTTGAGGAAGCTAGCAGGAATGTGGTTAAGCTAGTGGTTTCACTATAGGTTGCTTACCAACTGTGTGCTTAGTTCTGTGCACTAAAATTTGAATGTTTGCTTTTGAGCTGTTTTTTGTATCTTTCTTTACTGTATTTAAAAAAACCCATGTACTTAAATGTGTGTACATGCAGGCATTTTTCCTTTCTTTTCCTCCTTTCATCCCTGCCAGCCAGCTAAATGTACTAAGAATATTGGTTCAGGAACCATATTCCATCTCATCAGAACTGCTTTTTGTTTTTCAGGTTCCAATTTACTAACTTTTTGCTCAGGGGCTGATTTTTCTTTAAAATATAGATCAGTTTGGGGTATAGTGACAATAGTGTTGCATGTAAAATTTTTTTTTTTGTGAATGCTCTCTGTAGTGGAGCTCGGAGATCTCACATTGTTCCGAAGCAGCTCCCTAACGGTGCACAACAAACCAGAGGAGAGGCTGTGTAATTTGACAGCCAAGGGAGACGTGTACCTCCCTGTTGCTATGCTATAGGGGAGTTGTGAGAGAATCTCATGCAGTTGAGGTCTGTCCTGAGGATCCTTCCGGACTTCTACGCCAGAGGTCAGTTGTGCACGCTGCCAGTTAGATTGCTCATTACGTTTCTGGGAACCCTTTGTCCTGTAACCCTTGGTGGCTTCATATACTTGCTGTGGATCCTGCCTACATCTGGTGACATTTCTTTAGATCTCTCCCATGAAGTAGGCTAATACAGGCCAGTCCCCAGAGCGACCTGGAAGCAGTGGTGTGTCACACTGTCACATGCACCAGCAGGGAACTTCCAAGTGTCTTGGAGTGGAGTGAGGCTGGAGCACCTGTGCTACCCACAGGGAGCGGGGCGAATGAGATCCTTAGCAATTAAATTAGCAACAGTTAGCACCTAATGGAAAAGATGCTAAGTCAGCCTAAAATGCAGGAAGCTGTTATTTAGAAGCTTGAAACTGAAGCTCTCAAGCTAAAACTGTTCCCCTCTGATCTTGGGTGACTGACCAGAGCGCGGACAGAGGGGAGATGGCATTCATGGCCAGAAGCTACTTCCCAGCTCTGGAACTCTCTTTAAACTCTCAGTTCGTATGGTGCACTGGATGCTGTGCAGGTGTCCCACCTTTCTGGTGGAGTAGCACAGTGGTACAGAAGGATGTGGGAGAGTCTGGGAGCTCAAAGGCTGGTGGGAAAGGAGCTGATGTTTGCCTTTTCTTTATGGAACACAGCTGGGTCCAGGTCGGGAAGGGTATTTTGAATGTGTGTGAAGAGAAGTAAACAGTTAAATGATCAGGTCTGTTGCTCCTGGAGGTACTAACCTCTGTTTCTCATTAGAGAGAAGTTCTTCATTTCACCTTGTTCTGGTATACCTGTGTTTTTCATCTTGATATTGTAACAGAAAAAAGTCTATTCACCACTCTTAGGAGGGATTGCAGTGTGGTTTTGACTGCCTTCATTACTATCCTGGAGTTACAATTGGTATTCTATGCTGTGTACTTTAGGTGATTAAAGTGAATGCTTTATTTAAAGCTGCATTGGCTGTGAGCAACATGGTATTTGTGTTTCCAGTGGGTCTAGTGGCTTCAGTGTTCCTAGAGTAAGCACAGGGAAGGGAGTTTAAACTGTGGGGTTCCATGTATGTTCTGTGTGGACAGGGATTTCTTCTTGTTTAGCTGCTGTGGCAGCTGCCTTCATGGACACTTAAGCTAATAGGCAGTGGATTTAAAAATTAGGATGCTGTTGACACAATGTTTTCTGTAAAGGATCATCAACTCTTCATTAACTATTTAAAAACAAGAAGCAAAATTTTGAAGGAAAGCTGGCAAATAAAACAATCTATTGAAGATCTGGATTGTTCATACAGAGCATGAAAAGTGAACAGCTTAAACCTGGAAGTCAGAAAATTGGCATGAATAGCTGTAGTGATGCACTGTTGAATAACAAATGAGGGCATCGAGACAAAGATAAATATAACAGCCTTGTTCTGGTGCATCTGCACCTTTTTACAGGCAATGGAATAGCAGTGATCACAAAATCTTATGCAGCCCTCAGGAATAGGTTTATTAGAATTTCCTTAAAAATCTCTGTTCAGTTGATTTAATTCACCCTGACAGGTACTATAGGGCTGAATCCTGAGGGTCCAGGGTACCTGACACGACAGCAACAATTGCTTGGAACTGCAAGAGCTCAGCATGGCAGTGATTCACAGGATGTGTCTCAGTCTTCCCCAGACGTTTGAAAACAGCTCATCCTGCTTTAGTTCATCTATGTAGTTAAGAAAAAATAAATTTATGGAAAACATTGGGAGTTTTAAATTGAGATGTCTTCAGAGGATTACACAGAGCTGCATTAAATGAGTTATTTGTTGCTAAGTTACTGAGGCTGAAGACAGGTAGAGGCCGTAACAGTAATTCTTGTGGTGAAACAGACTGAGCATCAGCATGCGTTGCCGTTCCTTATGTTTGAGTCTGTGTTTCCTTCCCATGTGCAAGGGGGTTATTGGAGGGACAGTCAGTGCTTTGTCACCCCAGGCAGGAGCTCTAGCACAGAGATAAGGGGCTGTGCAGGACTTCTGGGTCTGCTGTCCAAGGCCAGACACACTCCTTACTAAAATCCAGTAAGAATTCTGGGAACTGTCAAGATAGAAATCCTTTGAACCATTGCTTGTTCTTCTTCACAAAGTGTTATTCCGGAGTTTATTGGAAAATGTGACTTAATCAAGAGAAATTTATTGAACAGAGTAGTTAGAAAGCCTGAGTATGTGCTTCCCTCTGTCTTTAGAACTATTCTTTTTTTTAGACCAATTATCTTCACATCTTTAACCATACATGTCTACATCTCTTTCACCATTTCTATCTTCTGTGAGTTGCTGTGTTTATCTTGCATGACCTCTGCATACCTATTCACTCTTAGCATAGCATCATCTTCTCTTTCTCAATATACCCTATTTCCAAGTTTATCTTCCTTTTCCCATTTCCTCTCATCATGTTTCCCAGCCTTTCTCTTCAGTGTCCAAAGTACCGTGAGGCCAGGCTGACTGGCTGCTGCAGACAGCTGCAGCTGTGATGGAGGCAGGCTCAACTGCCCTGGTACTGTGGGAGGGTTTAGGGACTGCTTTGTTCTTCCTGTTACTCTACTCTTATACTGAATTTCCTGGAAGTTTTCCTTTTGAGAAATGGTTAATTTTAGTCACATCAAGCTGTAATTTGTTATAAATTGTGGCTCTTCTTTTTTTTTTTTTCATTTTTTAAAGGAATAATTTCAATTAAATCATCAGCAAAGTGATGATTTAGCATAACAGGCAGCAGTTAAAGACAGCTGCAAAAAATATAGCACCTTGATGGTATTTCTGTTAATATTTTATAATCCTTTTCACATTCTCTCTGATAGCCAGTAGAACAAACCAAAAGATCTCTCTTCAGGAAACATGCACGTGCACCATTTTCTAGTGATTATAACTGATCACTTTTTAACATCTAGGAAGCACGTAGAGTGCAGAATGGTTCTTTCTTCACCCTTTGCATGTAGTCTAGAAGTCTGTACAGATCTGTCAGAAGTGCATCATGGGTAGGAATGAATGGGCGTGTGTATCAGCAATGCAGTGCTTTGGAATTGTGTACCTTGCAGAGCAGGGGGTGGGGAGGGGAAGCCTCATCAGCCTGACACTGTTAGGGACAGGCTTGAGTTCACACCAATGTGCCAGATGTACTGCCATCCTCTCCAGGAGCTGAGTGCAGTGAAGTGGCAGAAGGGTGTTGTCCTGTTCTCCTTGTACGACTGGATCCTTGCTCTGAAGTAAGTGAGAATGGGAACTGATATATGCATATGTGTTTTCAGTAATGTGCAGATGAAGATGCTTCAAGTAAATTCAAAAGACTGTATATTTAGCTTCATAAAAAGAAAACTCCAGGGAAAGACATAGCATTGGTTTCCTGGTGACATGCAAAAATCCTTTATCTGGTTGTGATATTTTACGGTTTCAAGTTGCATTACTCCTCAGTTGTGCTAATTTCTGAATAAAATCCACTAAAATGAAAAGTTGCTATGCCATCCAAAAAAATCCTACACTTTTCTGACAGAAGATTCTGATTGTACTGTGATGTATCCTTCAGGGAAACTGGGTGCAGTTTTTCCCATGCTCTTCTGCAATTCTTATTAGCGTTACCTTCTGGCAGTGCACTACGGTGGCATTACAACCCCCAGAGCCTGTTTTGGATGCTTATGCTGCCAAGTTCAATCCATGTGTAAGTTACAGGCTTGATACTTCTTCTGGGAGGAAAAAATGCATTGCTATTTTAAGAGCACTCCTCTATTTGCTTTGCTGTGTTCTGCCTTCTGTAGCAGCAACAGAAGTGAAATGCTTGATATCAGAAATTGATTGTTTTACAAAGTCTAAGTCCTCAATGAGAACAGTAGTGTTGGTATTTCTCTGGAGTTGTTTTAACTGTTGCAGTGGTGTGTAATTCTAGTCTGGGGTTTGTTTTCCTTCAGGAAGAAATGTAGATTGGAGTGAAGGGAGGCTTCTTGGGCTCTGTTGAGGGCTTTTTAGTATCAGCAAGTCCTTCATTTGCAACAGTGTTTGGTAAGTTTAAAGGCCTTGTGTTTCTCTAAAGGCAGACTCTTTTTCAGTCTGTGGGCTGGTGTTTCACCAGGCTTTGAGCTGATTTTTAAAGCAGGCTTGTCTTCAGGCTTAAGTGATTCTGTGTGGTGATTTTTTTTTTTTTTCCTTGTTTACGATCTAGTTTAAAAAGGCATATGCTCTAGAATAATATTACATTAATTCTTCAGAATGCAAAGGAAAGGAGAAGAGCTTCTGCCAGTCAATTTGCAGCATAGCATGAACCAATTACAAAGCTGCAGATCCTGATTTTGAATGCACACAGTTCCCAATCAGATATCAATCATATATATAATCACCTCTTATCAATCACACCATTACTACTCACACACTTTAAGTCAGTGTTCATAAAAGGCTCGTAATCTGATTGTGTATCAGATTTTTCTGTGAAGTCTTAGTAGTCATTCCATTTCCTCCAGTGTGTCACACTAGTGACAAAGGGAGTTCTGAAGATGGTGAGAGGTAATTTAGTGCACATGGGATGCTACATTTTGACTGGTCTGCATCTGTTAGTAGTTTTGAGGGATTTGAACTACATCACCTTTTCATCAATTACTTTTTGCATCAGACCAATGTAATGTACAGGATAGCTAATTTGAGACTACTTTGTTCAGTGTTCCACAAGCCTGTATGTACCTCTGCATTTGAAAGCAGGTGTTTAAGAGTGATTGCTGTATATTTAGCAACTGCCAACAGTTTCATGGTAGAACCCTTCAGCAACGGTAAATAAGGACTAGTTTGTACTGCAGAGCATCATCTGCATTTATTTGCATTCCATTCATGTCTGGATGTGCCAGGAGATGTTGCAGGTCTCTTACACGTTGCACTGTATAGTAGGTGCTGATCTTGGGCCCAGAAAGCTCATGGCTGAAGTATGTAAGGGAGACGGATGAAGAACTTTGTTTGCTCTTCTCGCACGCAGTGCAAACTGTGGAGAAGGATTAAATTTTCTATTCAAGGTCGTAATGGATGGCTGTAGCAGAGCTGCAGATGAGTATAGGTTTCCTAAGGGTGGTGAGAAAACAAGAATTCTGTTTGACAGAAAAATTCAGTGTTTTGACGTTGTTTTCTTTTCTAACAAGTGAAGGAAAACAATCCTTCAGAAATTTCTTAGGGGTAAGGAAAAAAGGCAGAATATTTAAGGGGGGTGGGGGATAAGGACATAGGAGAAAATAAGTGGGGGAAGGGAGAGAGAGAGAAATATGTTAGAGCATTTACATAAAGAGAAAACCAAAGTCACTTTCTCCTCTGCATGATTCAGATGCTTGAGCCTATGCATTGTTTTAAATAGGGCTAATTAAGAGAACACTTGCCCTTTTCTCTCCTTTTTCTTTTTGTTTGTGACCCAAAATTCTATTTTGGATCTTAGAAATTCCCTTTTGGGATGAGAGAGAAGAAGGAAATTTCATCAGAAAGTTTCAGTTGACAGAAAATGAATGTCTTATCAAAATGTTTCTGACCTACCCCATTCTTATATCCCACTCCAGAATCTTAGGTCATTTTATTTCTCTTAGATACTGCATTGCATTTTTTTCGGTCAAGAACCATTCTATTCCAGATGATACATAAAATGGTCATTTCTGGTGACAGTTGAATGTGTGTCCTTCATGCAGAGTAACATGAACATTACACATCCTCTCTTTTGGAGGAGAGCTACAGTAGGATGCACAAATAATTTTTGGTATTAGACTTCCTTGATCGACCTCTGAATGCTAACCTGGGTCAGTGTGCTTAAAGGAGAAAGTTACAAAGCTTAGCTGGTTCCTGTATCAGCAGCTTGCAGAAGGGAAAAATAAATTCTCAAATTGTTTTCTGCTATGGCTGGATTATGCTCCCTCTGAAAGAGGGTGAGGAGGTTACTTCACCAAATGGCACGCTAACCTGCCTGTTGTTTGTTGCTGTATTGTATTGCTGTTGTTCGTTACAGAAAGCGTATACAATTAAATTGTATGCCTTCAGTCTTGGAGGAAACAGTTCTCCATTCAGTAGTATGTAGATTTTTATGGAGCTGAGATAGTCTTAAATGATCATTCAACCACCCATCTAAAATCGGAGTAGTTTCAATTCTCACTTAGCATTGCATAATGAACTACCAATTCCGGTTATATTAATAAAATTAAGAATTGCCTCATGAATAATAGAAAACAAGTCTTAAAAGTGCACTAAAGAATGTGTAAATACAACTGAATTTGATACTGAATTTAAAATATTTGTATAGTCTAAATTTATTTGTAAATGGAGCACATTGATTAAACAAGATGAAGAGATCAATCTAAACAATGTATTAATTTTCCCGAGTTGACTCCAACTTGTCCTTCTTCCAGTATCTGAGAAGAGTTCTCAGGGACAGAAATTTGCTGTTTCTGTTATTTCAAAGATGCAATTGTTTAAAGGCAGTGATTTTTATTCTAGCATCTGTCGTCATTTTTCTGTAATAGTAATTCAGACCAAATCTCTGGTAGTCTAATCAGCATAAGAGTAGCTGTTAGAATTTCTATTGCAGTCTCTCCTACTGCAGAAAAAGCACAGACAGTATTTTGTTTAATACTTGCCTTCAGGATGCACTAAACACCTCTAGGTTGAAGGATAACACACTTACTATGAAAAAAGAAGTTCTGCATCCTTTGCATATAATGGTCAGCTTGAAAACTTGTTTGACAGTGTAGTGATCACGAGGGATTTTTTATACAAAAAATGATACTAATTTGGTGAGGAATTCTTTAGGTATTAATTCCAGAATATGACTGTCCATGTAAAGAGAAAATGAATCAGTATCAAATTATTAGATGAAATTATACTTACTCTAATGTGGTGGCAGTGTGAAGGACAGCAGATTCCTGTGGCAAAGAAGTACTCAGCCCATTGTTGCGTTATAGTCTGCAAAGACAGGAGAACACAAATTCAAACTACTGTCTTCTGCTAATTCAAATTCAATTTTTAGACTTCCTGAACCCAATGTTAAGCCTTGACCATTAATAATTCTATCTTAAGGAAACTAGTTTTCACTTCCTCCTTTCTAAAAAGAAGCTAACTCAAAGGTTTCACGAGGACCACTAGAGACGGAGCAGGCAGTTGAGGAGAGATGAAAAAGACCAGTCCTATCCTCCTGCTATTACTGTTTGCAATTGGTCTTGAATTAAATGTGTCAGGTCTGTGTTCCTGGATGTTACATCAGTAGTAGGCGCTTTTAATGCTAAACATCTCTGCTAAAGCTAGGAATATATGCCAAAATATTCTTGACAATGGACGGAATGCAACCTGAGATGGTGACCTGTGGAAAAGGAGCAGAAGGTGCACCTGTTATATTACTTTATTCTGCTGTCTAAATCAACAGTCACTGATTTATCCTAGGTTTAAACATACCAGTTGCAGACGTCTTCCAGAATATCTGAACAGATTTCCTTAAAGTTCTCTTTTTCCTCATTTGTTCAGTCTCCACTCAATCCTTCTCTTACATTTGAAGTATCTGCTTTGCCTGGAAGTATGTTGTTTTTATTTATCACCTCGTTACTCTCTTCAGAGGGTGTTTGCCTCAAGTCTCATTTATTCTGTCTTTTTGCTAGCTTATTTTCAGGTGCTGGCTGGTATTTTGTAACAGCAAATACATCTCCATAGCTTTCTTCTTTCATACTTGATCTTTCTAGAAGATTGAGTGGCTGAATGTCTCCGACAGGAATTTTTCTCAAATACATTTCACTTTAAGGTTATGCATTTGTACCTCTAAGATCATGTGCTAACGTCTTGGCACTGAAAAAATTAGTGTAGGTTGCCAAGGATATGATCTGTGAAACTGCTGCAGTGCTGCTGTGTGGAGTTTTGTGTGGTGGGTGTTTCTGGCTTTTTTCTTCTGAGCATCATGTAGCTGCATGGGTGTTACCTTTCTCAGTCTGTATACCACAGGGGTTGCTATCAGTAAGTATGCTGTCCTGAGTCCTTGTAAGGTAGATTTTGATACTGATTTCGTATTGTTGTCATGCTTATTTTGGATTAAAGTGTCTTTAAATTTTGGAAAACTTGACTGAGAACACTATTCAAGACTATTCATCACTCCACTTTTCTCTAGTTTCTCATTTTCATAGGCTTGTTGTAAATTTCTGATGTAAATAAAAATTTTGACAGGAACTTCAGCATTTATGTTGCCTAACAGGTTGAAGCTCTTAGCAGCTTTGCTTCTTTCCCATGACTTGAGTCTGACCTAGCGCCCTCTTTTGTCCTTAGCTTGCTCCAAAGTGATCTGCAGCTTGCTGTGATTTGACAAAAGCTAGCATGCACCACATCCTGTGAGTTGGGACTTGAAGGGTTTTGACAGTTTCCTTTTTGAGACAACCATTCATTCACAATGATTTCATCTTCTATGGGTACTTAAGTATCTTCATATCTCTTTTTTTTTTTTTTCTGGAGTGTAGACAATATACCAAAAAGCACCAAATCAGTTGCAAGCCCTGTCTACTCGAAGAACCATTAAAAAAGATTGATATTCTCCTCTGACTGAACTGCCAGTATTTGGGCTGAGCACTTAGTGCTGCAGCAGGTTCATACAAGGTACTATGATCACAGGTAGATGGGCTGAAATACTGGAATACTTGCTCTTTTGAAACTTAATTTTACTCACAGCACATCTGTGACTTTTATTTCTTCATGGAAATCACTCAGCTAAAGCACTCAACAATGCCTCCATTTTTATTAAAATGATACTGAAATATGCTGTGTGTGGAAAATGGTTCTCCGCTAAAGATTACGTAGTTAATCATAGTAATGGTGGTTCACTACTGTCATTGTATTTGCAGATGGAATAGATTTTTCCAGTGATAAATAGGTATTTCAGGCCTTTGAACATAAAGGGAAGTCTCTCCTTAATCTCTTCCATTTTACGAGATGCCCCTAGAAGGACTTGGGTAACTTGAATGATTTCGAAGGTGTTAGTCCGATTGTTTGTTTTATTGCTGCATGCTTTAAGTAAAGTCTAGAAAAACATTTTTATCTTCCTGTACTGTCATTGCCTCACTCCCTGATGTGGGTGCCCTTACTTAATTTGTTGGTGTGACTCAGCTGGATGACGCAGACTAGTCCTTTCCTGCATCGCAAAGCAAAGGCACTGCTTCCTTGTGCATGGTATTGTTATCAAATAGTATGTATTCTGCAGAGTTTCAGATTTCAGTTAACAATGCCAGTTGCCAAAGAACTTAACCATTGAGGGGCAAAAGATCCGTGAGAGAGGGCTGGGCAACTCTGGGCACGCAAACTGAAAGTGATTGAGATCATGCCATGTTAAAGGGAAGCAGAAAAGCAACATGTGTAGGACTTCCAGTTGAACACCTCTGAGAAGGGCAGCTGGTCAGCAGTGACACAGCATTCTTTCTAGCCAAAATATAGAAAGAGAAAAGGGACACCTTCAGTAGTTGAGCCCTGGCATTAGGGATGTGCAGTGAAATTATTTAACCAGATAAATTTCACAGTTCTTTCTTGGCTTTGCCTTCAGGTTTCAGAGGAACTATTCTTTTTTGTCCTCCCTGTAAAAGATGCTGCAGATGCTGTGAGTAACTGCAGCTTAACATCGATTAATGATAATGGAAGGGTTAAAAGACTGCTTCTGTAGTGGCTGGGAAGTCTGAGACTGTCTACAGAGGTGTACCCAGCAAAAATTAGGATAGCTTAGGTTGAAGTAATAATATGTATTTCAAAACTTCTCAATGAGGGCATGCGCTGGCAAACTGATCCCCCTTCATTTCTGTATGCTAGTGCCAAAAGAGTATTCATTGGTCATTTAATGCCATTGTTTGGGATTAGTTCCCATAATGGACATGAGACTCACTCATGATTGCTGGAAGTGTGTAATAGAAGATGCTAGTGGGTAAAATATGTGGTCCTGCCCTGGATGGAGAGTGATTTAGTTCGGATATTTGGAGTCTTTCTCATCTCTAGTGTTTGACTTCGTATAGAACTGGCAGGCAACTTTTTAACTTCAGTCAAAAAGCTGGGCATGTAGTAATAATGGAAAGGACTGAAAAATTAAGAATACGAATAAAGGTAAAAGAAAATCAACCATTAAACCACTCTTTTGAATAAATCATTTTTCAAATAATCGTTTTAATGAAGTCTCACCATCTGAGTGGATATCTCCCAACAGGAATCTGAGACAGTAAGTTTTTTAATGGAATATATGTGATAAACACAGGTCAAGTTGTATTTTTTACATAAAGGATGAATAATGTTTGAGATATACTTTGCCTAAGGTAGTTAGTACATGCTTGCTCAAAATTTGACTTTCATGGTTGTCATTTGAATTTGTCAAGGAAGACTGCGAGTAGTTGCATTTATATAAACAAGGTCGTTTATCTCACATACGTGTGTGTTAGTAATGAAAAAAGGGAAGATGAAATAGGTTAAGCCTCTTGCCGTCAAAAGCGGTGCTTAACCTTTCATGTTGTGTCTCTGCTCCGTATCATTTTCCACTGAGGATTGTTCATTTCTTTCGACATTGTGTGGAATGCAGTAATCTTTGTGTGGTCAAGTATGGAGTACAACAGTGTTTTTCTCTGAAAACTCAAGTAATTGGGCCTACTTACTGCAAGTCATTCATCAGTTTCAGGTTAATTCCATAACTAGAATATTTTACAGCACAGTCTGCCCTTTTAAACTAGTAACAAGTAATATTAAAATATCTTTAAGCATGAGAAAATGCCTACCTCTGGTATTAGCAACTACGCAATGAACCATACATAGGCAGTATTTTAGTGTATACTGTATTTATCCAAATTCAAAGCAATTTAAAAACATACTCCGTTTAAAAATACTTTCAAGTAAATTAAACTTTGACTATACAAGGAATGTGTGTAACTAACACATTGCATGCAGGTTTCATAGTCAGGAAAACAAACCTAATTTTTATATTGGAATGCATATCATTGTCCACACCTGTTCTTGGCACAGTTTCATACTTGCATGACTTCTTTCTAAGACATTATAAGGTAGTGACTTCAAGCCTCAGGGCAGAGTTAAGCAGAAGAAGAGGAAAGTTTGTGCCTTACTTCTGACTTTCAGCAGCCTTTGTTTGATTTTTTTTCCTTTGTCCCACATTCTTTTTCATGTTAAATGTGAAGATACCACACCACTTATATTGAAATGTACAATGTATTTATTTATTTTTGCCTTCATGTCTTTATTTTTAACTGTAAATACACATCCCTTTCTGATTTGACAGCTACATACAAAACCTGCAGGCTGCTATAAAAATACTTGTATTTGATTTGCATTTTTATTACTCTGCAGATTAAAAGGGCATGGTTCTCATATTCATTCCTGTTGTTCTGGATTGAGTTAAACAACATGGAATAACAGTTGGTGCGAAGAAGTTCTGTGGAGGGAAAGGATCTGCATATAAATTGATCAAGACATATGGCTAAAGTGCCGTAAAAAGGGTTCAAAATTTTGCTACCATTCTGGCAGTCTTGCCTACATAAAAAGGGTGGTTGAGTTCTTAGAGTAGCATTCATTAGCAGAAGATAGCAGCAAAATGTACATCATCTCCTATGTAAAATGTCTTACTAAAGCTAAAGACTGTAAACAGGAACTTTGTTCTGGACTGATCAAAAATGTATGCGTGCACGGAATGCTCTGCCTGGTATTGTAAACTCCCAGCTGTGCAGACTCCTTGCTTTCAGGGAGCTGGCTGGAGAACCCTATTTCCAGCACCAGAACACCACTGCACGAGGGATTGCTCCCAGAGTTTCTGTGGTAGAAAAGTTTTCCGTCAGAGTGAGGCTTTGCTCTTTCCTGCACAGAGGTCTTCTGCATGTTGCAGCGGTACCTTGAATTAATCTATTGCTATTTGCACAATGGTGAGTGAGCTTGGNGTGAGAATAAGATTAAGCTGTTACTATATTTCATATGTTTGCACAATAAAATCATGGTTCTAGCAAATATTTCCAATGATGATTTCAGATACTGTAATGCTAGGTCCACTTAAAGCAGCTCTGAAATTAGCTTTGCTTTCTATGTTTCATAGGGAGTGAACCGGGGCATTTCTAGTTTTCAGGACAAGGCATTTCACAGCATCTCCATAAGAGGATGCTTGATGAAAAAGTGGAGGAGCTGAGAAAAAAGTCCCAATACTGGTTTATGTAATAGCGTAAATGAGAATATCTACAACATTTTTAGAGTGCCTTAATAGAGACAGGACCAAAATATTCTTTATGTATGCTAGCTTTTTCTGATTTACGAAGCAGTAGAGAGTACCTGTGATAATGTAACAAATGGGCAACGTCTGAACTGCAGAAGCCTTTCTGTCAATTTCTGGTCCTTTGGGGGACAGATCCTAGTAAGCTCTCATGACCTCTTCCAACAGTTAGCTTCTAGCCAGGTGGAAAGCAAGTGAGGAGACTGCATCAGTGGGGAGGATCCCATGCAGAACAGTTCTGAAGTACCATAGAAGAGTCAAGACTGGGAAAAACACGAGCTGAAAATGTTAAGCTCCATGAGTAGCAGGACAGAGTAAATGAGACTTTGATCGCAGACTGATGCCTTTGTTTCGAGGAAGTTGGGGAACCCATCTGCAGTTGGTCAAACACTGTGAATTTGTCCTTCAAAAATGCATCATCCTTGTTCTGTGGTTTCTGTCACTGAGCTTTAATAAGTCTCTGTTCTCCAAAGGGAAATGTGTTTAAACAATACTCAGTGAAATTATTTTGTCATGCACAGGTATAATGCAGAATTTTCGTTTGTTTGTTGTCGAAAAGACTAAGTAAACCTATACAACAGAATTGACATTGAATATGCAGCTAGAAGATCTGATAGCAGCTTCCTGTTGTACGGGTCATGAATTCAAGTGAGAGGAAACACACCTGTGCTTTAGTGGTGGCTTGCCACCTAGGATGAGCCATATGTTTAAATGGTACGAAGCAAAGTAGGTGGCATGTAGGCACGCCCTTCACTTCACTGCTTTGCGTGCCATATGCTACGAAATGCTGTATTTTGTTGCATTACATGCTGATCAGGTGTATTTTCAGAAGCAATTCTAAAAGCCTGGTGCTGTATGTGTTAGAATGCTGTATAGTGCAAAAACTGATTACTCTGGGCAAGCAGCATGAGATACTAGACTCCCTGAACAAAGTTATCGTACTATAGGTAGCGTTTGCATTAAATATATTGCATGGCCTATAGAGATCGTGTTTTTAATCATCATCATTTGGAGTAGTATAGAAGTTGTTTCCTGATCTAACTATGGGAAAAAATACCCAAACAAACAAATGCACAAATCTCCCAATCGTGTTCTCCAAAATCTGAAATAGCTACTGAATTTCAGGTAGGGGAAACACTAGAAAGCATATTCTTTCCTTCAGTTCTATCGTATTACTGAAGTCCTAGCTGTTTAACTTGGACCTCAGTAGCTGATAGAGCTGTTCTTTCTTAGCTGTGGAATTCCTGGTGTTCATCAATGAAGCAATATTGGCTGCCTGTGTCATTCAAAAGTTTACCATTCTGATGCTCCTATGAGGAAGGAAGAAGCATGTCCAATCTACAATAAAAACAGTTTGAGACGCAGAAAGCTTATATGATTTGCCAAAAGTAACACAGGATGGTGGTAGAGCTGAGGCATAGTAATTTTGTAAATTTTATGAACCGTAGTAGCTCAGTCCTATGTTATAGCTCTGAAGTCAAATTATTTGAGGTTGGACTACTGCCTCTGCAGTGCACAGCAGCCATTCCGGATGGCTTGTGCTAGAATTTTTAAATAGCCTCTTGAAAGGACAACAAATCAGTCTACAAGATGTATGGCATGATTTACTGTATGTTGCCAGTGCCTTCTGTTCACCTCATGAAGCAGACATCCAAATCATGACCCATGTTTCAAAGTCACGAGCCTTTGAAAATAACAGGTGAGAAGAGAGATGATATTTCTTTGAGGAGTGTCACCTTTATGGTTATTTTGGTCAATCAGGACTTATAACACCAAACCAGACGTAGTGGCAGGACTGTGCAAGATGTCAACATGAGTAAACAATGTTATTTTTTTGAATGTGGGAGTAGATGTAATCAGTTTGTATATCAGTGCGAGAAATTAAACACTTGAAGATTAATAGTTCAAGTAAATTCCTTTTTAGAAGGTTGTCAGTGAATGAACCTGAAGTGCTAAATTGTTAATAAACTTGCACAGTCCAGTATAACCAGTTACAGTAGTACACAGTTATACAAAATTTTACTTAGATTTAAATGGAAATATGCTTTTCATACCTGCCAAAAATACATGGATGCCTCCACCTATGTCATTCAGTTTGGGTTAAGAANTTTTTGAAGGAAGTCACTGACTTTACTGCTTGGTTTTGGAGCACAAGAAGCAAATTATCTTTGAACAAAACAAAACCTTATGCTTCCTAACATATGCATAGTTCAAGGCACAATATGAGTGGTCAGAGCACAGGATATGCTGTGAATAGCTCTTCAGGTGGGCAGGGCAGTCTTAGATCCTTAATCTTGCTTTCTGATGAGCAGCGCAGATCATATTTTTTTCTAATGACAGTAGTACACTTCTGCAGTGCTAATCATCAGCTGGTTTAATTTGTTACATCTCCAGAAACCTGCAGTTTTCTGGAAGGAGACTTTGTACGAAATACTTGATTCTGGTATTTTGTACAAAAGAATAGGGGATTCTCATCTCTAAGATGTAAATGTGCCTGCAGAAGGCATGGTTTTGACAAAAGCTGTGCCCGGAAACAGTGTTAGTTTCATGCCACTATTTCCAGGGGAAATTGCCAAGCTTTATTTACAGTTTCTAAGTATGATAGTGTTTACTAAGTAGTGTCAGTAAATATTTGAATGTTTGTTTATCTCAGTTAAATTATGAGAAAATTTTAAAGCAAACAAATCCTCCTAGTGATAAAGCTAATTTTCCAAAACTGAATTTCTGATCCTATATGCTCAGCAGTTTTGTGACGTTCCGCTTCGTTCAGCTACAGGAATAGGTTGGAGGCGACACAGTCATACAGTGTCCTTCTGTTCGTGGTGACTTCTTGTGCACAGCAGGGAGACTGCAGTTGAAATGGGTGGATGGGATCTTCTTACAAAGCCCAACCCAACAATCTTGGAGGCATCTGCAGAACTTTTTTGCAAGGAGGGAGCATACATAACAGGAGGCTTGCTTTCAGGCTGGTATAATTTGGAGGTGTGCAGGATTCTAGATAAATTTTTTCATGCAAGATATTTGTGCATTTAAAAAAAAAAAACTGAGAGTTTTTTCCTCTTCTGTATAACTACCATTCATTTATTTAGGTTTACAGTTTACAAGGTCAAGTCATGTATGAGGTCCTTGTCACTTGCAGTGGAATAATAGCAGTGCCTCTTACTGGTTTGTTTGTTATTATGAAGTTCTTAGTTTTTTGGGTTTTTTTTTTGGTTGTAAGTATTTACGTGTAGCATCTGTGAGTGAAGAATTCATGAAGCAAAGAGAAGTCTGAAGGTGGCTTGCCATGCACCTTTCAAAATGAAACTGCATTTTGACACTGATTTACTTCTAATGAAAAATGAGAGAGGCAAGCCAAATGTGAAAAGGCTTTTGACATTGACACAGAACCTGACAGAGAACTTGGAGGCCCAGAAACTGTGACCCTCAGATGCTATCATAATGCTGAGTGGGAACATGTTTTCACATTGGGTTTGTGCATGGCACAGATATTCTCTATAAATAATTTTATTTTAAAGTATAGCACGTGTGCACATCTATACATAGCCTGCAGGACAATGTAGATGCTCAAGCTAGGTTAACAGAGGCAAATCATAGACCAAGCAGTATAGAACTTCACCTGAGCTCATTAGCCCTGCTTCTGTGAGATCTGAACACAGGAGGAAGAAATCCAGAACTGTAATTTCAGTCACAGTGAACCAAGTACTAGGGTATCTTTCACTCTGAAGGAAAAGCCATTGCTTTATTAAAGCAGCTCGTAGTGACATAGTTCTAAGTTTGGGTAAACAAGATATTTTTCACCAGTGCTAAATTAAAGTTCCCTAAGTAGCAGCTGAAAAGTTAAAAACTTTCAAAGCATTTAGAAATGCATCAAGTTGTTAAAGATTAAAGGAACAAACTAAGGAAGTGCAAAGAATTTCCGTCCTGTACTTGCAGTGAGTCCTTGTTTAACTTTATCATTTTGAAGCTCTCCGTGCTGTTTTATTTTTGAATAACCTGTTCTTAATTAAAAGGGTTGTATAATCAGGCCAATAAGCTGTTCACTAGGGTGTCCTAATTAGGAGGATCTTACAGTTTCTGATTTGTATTACTAATAACATTTATTGAATGGTATTTGAGTACTTCAGAAATAATGTTTCTGTTATTTCTGAAGCCCTTGAAAAAATGGGGCATGCAGATAGGAAGGTGTGTCATGTGAGTATTAGACTATTTGTAAATCCAAATAAAGCCTGGCAATTAGTTTAGCAGCTGATTGTCCCAGTGAATGTCATAAATCTGTAAGACATCACAGCAGTTATGTTTTTTCTAATGTCTGGAACTGCAGCCTAAAAAGACAGCAAAAAAAAAAAAAAATCGTAGGTGATATAACCCACCCTTTCCTGCAGGTGGGTGGTTTAGTTTGGAACAGTGTGGGATGGAAGCTCTTCCAAGTGGAAGAGGGTGGTGGGTTTTGCTCTGAAAGGAGTAAAAGCTGATAGGGTTGGGAATCGAGGTCTCACGTGTCCTGCTTATGTATTACATTAACCATTCGTTTGTGTAAGAATCGTTCTGCAGCGGTATCTTCGTGCCAATGTAACCAGCTAGAAGATTTATTTTGAACTTGAGTTCAGCCATCTGGAGGGCCTGAGCCTTGGGACAGGCAGGACAGCAAGTGGCTGGAAAGCTGTGTGCTGGCTGTGCGTGGTGATGGGATGTGGGCTTTAGCAGGTTGCGTGAGGGAGGGGGCTCCCAGTTGCATCAGTTCAGAGAGATGTGAGCAATAAATGCCTAGGACTAAGTTTTGGATTTTTTTTTTTTCTCAGAATAATGGGTATTGCAGGTCACAAAAGACCAGTTAGAAAATAGGCTTGTTCCTTTAAAACTATAGTATGAAGTCTTTTGAGAATAACAGATCACTTGCATGTTTTCTGCTGTACCTTCTAAATGTCTGAAAATTCTCTTTACTCCTTAGAGCAATTTTGTTAAGACTTATAAGTATATAAAAGTTTTAAAGATATATATATTTTGCAAGATAGCCTCAGTTTTTTCCTGCAGCTATCTTCATCCTCTAACAGAGATCCCCAGGGCTGAACCCGTGATTCCTTTTACATGGTGTAAAGCATTGTTGGGCAGCATAAGACAGTCTGTTAACTAGTGATTGTTGGTCCTTCTAGCTCAAGAAAATAAATTCAAATGTCATAAAACAAATAATGGTGTGCAGACACTTAAACAAAATGTAAACAAAATATAGTTGTACCTACCAAGTTAATTTTCACAGAATCGTTTGAGTTGGAAGAGATCTTTAAAGGCCATCTAGCCCAACTCCCCTGCAGGGAACAGGGACACCTACAGCTGGATCAGGTTGCTCAGAGCCCTGTCCAGCCTGACCTTCTTGAAGGTCTCAGGGATGAAACATCCACCACCTCTCTGGGCAATCTGTTCCAGTGCCTCACTACCCTTATCATAACAATCTTTTTGCTCATATCCTGGTGAAATCTCCCCTCTCTCAATTAGAAACCATTTCCCCTAGTCCTATCACAATAGGCCCTTCCAATACACAGTTTTACACAATCACTTGGAACTGGGGGATGACCAGTTTAATGAAATGTAGGAAGGGGATACTTTCCACAGTGTTAATTAAGGGGAAAAGTAGATGATGTGCCTTCTACTGTATATAATGTTTCTGGTTTAAAAAGTTTGTGAAAATTGTCATTCTGAAAATGGAGAACCACGTCACATTTTTAGCTGGGCCAAATTGTATCGGCTTCGTTACATTCAGTAGAATTATTCTGATTGCCCACAATAGGAACCTGGCTCTGAAGGAGCTGACTGCTATGTGGCTCTGCAAAGCCAGTCGTTTCCTCCTGGATTTGATTATCTGCTCCTGCATCTAGGGGGTAATACATTGCAGGACATTCACAGTGACAAACTTTGTGTTACTGCAAGTTTGTAATTGTTGGGAAAGGTGCAAGCACAGTGGCAAACGCAGACAGATGTATAAGGTGACTTTTTAGATCTGAAGAAAACAAATGAAAGCTAAATTTCATCAAGTGGAAATAGCATGTTTTTTA
Organism: Alectura lathami; assembly: GCA_013399715.1. Lineage (NCBI taxonomy): Eukaryota > Metazoa > Chordata > Aves > Galliformes > Megapodiidae > Alectura > Alectura lathami. Next base: position 2,687 of record VXAV01005957.1, on the reverse strand, counting down.
TTTGAAGGAGTGGGAGGAGAAAATGAAGTGAGGCAGGGTAGAGAATCTTTGTGAAGAATGTCTTGGTTTTTGGAGACAGACAAGATCAAATTAGATTTGTTATTTAACAGAGTTACCAGGTCACCAGATTCAGGGCCCAGCAGGAATTGTACCTTCAGCTAGTAGTATAAAATCATAGAACATAGAATGGCTTGGGCTGGAAGGGACCTTAAAGCCCCTCCAGTTCCCACACCCTGCGGTGGGCTGTCTGCCACCCACCAGATCAGGCTGCCCAGGGCTCCATCCAACCTGGCCTTGTAATGGGGATTTAGACAAATACACTCACATCCTAACAACTCTGAAAAGAGTGTAAGGGTTCATTGGATTATGGGAATATTCTTCATGAGAAGACTTGCATTGCATTTCAATTTTATTACAGAGATTTTATTCATAAAAGTGTAATTGTTTTATCACGGTTCTTTCAGTGGTGTTTGCGGTGATTTCTTTTCCATCGTGGTAATTGTCCTAACAATGAAAAAGATTTTTAAATGCTTACAGTACACAGCCAAGCAATATGTAATTGAATGCAACTGTCATTGGAACAGACTGTTTTTCTGACCTGTTGTTTCAATCTGAACATGATGTTTACTTACCACCTTCATTATTGCAGCATTAGCATATAAAGAAGCTGTGCCATACCATCGTGTACTTCGCTACCAGATGGCCCCTAACTTCTTGAAGGCTTTTTTTTTTATTTTCCACTTGCTTCAAACATCCCATATTGGCACAAAGTTTCATTTCTTGGCATGAGGTATGATTGACTGGTTGAAATAAATGAATTTGCCTCTCCTCTGATCTCTGAGCTGGTTTTGCACTGCTGCAGCCTGGGTTTTGACTGATTTTTGCACAATGATCAAAGCCTCTTTTCCTAATAATGGTGTGGAAAATTCCATTTGGTCACATAATCTCTGAACAGTTCAGGTCGTAGCAAATAACTGAAGACCATGGTTCTGCCTGGGGAGGTGGAGAAGCATCCTTTATACCTTCTCTGCCATAATGTTCCTCTGTTAATATTCCATCCTCAGCATTTAAATATTGCTTTTTTTCCCCCCCTCTCTGAGGCTGTGAGAATTTCCCTCATCTCTGTGCAAAGCAGAAGCCTCTTTTCTGTTTTCTTTCTGTTTTCCTTTCTGTTACTGATTCCTTGTTTGTTAACTGCCTAGCTGTTGCTCACAGTTGTCCTTTGTGCAGTTGCACTGAATTTACGGATAAGGAACTCGTTGCTGATGTACTTGAGGTCCATTTCATTCCTTATTTTTGTGTGTGATCTCATTCATCTGTCCGAGTGAGGTCTGGTTTGTTTTATTAAAAACAATGTGTGTATATATGTGTACATACATGTGCAATCTACAAAGAGGAAAATACACAACTTGGATCAGCGTTGAATGATTCCATGCATACAGGTTTTCATAAATGCTCAAGATCAAAAATCCACAATAATTGGTGCTGGAGTTAAAAATTGCAAAAAGAGTTGTGAAGTCGTCTCTGTTTTTCCAGAAATATAGCGCATTTCCAGTTCTGATTGCCATTGATGTTTTAATTGTCACTGATTTGCCTCTCAGCTTCACTAAATTCCAAGTTCCCTTGGGATCTTAAAATGCCAGCCTTTGGTTTCCTTATCCATGTTTTATTGAATCCTAGCATGAAGCTTTGTCTTATCTTCCTGAGTAGGTATTTACCCCTTGCATCTAGAACATGGTGGTACAATCTGAATGGGTAAAACAGATTGCTGAGACTATATGGAAAACCAATACAAACAAATTCTATAGTCTGTGAAAGTGCATACAATCTGCTTTCTGCTATGCTGCAGTTTTCTCAATGGCTTTGGAAGCAATCCATACTTTTTTTTTATTCTCATAATGATTTTCTGATGCAGTTTCAATCGTATGTGAATTCTTTTGGCAGCTGTGGTTCCTGCTTATTTATTATTTGTCCTGCTTTTGTTCAATGTATTGTTTGTGATTCCTTTCTTCTGTCTGTCTGTTCTTAACGTCGCCTTTCAGAGGCCGAAATTAACAACTGGGCATTTGATTTGTGTCTTGTTCCTGGCTGCTTCCGACTCATCTATCAGCTGTACAGGCCAGGAAGCATTTCTTTTGCTTTGTTCCCCTTCTGCGGAGGCTGTGCCTGACAGTTGCTTCACATTAGTGCTGTAGTTTCTTTCTCTTAGAGAATGATTGGACATGATTAAATAATATGTGCTGATGACTTAGTTCCCTCTGTTAATATTGGAGCAGTTTTGCTAGCACTATAGTAAAACAAGTTACTACAACAAAATAACATGTAAAGCGACAGTAATGTCAACAGCACTATGTCTACAAACTAAAAATGAGTAACATAGTCTAAGCATTGTATGGTGAATAGCTTCTCAGTCATTCAGAACTGTCAACTTTAGACATCAGAACTCTGATATTCACAAATACAGGAATTCTTGGCAAAGCTAGAAGAATCTTAAGTCATATCTTCTGATCGTACCTTTTTATCATATCTCTTAATGCTTCTAAAGATTCAGTTATTCTGTCATTACAGAAATGAACCTCTGTCATTCCTAATGTGAGATCACTTCATAATGGAATTGTATTTGCGATGTTTTTTGAATTTGGAATTTTCAGATCATAGAATGGCTTGGGTTGGAAGGGACCTCAGAG
>VXAV01005956.1:5961-17071 GCA_013399715.1 Alectura lathami | reverse complement strand
TTTTTTTTTTTTTTTTTTCCTTCCCTTGAGAGTCAAGTGCTAGGGAGTAGGAGGTACACTGTTCATCCATATGAGAATGCAATCTTTCATGAAGTAAGAAATCAGAAGGATGATCCTAATAGCAAAAAGAAGAGAAAATGCTATGAAGTGTAATTCACTATAGGTCAACAGTAAAAGACTTGTTCTGAATCCACAGCCAGGAACATTTCTGTCCAAAGGGTTTCCTTTCCTTGTCCGTCTCAGCTGTTCCTCTTACCCCTCCTCTTTAAGCTTCCACATTAAAACTTTAGAAAGGCAGTAAGAGGTGGTTTTGGAGGCTAGAAAGAAGTACAGGAGAATGAAACTTTATTTGGTCATAATGACAGAGAAAAATTCTGTCTGGGGGATGAGGATTGCCACTGCATCTGTTCTTGATTGCAAATGATACAGTGCCTTATTAGTGGATCTGTTAACTGTTTTATTGAAGTGTTATTATCTAAAATTTGAAAATCTGGCTATTTCTTACATTTAGCAATGTCATATTAGAGATTCTAGTTGTTTTAAGGAGACAGTAACTTCCTCTTACCTGACTAAATTTTTTCTTCTTTGTATGAAGGATTTTGTTGAGCACAACAAGATAACAATAAAACTAAAAACTGTCAGCTCAGATTTTCTTTCTGAGTCTTTAACCTTCAACAGCTTTTTAGATTTGGTTTCAGAAACCTACAGGTGGATTCCATAGTATGGAATGCATTCATGAAAAGTGTAGGTGTAACATCTTACACATGCAGATCATCAGTACAGAGCCTAGACATCCTCTGGCAATACAGCAGAAGCAAATGAGATGCTGCGTTCTGTTTTCAAATGGTGCAAATGGGTACTTTAAAATCTTGATTCTAGATTTAAAAAAATACTTTGGCAAAGAGTCAGAAATTGTTTCGGTTTTGAAGTTGTGCTTGATACTATTTATAGTGTATGTTCTGATGTGATCATTGCTTTTAGAGAAACCATGCTGTCAGTTACTGAAAGTGTAATAATGATTAAAGAGATTCTGTGTATTTGTAATTGCTGTTTTATTCATTTCATAAGTAAAAGTTAAACAGAAATAACCTATTTTTTTTCCTTTTTTTTAAGCACTGTTTCATGTAGCGGTGGAACTAGAAGGGTACTCAAGGGCTGATACCTGCACAGGGCTGGAGTTACTGTTCTGTGCAATCTGTGTGATAGCCAGTCACTAGCCAAGTTCTGTATTGTGGAAATTAAAACAAAAACATGGCAATAAACATTTTTGTTGTGGATTTCTGTTAATGGAGGAATGTGAGTCTATGGAATTGTTTTGCTGCTGAAACAAAAACTTTCAGTAAGAACATTTTAGATTTTGACAATTGTTCAGACTTCTAGAAAATTTGAAAAGCATAAAACTAGCATTAAAAGAACATTTGATACTGAAAAACTATATGGTCTAAGAAATAAAATCTTGTACACAAATTCTAAGCTTGCTTTAGCAGCAAATAGCCCATAATACAGTTGCTTTTCCACAAGTTCAATGAAATTGTTTTGAAATTATTAGAATAACACATACTGCAGGTATACAACAGGTAAAATAATAAATATTAGTATGCTAGTTTACCTCAAAGGGAAAAAGTAGCAAATTTTGACACTCTTATGTCATTTCATTCTCCAATAAACATAGTTTATTTTTTCATTACATATTTTTCTGCTACAGCATTTTAAACTTCCTTTTCTGAATGTAATTAAAAAAATATATATATATATACCCAGCAGAAAGCTGTATAATTATAACATTCATCTCAAGATGTATATCAGATTTNAAACAAAACTATTATTAGATAAGTATTAGAGAACTTACTAACTTGTTACTTACAAGTTCCGACAGCTTAGTAGCATATTAAATGCGTAGCTAATATTAACTACCAGTCTGTCTTCCTCCACAATTCCAGTACCAAAATTATGGAAGGGAATTATAAAATGAATTTGCTGCCTAAGCTTTATAGTGATGCTAAGAAAATGAATGCTTTGTTCCATTTTCTCTAGTTTTGTTCATCTTTCGTTTGGAAAGTTGCTCAATTTTAAGGGAATTACTCAATGGGTAATGAGAAAGTTAGTGTTTTAGTAAGAGTCATCTATTTTTTTCTTTTTTTTTTTTTGCCTTTTTAGACTAGTTGTGTTTGTGTGTGAAAAGTAATCACAGTTGCAGATTGCAAAGGATGTTGGTGTGATAAGGAAACAAGTGTAGACAAACTTGTGAGCAGAAGCAAATATAGAAATAAACATGGGCAGTGAAAAAGACTAATTTTAGAACCAGCACCTACATACTTCAAATCTTGTGTTAAGGAAGTCAAGACTTGTTAAAAGTTTATGCCTTTGTTTTCTTCAGATATGATGTACAGACTTTTGATGCTTTTGTACTGTTTTTTCTTTTGTGGTTAATTCTCATTATATTAATATTATTAAATAATATTAGTCAGTGATTATTCCTGAAGTGGCAATTTCATTTATAATGTGAAAGTTAAATATATTTATTTAGCCTGAGGATAGAATATCTGTGCAGCATACTGCCAACAGGGAGACCAGCTGCCAGATCAATTATCTATGTTTCTTTGCCTCTTCTGGGGAAAGCAAAGCAAAGCTGTCTGGCCAGCAGAGAAGACGGAAAAGATTTAATTTCTCTACTGCAGTTCAGTGAATAGTTTCTGGACTTGAAATGGCTTTGTCAAGTTTAAGGTGAGAATCTTGAAAAGCATATGGTTTTTGTCTTACCTACATTTTACCTAGTAAATAACTTTGTTCAAACTACGAACCTAGAGGAATATTTCCACAGTACTCAAAGCAGTAGGACTGCAAGACAGGTTTAAAAGCACTGAGGATGTTTTGTCTTTCTCTCTGAGAGTATCCCTTTTTCTTGACAGATACAAACTTAGGTGAAAAATGAGTGGATGCTTTTATGCAGTTTCAAAATGCTGAAGAAATAAGGTTGTATCCAGCTAGTATCTACTATGTAACAGTACCATGTATACATTTTATACATATGTGCTATTTCAAGAAATAGCAGGAGTGTGCTGAATTTCCACAATGCCTATACATCTTGATCTGTAGTAGACTAAGATTCACTTATGCTTGCTCAATACTGTGCTTATCCTGGAGACTTTCACTTCCTATACTATGGAAAAATTAATTGGGAAGAAAATTGGTGATTTAAAATAGACTCTAAAAAATATTATCAGGTTTGAATGTCTTTTTGCTTTTCAAGCAATCTTGGCAATAATGTCTTCATGATTCCTGATTTAACTTCATTTTGAAAGATGAATGTTGGTGTCTAAGGATTTATTTCTGACCTTTGACATAAGTGAATGAAAGAATAAAGAATAATGAAATACCTTACTCTTGCACGTCTTATTCTTTCTTTTAGGGAAACAAAAAGGCTACTTCTGACATGCTTAAATCAAAGCCAATACAGGATGTCAGAAAGCAGATGGAGTAAGTGGAGCCACAGTTCAGGCTGCTTGCAGTGTCTATTAGCCTGCACTGATTCCGAGCCTGGTTTCTGAAGAGGCTGAGGCTGTGTGCTCTCCCTGTCTTCTGACCATCTCTGGGCATTTCTGAACCAATAGCTTCAAAAAACTTTGTCAAAAGGTTAGAGGTCTTCAAGATGCTTAGTGTCCAAAATTCCATGAAAGCAGCACTGGCAAAAGAATTGTGGTAACTTTCTATTGTAATGGGAAAGATGATTTGTATTCTGTTTGGAAGCAGCTAGATCACTGATCACCACAAGTATACTAGCTAGAAAATCAGCTTCTAACAGTGGTGCGTGCTGTATCTCTTGTCCCATGGGTGTTTCATGGAAGGATTATGGGAATTCTTATGCTGGAGGGAAGAGATTTACTGAGCAAGAAAGACAAAACTACAAGAAGACAAACTTCATTAGCTTTACTGTCCAAAGAAAACTTGTTTAAATCCTTAGTGAATTGGAACATTCTCTCAAATTGTATTTGGATGTTTCCTTAACAGAATAGTAGAGCCATCATTCCATTCTGTGGGGACCTTCAGAGGTCATCTAGTCCAAGTCCTTGCTTCAAATAATTCTAATTAGATCAGGTTGCTCAGGCTCATGCCCAGTCAAGTCTTGGATGCTTCCAGGGACAGAAATCCTACACCCTCTCTGGGAAGCCTGTTCCAGTATTTAAATCATCTTCATGGTTTGAAAACAAAACAAGCAACAACAAAAACAAACACAAAAACACAACCCTCCTCTTCTGTTTTCCTAATACCTAGTTTAAATTTCTCATATTTCAGATTGTCCATTGCCTCTTGACATCTTGTCTGTCACCATATGCCCCTGAAAGAAGTCTAGCTCCATCTTCTGCATATGCTCTGGTCATTGCTTATCCAGGCTTGAGGAGGCCCTGCGCTCTCAGCCTCTCCTTGTGTGCCATTCTCCTTGTGTTCTCTAGCCCCCTGACTGACCTCGCCTGCCACTGCATTCACTGCAGTATCTCACGATCCTCTTTTCACTGGGAAAACCAAAACACTGCTCCAGGTGTAGCCTCACAAGACCTGCACTGTCATGGTTATAGCCCAGGCTTCAGCTGGCCTCCTGTGCTGCAAGGGCACTCTGATGGCTCACCTTGCACTTGGCCAGTGGGGGCCCAGATCTTCAATGCAGTGCTGTGTTAGGGCACAGCTCAAGTGCAACAAAATTTTTCATGATGAATGAATAATGAATGCTAGTCAGGGTGTTGTTGTTGTCATCCTTTCCCCCCCCGCCCTGTTTAATTTTGTGAAGAAGAGCTATGACAGATTTTGTATTTCCTCTGTTTTTTTTTTTTTTTTTTTAATCTTGCACATTTGACTTGTTTTAATTAGATTTTTGATAAATTTAATCCCATCAATTTATTGGTAGAATATACTTGGTATTCTAGACGCATCATCTTCAGGGATATGAGAGACTTGTTTTTTGTTTAGTTCCCCCACACCTTACCCAATATGGATTTTAAGATTGTTTCTGTATGCTCTGTTTTACGTCACAGCAGCAGTAAATTAATTTTAAGTTCATACTGGACACTGGTTTTGTCTTTAACCTTAAAAATGTGTATTTTATTTGCTTAAGAAAATGAGTAGATACTTCCAATGAAATCATGTACTGTGTCTGATTATTCTTTCTCATTTTTTTTTTTACCTATTCATTAAAATCACCAGCTGGGTAGCTTCTTTAATTTACTTCTGAATCTCTTTGGAAGCCTCTTTTAACGGTAATACTTTACCTCATGCATATATAAAAACAGATGCTGACCGGAGAGCAGCTTATGGCTGACAGAATGGCAGCCTTATGTGCAACACCTGCCTCACCTTTTTCATATGCTGTAAACAACCAAGTGAGAAATAAAGACTCTATGGAGCAACTGAAACACAAAAAAATCCTGATATATTTGCAATGTGAAATACATCAGTTCAGGGAAAAAAATCAAAACCTTGAAGTTACGAAATAGGCAAGTAAAGCCAACAAAAGAAATGTTTTATGTGTTCTTCAGCTGCGTTTTCCACAGTAATAACAAAATCAGTTTAGTGTGCCTATTAATCCTAATGTATACAGGTAGAAGCCTAATTAGAGTTAATTTTCCTTACAACAAAAGTTATTGGTATTTAGATATTACTGATATTACTTATTCATTTTTTAGAGAAAAATAAACATCTTCCTGAATCACAAAAATAATGGGTTGAATGGGGGTTAAGTGTTATCTAAGCCCCCTCCACAGAGGGAAAAACTGTTGATTTTTTCACAAATATTTGTACAGTGGGTCAAGATCATCTTTTCTACTGCTTTGATTTTTATAGATTTTTTTTTTTTCCTTTTCCTGCCTTCCTGATAGTCAATGTGAACATTTCCCTGAAAATTGATTTAATCTTTTTGTGTCCTCCAACAGAGAGTAGGGAGAAGTGACAATTTTTCTCATAACCCCTGTACATTGGAATCCTCTTCTCAGTCTAGAAAATAAGCATTTCTTCCTTTTTTTTTTTTTTTAATATTTCATTTGATTTTTCCCCTCTAAGTCATGTCATGCAATGTTTTGTCCTACATGAAGTTCTGAAAGCTTTTTCCGGTGTGGGTTTATGGTTCAGTGTTCTTGTATCCTTCAAGGAACACCACACAGTTCACATAGGAAAAAATAATGCTTGCCCTATGTTGGTCAAAACTCTCAGTATTAAAAGGTGTTGTACCTACTTTGCTGTGTATGCTAGTAGACAGTCAGCAAGCTCTGAATAAAGAATATTCAAAACAGTTTATTCCCATACTTTGAGAATCCAGATCACTTCAGTAATTCTGTCTTATATCTTGACTAGTACAATTGTCAGCTTATCAAATTTGGATCTTCTTGTTTGAAAAAATTTATTGGTTCAGGATGCTCAATTCCAGGCTTTAACTGCCTGACTAAAAAGCACGTGGTATGCGTAGCACGGACAAGCATCCACAAGTATCTTGCCAATTTTTCTAACATCCAAGTTATAAAGTAAGTTTCACCAGCTTTAATCATTTCTATCATTCTGTTCTATTGTCCTTGGTGGTAGTGGCCTCAAAATGCGCTTTCATTCTTCAGTGGAATGGAATGCTTTATCAAACAATGAAAGTCCTATTTTTGCAGTTTTTTTGTGACAAGAATACATGCTCTGCTGTAGCTGGTTGCAGGAAACTTTACAAATGTTGACATGAAGAGAGCAATTTCTGCAAAAAGATCTCTGCTTCTGTTATTCCTTGCTATGAATGATGGCGGTGTTTAAGGAAGTCCAATTCATTGCCTCCATGGCACCACTGCCTTCACACAATTTATCTAAAAACATCTGTTTTACAGTGTCCTGCACAATATGTTGGCTGTATCTGAGCCTATGCTTTCCATGCTAGCTATGCTTTTAATATGTGAAGTTTAATAGCTTTTGGACACTTCTAACTTTCCTGTAAAGACTGATTTGTGTATGTGGCAGCTTTCTATTTTTGAAGAAGCCTTTCTCACTCTCTGTAAAATGAGAACATTTCTATTCTAATCATAATTTATCAGAAAATATTTTCATATTGCAAACAGAACAGTTTCATGCAATTACAGCAGCATGAATCAGTATTGAAATTCAAAGATTTCCTCAGGGTTCTTGTTTCTTTAGCCTTTTTTCTGTCCAAAAAGTTGTATGACTAAATGTACTTTCAGTTAGAGGGTGAAGTGCGGTGGTTTTCTACATGTGGGTGATAATTTTTCAGAAAATTACTTAGAGTAAAATTGTTGGCTCCAAATTCTTCCTTCATATCTTCTTTCTTACTGCTAACTTGTTCGTTGTATCTGTGTGTACCTTATGTATAGTTTATCTGAATTTCTGTTATGGATTCAAGTTCATATCAGAATCCGCACCCACGTTTACAGTATATTAGGAGAAACACCAGAATCCGAGGTCGAAAAATAATACAGCATATTAGGCTATCCGGAAGCTAGAATCTGAATATGATTCCCCACAATCCACATCGGCATTTATGCTGTAGATGACATTGTAGATATGCTCTATCCAACAGTACATTATTTACAAAGGATGATTGGTGCTTCCATTTCATCACTGAAATTCATTGCATTACCGTTGTGCGTGGTGTTTCACAACTGTCCTTCTTACTGTTTAGAACTGATGTGGCCTCTGAGTATTCTTGCAGCTAGGTTAATTAAACTGAGTGCATCACATTTCTTTTAAGTTCTGTTTTGAATTATTAAAGGCTGTTGGAATAATTGGATTTATTGTCTATGTCTAGATTACATTTAGGATATTTTTTTGAATCAAAATAACCTGTTTCATTTTTATGCTTTCAGGTTCTAAGCAGGATAGAAGTGTATGCACAGTTATAGTTAGGCAGGCTTAGGTTTGCACGTAGTTTTATGATCTCAAAGTAGAAAAGGAAGTATTATATCTTCCCTGTCTTTGTACCTCTTCATATAGTCTTTCCTGCTAATTGAAAGCATCTTTTTTTCACCAGAGCCTAAAAAATTACTAGCAAAGTGCTGGTTCATTGTGCATTAGAGAGTTTTATAGTAACTGTAATGCAATTACAAACACATACAAAAATACAACTTATGTATCTTTGAGATTCTGTAGTTATTGTAAGCTGTAGTCTCCAGCAAGGCCTGTCTCAGGATAAAGGTAGATACTCAGGAGAGATTTCTTTTGTGCCACACACTAGAAAAGGCCTTGGAGACTGTCAGACTTCTGTTGTTACCTTCCCTATCTGTTTCTTCTAGTATGTAGCATTCCTATTTGGCTAAAATTTCTTAGGTATTCTGGGGTTAAGTTGCCAGTGAGCACAAGGTAGGAGAAAACCAAGATTATCTATCTGCAAGTGATCTGGAAAAAATGAGACAAATGTATATCACTTATCTGGAGTAGGGGACAGTTCTTGGTGACCATATCAGTTAAGGCCTGCTTCTCGTTTCTTATTCTCAGCTTCACAAATACAACTGTTTAGATAAGCAGGATCACTTAAAATTAACTCCTGTCTGGCCTCTTTACCAGGTGTACTTCAATAGTGTAGCAAGTACAAATACGTTTCCTGGGTCTTTATTAGATCTTTCCATGTTATTACTGTTTTTCTAATATTCATGTATTACAGACTCAGTGCAGTGTTGCATTCGTTTGTATCATTGCAGATACCATGTTAAATATACAGATTTTTAACTTGGGAATATGTTAATTTGTGTAGTCTATTCAGCTGTGATTTTTACCGAAACCTCTATAATTTGAATAAACATGATTTTACAGGTATCTGTGAGGTGTTTTCAGATTTCTCAGTACCTGTGCACAGACCTGAAAGCTTTGGTTCAGTACGAAATTCCTCCTGAGAATGCAAGCTACTTTTATCAGTTGATGGATAAAGATGAAGTGACCACATTTATGATTTTTTTAGCCTTCAAGTATCCAAATACTGTCTGCAGTTTCCCCCCTTTCCCTCAAAATGTTCCCTGGTTCCCAAAAACATCTTTCATTCTGGTACCTGCTTTTCTTCTGTACCAATGCATGGTTTTTATGAGCTTTCGGTAACCCTTCAAACACCCACCTGTTCACTGAGGATTGTCTTGATCAAGCAACTGAGAAGCTCTGATAAGAATGCCTTAAAATCCATGGTGATCATCAGGCTGTGCTTCTACTTTTCTTGCCTGGATTTGCTGCTTATGGGGGGACACTGTAACTTCTTAATTTTGTGGAGCGTGTTCTCATAGGACCGAAGTACATACATTCTTTGCAAAATAAATTACTATTTAAATTTTACTATATGATTTTAAGTAGTCTGCAATATTTAGAAGAAGCTATTTGAATAATGAGTAGACTGACATCCTCAGCATTGCATTTTCTTCCTTTGGTCAATTTAAATGAAAACTTCAGAGATCTTGCATTTTTATTAATTTAATCTATATATCAGTTTTATTGAAAGTAATGTAAAGTGACACTTAATTCTATCATATTTGGCTAATGTGTAGCTCAGCTGTCATGTACCCAGAGAGATTCTTTAGGGTGTTCGGCTGTCATGTGTAATTTATAATACTGTTTTGTTGCATGAGAATAAAACTTGAAGTTGAAGATATCTGATTTTCTTTCTCTGTGAATGGAGGGGAAGGAACTGATAGTAGTCTTTTTAAGACTTCGTTTCCATATATTTGCTTTAACAATATTGACCTTGGACTTCTATAACAAAAACAAAGATTCAAAATCTCAGCGAAGGAAGATGTTGCAAAAATATTATCTCAGAAACTGCATGCCTGTAACATGCTGCTGTTAGGATGAAGAGGTCAGAAACAGCAGAAGGGATCAGGTGATTTCAAAGTGGCAACTCACCCTATAATAATAATCATAAACAGTATTTAATGAGTGGAATTCACTGAAAGTTCTAACCACCTGCTTTGGCAAATCTCTTGCTAGAGCTTCCCAGATGTCCCCTCCAATAGTGGGTACTCAAAATATTGAATTAAATGGTATAATTTACAATGAAATGAAATGAATCTGTGTGGGATAAATCAAATATGTCACCCATGAAGGCTAATTATTTTTCATTTTCTCAAGAAAGAAATCCAGGATGGAGCAATAGCTTGTCATACTTGTGAAATAACAGATGCTACTTCTGTATATGAGAAAATAAGTATTTCAATATTTTTTAAACATACTAAAATGATGTTAGATAATGAGAACTGATAAGAACACTTTAAAATGTACTTGTGTTGCTGTAACAAGCTAGCTAGTGTTCTTTTTAATAGTGTTTTATTATTATTATTATTTGGACAAATTTTAAGCATAAACTGATCAGGCTGTTAGACAATCTTTTTTTATATCTCAGTACCTGAATTTACATAAGATGAAGAGCAATTTCGATGTACCTTCAGCAGCACATCTTTTCTTTTGATGTTCTGGTTCAGAACTGCTTGTTGTGACCTTTCACAATAATAGATAATAATAATATAGTTGCATAAAGAGCAACTGAGTTGTAAATAAAGTCTTGCAAATTTTGCTTGCAACTGATGTAATCTTTTTGTTGCTAAACAAGTGAGTCAAACATATGTTATCAAACCTTTACTTGTTAACAACTTTAAGAAATCTGTGGTGGCTTCTTTCCTACAATAAATTCTTCTCACATCGTCCAAAAAATCTCTTAGGTTTATGGCTCTCTGGAATTTGTAGATACATGGGAGAGACACTAAACTTTAACACTGTTTGTAGTTTTCCCTCTTTCTTGCCTTTTAGTTAATGCTGTGCAGGCAGCTTTAATTGTTTTTCTGATGCTTTTTTCATAGCCATTTCATAGCACTTTCATTATGGCCTGGCTATTTGGAGATGAGCATAATAACTTGAAATAGTATAATCTTCTCATGGAGCCTCAAAACTAGAATAGCTGTTTCTGATAATTTACCCAAAATACATGAACAGCACTGCCATACATGGAAACCATACTGAAGCAGAGGAACCATGGTAATCTATTTTCTCCTTAAACATGTACTGTCTTCTGAGTTTCTTCAGAGAAGAAAAGCAATTTTGACTTTACGCTGCTAAGTTTTTGTTCATAGTGTCCTGTCCTATCAAGCCACCGGCTAGTTATAGGTTGTAT
>VXAV01005955.1:117987-128099 GCA_013399715.1 Alectura lathami | reverse complement strand
TCCCATTATAAAAAAAAAAAAAAAAAAAATCTATCAGCTCTCTTACTACTGTCAACTCATTTAGGGGCCAACACTACATCTTTATACAAATCTTAACTCACATTTTCCAGTTAGTGCTTAACATCTTTTGGACATGGAAGGAAAGAGAGGATTAACCATAAATGGCCACTTCCTTTTGGAAAGTATAGTTTAATAGAAATAATTTGAACTGAATTTCTTTTTTTTTCTGGAAATTAAGGATGCCTTATTTCCAAAGCAATCAAGGGAACATCATTTATCTAATGTGTTCTCTGAAAAGCCAGATCTAAATTCACGCTATGTTGTATACAGCTAAGCTATGACATACAAATCAGGTGAGGAGCTCACCACAATGTCTTTTCAGCTTCCCAATCATCTCAGCTAACTTCAGAAATCGCAACAGAGTATGTCCCATCCTCACCACATCTTCTGAAGAATACTAAAATTCCCATTGTGTTTTCCCCCCTTTTCTTTAGTAAACATCAAATCACCTTTTTTTTTTTTTTTTTTTTTTTTTTTTTGCAATGAATAACATTCAGTCATGGATTAGCTTCTGCAGTTTCTGTCAGTCAAGTGAATTGGTCATGTTTCCTATAATATCTACAATATACCGTTCACTACAAAAAAATCAATGGAGGCCATTAGATATTACGAGTAATCAAAATAGCATTTTGGGGGTTCATTATAAGTATAATTTCTCTGGTGAAAGAAAGGAAAAGAAAGAAAAAGAAGAAAGAAAAAGAAGAAAGAAAAAGAAGAAAGAAAAAGAAAGAATCTCCTGCTCCATATATTTGTGAAACATTGTGTGCTCAGATGCTCTCAAATAGGTAAATTTGCTCATCTGTTCTGAACTGTGAAAAAGAAACAAGTTTCTAACAAGTTTCAGGAGAGGAAACAATTTTCTGAATCAATATCTATTTTTAAAAAAGGGAGAGAGAAGGAGATTTAATAGTAGAAGTAACTAGTTTGCAACAGTAGTTAAGAAAAAGAAAGAAAGAAAGAAAGGAAAGAAAGAAAGAAAGAAAGAAAGAAAGAAAGAAAGAAAGAAAGAAAGAAAGAAAGAAAGAAAGAAAGAAAGAAAGAAAGAAAGAAAAAAGTAGCCTTAATTCCAAATTTAAAGCCTATTTTCCTGTTGTATGCCATGCTAAAAATATAGGGATCTCTTGAAAATTATGTACATAATGGATGGTTTCCCATTTATTGCTTCTGGTTAATACACCGGGCCCATGGTAGAAGATTTTGATATTGAGTTCAATGTCTAAATTCTAAGTATACAAGTGCTGAGCTGAAGCCAGAATGCTGACTTAAATACCTCCAAATCTTATGCTACAGACAGGGAAATGTAGGTATCTCAAACAGGGTCCAAAGTAGACAACATAATGAACTGAGAGAAACTTTAGTCAGAAGACATATCCTTCCAGCCGTCCCCAGAAAATGAGTACTTCTTTCCCTTTAGGATCTAGGGCATGGACCATTAAATGAGGAAATGGAATAAGGTTCTCCATTTCCTTTCAAATGGCAGTAACAGTGGTTTTGCAACAGCCGCACAGTCTCTTTACCAGACAGTGGGACTGCAGAGGTTAGTGCCCTCTACAGTATAAGAAGGTTCAAAGTTGCCTGCTTTGTTCAAAGTGAACGTTCCAATCACTAGACATCTAGAGTAGAATGCATGCTGATCCACTCCTTCAAATATCAAGACGTAGAAAAAAAAAAAAAAATTGGCTGCAGTTTGACTCCTTCTAAGGCTGTATACTGAATGTTTAGACCATTTGACTTCAATAGGGAAATCATGGCTGCTGATCCCGTGGTGCTGTCTGCTTTTCAAGTAACCTGAATATATCTAAATTATTTCAGTTAATTAAAATAAATTGGATTAAACAAAATAATCATACTTGTCCTGAGATATGGACTTGAATTCAAGATTTAGCTTACATTCCACTTAAAAAAGAGTTTAATTCAAATGAAGTTACTTGGAAAGAAAGAAAACAAAAAAGCTTTCTCTTCTTTAGTGAATTAGAAACTGTTCTTTGCCATCTATTATTTCTTTGGTACTCAAGCCTATGTGTTCAACAAGACTAAGTGTAAGGTCCTGCACCTTGGTCGGGGCAATCCCAGGTTGGGAGGAAAATGGCTGGAGATGAGCTCTGAGGAGAAGGATTTGCGGGTGTTGGTTGATGAAAAACTCAACATGAGCCAACAATGTGCACTTGCAGCCCAGAAGGCCAGCCACATCCTGGGCTGCATCAAGAGAAGCGTGAACAGCAGGGCGAGGGAGTTGTTCCTGCCCCTCTGCTCTGCTCACATGAGCCCCCACCTGGAGTTCTGCATCCAGTTCTGGGGCTCCAAACACAAGAAGGACGTCGAGCTGTTAGAGGGGGTCCAGAGGAGGACCACAGAGATAATCAGAGGGCTGGAGCACCTCTCCTATGAAGGCAGGCTGAGAGAGTTGGGGCTGTTCAGCCTGAGAAGAGAAGGCTGCAGGGGGACCTGACAGCGGCCTTCCAGTACCTGAAGGGAGCCTACAGGAGAGCTGGGGAGGGACTCTTCAGAAGGGCATGCAGCAACAGGACAAGGGGTAATGGCCACAAAATGGAAGAGGGGAGATTTAGGCTGGATATTAGGAAGAAATTCTTTCCTGTGAGGGTGGTGAAACACTGGCACAGGTTGCCCAGTGAGGCTGTGGATGCCCCCTCCCTGGAAGTGTTCAAGGCCAGGCTGGATGGGGCTCTGAGCAACCTGGTCTGGTGGGAGGTGTCCCTGCCCATGGCAGGGGGTTGGAACTAGGTGATCTTTAAGGTCCCTTCCATCCCAAACAATTCCATGATTCTATGAACAAATTGCCATGCAAGGATGGCAAAAAGGTAAATAAGATGTGAAGATACAAAAGAATAAAAATAGAAGTAAAAATCTGTCTCACTTACGGGTTTGAGAGATTTTGGATTCTGTAAGTAGTTGTAAGCCATGTGTTTCTGAGAACTCTTACCTGAGCTAATGCTTCTTGAGGCTTTTATTCAGCAGTTCCACAACTTCAAGTCACTTCAGCAAATGAAGAGTTTTTGACTTCACCAGCCCCCTAATTGTCATCTACTTGCCATCTAAGAACACAAATGCTAAATCAATGAGCCTGGGTAATGCCTCAGGCATAGCATAAGGAAAATAGATGCGGCATATTCCCTAAGAAAAATGGAAAACATTATTTTTGGATGAAACAAATAATTTAATTTCTGAATGAAGGCTTAAGAATCAACTTTGTCCCAGCTGAAACCTGGACAGAAAAAGTTACAATTTTCAAGAACTTTGTTGGCAATTTTTGTTGCTGCATTGCACTGAGGCGACCAGGAGGTGCTACAGGCACAGGAGTGAAGGATCTCAATCTCCCCATTACTTAGAGCATTCCTGGGATCCCAAAGAAAGCCGCAATCAAGATGCAACAAATACATAATAAATTCTTGGAACAAAAGAAATATTGAATATCATTCCACCCTCTCCCTCCATTCCTTGCTCATGGTAAATAAGTTAAGTCCAGCTGAACAAACAGAGACAAAGAACAATCAGTAGTTGTGACAGACCCACAAAATTGCAAAATTCATCACCAATCTGTCATAAAATTTTAACTTCAGAACCTAAGAGAATTTGTATCATTACATTTATTGAAAAATTTGCAAGTGCAAAGGCTGGTTATTGCTCCAGGCTTTATCTGCTTCCTGGCAAGCTAATGCCTACAGCAAATACTTACACACAGAAAAAAAAAAAAAAAAAAAAAAAAAAGTTGATAATAAAAACACTGACCCATCCTTAGCTACTGTGAATCACATTCCTATCACCATCTGAATGCTTTTCACTGATATTTGACAACATATTACTCAGCAACAGCTGTTTTATTATTGCCTTTAATGGCCATAGAGCAGGAAATATTGCATAATGCAGAGGAAATATCCTGACAGCTCTAGCTGCATATGAGTATATCAATTTTATAGCACTATTGGGCTTCTGAGGAATTTCTTGACTAACAGGTGCATCATTATACACATCAACAATTCACTGTCTAAGTCGAAAAATAATACAACACGTTACAATGCTGTAACTGACACAAAAAAAAATGAACTCTCTGAAGAAGTACAGTAGGTTGTCATTTTGCTTGTTAGAAATGTTTTTGTATGTTATTGTAATGATCTGTAAGCTGGTTTGCCCTGGTGAATTGCATAGAAGAAAGAAAAGAAAGAAGTGTCACTTCTCATTAAGAAGAGGAACAAAACAATACAGACATGTATCCATGTTGGTCTCTGTTTTAATTTACTTTATGTTATCACAAGCCTCATCAGGAAATGTCAGGGAACCTCCATTTTACAAAGTCCATTCTTTTCCAATTCCATGACTCACTCATCTGAATAACAAGCCAGTCCTACAGCCAAGTGGGAAAAATAATCATATTTTTCTGCAAAGAAACACTGCCTCTCGCCCTTGCATGGAGCCCAGTTTCTTTGCCTGAAGATAAACAAAAGAATTTCCTAAAGTCTTTAGGACAAAGGCTATATTTTGGCCATATTCCATATTCAATTTCTCAATGAAAGAATGTTACTTCTAGCATTGGATAGTTTAAAACTTTCATTATAAAAAAATTGTCTGTAAAAATTTGTTTACTTTATTTGAATAATGAAGAACAATACCTAACAACAAAATGAGTATGTTCAAACTCTTCATAAATGTGCAGCAGATTTTTATCCTTACACAGGAAAGTCTTTGTAAAAGAATAAGTATTTCAGTCTGACTGATCTCAGTACTACCAAGTTACGTGTCAAGACTAAATTACCCAGCTTGGGAGGGAAGCCTTGCAGGAAATAAACATTTCCTGAAAAAATGTTACAAGATGCCCTGACTTTTCTCAGTTAGTCAATGCACGTGCCACTTTGAGACTGCACAGTGTGCTTCAGCCACACACATTCCTCACTGATTCCCCCACCATGACAGTATCCATGTCTACTCACACATTACAGGCTCCACAGGCTGTTATCCTACGAGCTGGAGGTCAGTATTTGTTATCAGGAAACACCTGTGTATCAGAGAAAGTATATTAGGGTAATCCATCCAATTAAATGAGCAAGGTCATCTCACCAACTCGTTTAGGCACGTGATTATGACAGCCATTAGGAATATGTTCTGTAGTCTGGTACTCACGGCCAGCTGTGTGATTCTCTTACATTTATAGATTGAGTGCTTCCTCCTCTGATTCATTGCAAAGGGTACATCTGCTGTTCCAACCAGAGAGCATAACAAATACAAGCAACAGCACTAGAGCACTATCTGTACTGCTCTTAGCCTAACTCACAAATAAATAAACAAGTTTATTTTAAGAGAGAGTGGGTGTGTAGTATAACTGGAAAGTATGGATATGGACAGCCTGCATACTCAAAAAACGAATTACATTTGTCATGGAGTCATAGAATGGCTTGGGTTGGAAGGGACCTCAGAGATCACCTAGTTCCAACCCCCCTGCTGTGGACAGGGCTGCCAACCACTAGCTCACTACATCAAACTGCCCAGGAACCCATCCAGCCTGGCCTTGAACACAGCCAGGGATGGGGCAGCCACAGCTTCTCTGGGCAGCCTGTGCCAGCGCCTCACCACTCTCTCAGGGAAGAATTTCTTCCTGATGTCCAACCTAAACCTTCCCTCTTTCAGTTTTAGCCCATTCCCCCTTGTTCTACCATTATCCACCTGTGTAAAAAGTTGGTCCTCCTCCTTCTTGTAAGCTCCTTTCAGGTATTGGAAGGCTCAAATGAGGTTTCCCCGGAGCCTTCTCTTTTCCAAGCTGAACAATCCCAGCTCCCTCAACTTTTCCTCATAGGAGACGTACTCCAGTCCACTGATCATTTTTGTCCTGAACTAATATTACAGCAATGCAAAGAACAACTAAGCTAGAGAAAAATATTTATTTACACACTTTAAAATACACCTTTCAGATGACCTGTCAATCTAAAATTTTCCTCGATTATCAACACCTTAATTAATAATCCAGCGAGTGCTGTTGTGTCCATTTCACAGATGTGCGACACATCATACCTGAGTGGTATGACCACAAATAGCACTTACATATCCTGAGTACTCTGCCTGGACCCTTGCTGTAGCCACATTCACTAAAGCAATGTTTATCAAATTCTATAATGATTTAGTAAAGCAAGGAACAGTATATTGTTTAGGTAAAAAAAGGGTAAAAAAAAAAAAAAAAAAAAGTATTTCTTAGGTCTTGTGGGGCAAACTTAAAAATAGAGATGGTAAAGCAGCAGAAATAATGGGCTTTGTGCAGTTTTACTGGAAACCTGACATTTATTTACATGTACCTCTGATTTCTAAGAAGTCCAGCCAACAATCAGCCCAACAAATGAATACAAACAGGCAAGCAGGAATAAAAGGGCACAATAAGTAAATGAGCATGGATGGCTATTTCTGTACATATATAAATTGCTGGATTTGAGGAACACCCAGAAATTCCCATGATTCTCATGTGTATTTTACTTTATATAAACTCCATCTGTCCTTGCACATAGTCTGTGTACGCACTGGTTTCATGATGTCAGAGAACAACCGAGACAGGCATATTGTATTGAAAACATTATCAAACCTGTCTGTTTGGCAGCTCAAACAAAGAAGGTGCTAACTAGGTCTTCCTACAAACGCCAAGTATGTGCAACAGTAATGAAGATGGTGAAAAGCCTGTCACTGAAGTGTATATGTAGGAACTGAGACTCATGGTGACAAATAGAAAGTTTATGTTGGTACACAGCAAAGAAAATGCTGATTACTCCTTTAAAATTTACCAGCTGCTACAAAAGGTTTGCTATTTTCTGCAAGGACACAAAGAACTATTCTTCACAATGGAAACAGGATTTACTTTGTGGGGGATTTAACATAAAAGTGGAGGTCTTCTTAACCTACAATAGAGAATGTAGCTCTAATGATAATTCTGAAATACCTGTGCCAGTTTGTCTTTTATTTAATAGCACACTTTTATCTTTTAATGAAACAGTGGGTAGAAAAATTAAGGTATAAAAAGCCCCTGGTTTTAAGGTTTAGGTAAGTAGGCAAGACTAACAGATTTGTTCAATATTCATGCCCCCTAGGAAACCATTACCTTGAAATCATTACCCTTATTTATTCTTCAGTCTCATGGATCCTGTAAACTTTTAATGAAATAATACATAAAAGGAGGTTCCATTCAGCTACAAATGCTCATTAATTGTTTGCTAATGTAACACATTTTTTTTTCTATTTGCTCTCCTGGCATTATTATAATGAAGAACAATTGCTTTATAAAGAAAGTTGTGCAAATACTGTAAATCATGACTTCTTTTCCATTCTGCTAACTTGCCCTGCAGTGAACTTTTTTTGTTAATTAACTTTCTACTGTTTGTCATTCCAATTAAATAGAGTAGGGCAATTACTTACTATTACATGAAGAGTTGTAAAAGCCAANTACTATTACATGAAAAGTTGTAAAAGCCAAAAAAAAAAAAAAACACAAAAGCAAAACAGCAAAACACCTGATGAGATGAAGAAAAAAAAAAGACTTTAAAAAAATTAAACTAAACCCAAAAGCCTAAATGCCTTTGAAATCTTAGTAAAAGCTCCAAAAAAATCTAAAACAAAGGAGAAAAGGTATCACCAGTATAGCAGAAAATTAAAACAAACAAGAGAAACAGGTAAACTCATCTATTTAGCGTTCGGATCAGTGAGACGGGACTGAATAAATTTTACAGTGGAAATACATAGGATTTGCTCAGCTGCATTTACTTCTAATTCTAGTACTGATGAAGATAGGTTGAAAAAATCTGGCATTTGTTGGAAAGATTTTGACCTCTTTCTCTCAGTGATACCAAAACTGACCTCTCTGCACTCAGCCACAAAACACATTGTGTATCTTCTTCCACTTGTACTCATCCCATCTCGATCAAATGTTACAATTTTTAATGCAAGATCCACAGGACAGCAGATTACCTTCAGTAAATCCTATAAAATTAGGACACATATCTAAATTCAAAGATTTAAGGAGAAAGTAAGATATATTTAAAGCACAGCATGCATCTACACTTCATAAGCAGCAGCTACAATATTGTAGACCCTTAAGTACTTATCTAATTGCTAGATATTGTGACATAATACTATGAAAGAAGTGCAGCTCATTAAATCATGATTCAAAAAAGCACATCTTTATCATGCAAACAAGCAAACAACTAATTTATTCAGAATTTTGCAAGAAACTCACTTTTCATCTCCAGAGATACACCGCTATTGCAAATGGCTGAATAAGCTCTATTTTCGCTTTAATTTCACTCACAAGAGGGAAAATATTTTTATAGCACTTCGGTGGTGCATTTCTGAAGAAATCTGATCACAGACAAATTAAGAATTATAGTGCATATGAGTAAAACAAATGTTCACTACCATCAAATTATTACACTGTTGCTGCACTGGCACTAGAGACATACACACAGTAAAGGTATTTGAAAAGCTGTCCTGTATCCGTTCAAAGAGCTTTGAGCTTCCTTGCTTTACTGAAAAAAAAGCAATTCAGGAATTTTAGGGTGTGAAAGGGTAACACATTTTTTAAAATTATCTTTGTATACAAAGCATCAGCAAAATGGCAAAAACTTGGCATGTCCATAAGAAAACACAATATGATCAATTTCACCAAAAGAAAAAAAGCAAATAATTTTGATAAAATAAGTTTGGATATATTCACACAAAAATATTAACTCTGAAAAATTTAACTTCAATAGCAATTACTACATTTTCTTATAAATTCATGTTTAATAAGTGTCACGCTACTGTTGTCATTAAAGAAGAATGAGACAATTCCGAGTCGCATATGTTTATTAAAGGAGGTTTATTAAACAGGTGTTATTTTTGCAGTCTCTTCTCTATTAGAAAACATTATCCAAATTCTGGCAGAATAAACAGTGTTCAATAATGTGGTCTTCTGGGGAAATATCTGACATTTAAGCTCACAAAGCACTAGCTCTGAAAAACACAAAACCATTCAAAGGAGCTATTGATGGAGATGTTACAGAGCAGAATGTCTAAGTCACTTGGAAGAAACTCCAGCTTTTGAACAATGGTGTTTCTTTGCAGAAGTGAAATGTACATCAAAGTATTGACTTCAATAAGAAGAATGTGAAGAAAAGTGGAAAGAAACAGATTTTGAAATTAATAGTCATGGGTCTCTAATTCTGTATCAAGTGACAGGAGAACAAGAAAGCGGTAAAGGAAGGGTTGAGCTTCCCCCAAGCAGGGAAATCCCATGGGTGCAGTCAACGTTTTGTGCACAGGCTTGGCTGCTTTAGTAGGAATATTGATAGGAATACTGTCATACTAGACCAAGCATTAGTAATAATAATAAAAGAACAATTGTACCAAATGAATGCACTTAACAAGTGTTTATGAGCTTTATTTGGTTCTATGAATTTTGTACAGCACCTGTGCTCTAACCTGCTTTGAAAAGTAATCACCTTCTTCCTGCACTAGAATCTAAGTCTTCTGTATCACTCTGTCCTTCTCCAGAAGTGAATGAAATATCATGAATGATATTCACCTTCACAACTGTGTCTTGGCTAGAAGACCAAACAATAGGGACACAGGATCTGTTTAAAAGGGACTTTGCCCTGAGGACTGCAGGATATCCTCTTGCTCAGCATGACAGCAGAATGACACAAATCATACCAAAATGGTTAGTGAAAAAAAATAAATTTCTAGATAAAAGAGCTAAATTTCAGGTCTTTCTCCTGATCAAAGCAGAGATGCTCAGGTTGTATGACCACATTTGAAGGATGGACCAACACATCAAGAGCACTTTACAAAAGAGCATCTATGAGCATTTTATGCCCTAAATCAGAGACTGATTCAACCTTTCAATAAGACCACTGGAGTTTCGTAAATTTTCATCTTTTGCTTGATTAAAGAATTTCCCTTAGTATCTGAGGGATGATAATGCTGGCCATTTGCTTCCCTCAGACCCAGTCTCACCCAAGACGGCCAAGCAGAGTGAGAAGTCTTCCTGCCCTCAGGTCAACAGAAATGCTTCAGTCTTGGCACATGGTGGG